>CAJNDT010000165.1:0-286780 GCA_905221615.1 Symbiodinium sp. CCMP2592
CTAAACCCTAAACCCTAAACCCTAAACCCTAAACCCTAACCCTAAACCCTAAACCCTAAACCCTAAACCCCAAACCCTAAACCCTAAACCCTAAACCCTAAACCCTAAACCCTAACCCTAAACCCTAAACCCTAAACCCCTAAACCCTAAACCCTAAACCGTAAGCCTGAACATCCACAACATCCTTAGTGAAGGAAATTCAACAAAGTGAAATGAAACGCCCTCATTTCTGTATGCAAAATGAGCTCGAACATCAACACTACGGTGCAAATAGCTTAAATAAATTCTCGACAGACCATACTTAATTCATAGACCTCAAACCCTAAATTCCTAAATAACGATAAACCCGAACAGCCCTATTAAACCTTGCAGCGCCGAAAGCACCCTGGAGGCCCAACACAGGCGGAACCCTCATGATATACCCCATCACTAAACCATCAAGCCTCAAACACGACCGTCAACACCCCAAATGAAACCCTAGACTCTCTCACCCCCCAACGCAATCAGAAACTCGACCAAGGCCAACCACCAACAACCGCAGCATACAACAAAACAAAAAGAATACCCTAACCCTAACATAAACCCTAAACGCCAAAACGCCCTCATAACACCAAAAACCCAAGCACCCTAACCATCCCTAACCCAAAGGCGCTTAATTAACTTGATTATAACACTAAAGGACTCCAAGCACCCCGCGATCCTAAGCCTGAAAACCACACAAATAAGCACCAAAAAAAACACACACTAGACCCTTAAGAAACCCCTTTTCTAAACCCAACCCAAAACCGCGAATTCCAAAACCCTGAACATAAAACCTAAACCGCCAAAAGGAACCCACATGCCAGAACCCCGATCTAAACTACAATAACAACAAGAACAAGAAGAATAAGAAGAAGAAGAAGAAGAAGAGCTACAACAACACCAACACCAAAACCAACTCCAGCACCATCACCAACTCCAGTTCCAGCACCGGCACCACCACCACCACTACCACCAACACCATCACCAATATCAACACCCAACATCAACATCAACATCACCATCAACACCGCCACCACCACCAACATCAACACCAGTACCAGCTCCACCAACACCAGCACCAGCTCCACCAGCTCCACCACCACCACCACCGCCACCACCCACCACAGCAACATAAGCATAACGACCACAAACAACAACATCAACATAAACTTAACAAACTAACAACGAACTAAGTCAGCAGAAACAGCATTCACGACCAAGCCCTGCCCGACACAGAACCACCCTCCCCGCCACCCTCCGTGACCGGCGCCAGGCTCGGAAGAAAGCAACCCAGAACACTCCAGAAGGGTAGACCAAGCTCACTCGCCGTGAGTCTCACTCTTCCTCGCCGGCTCCGGGTCGTGTGTCCGGCCTCTCGGCGCTCTCGATCATGGACGGGCCATGGAAGCCAAACCAGAGGGCTCTCCCAGGAGGGTCGGCCATGGAATTGCTTCCCCAAAGGGCGCTGCCAAGAAAGAGGTCCACACTAGCATCACCGGGTCTTTGGATGAGCCCTCCTGCACAGCCAACCGCGAGGTCCAGCCCCACCCATCTCCCACAATCCAGTATTCGGAGTGGTTACCGACACGGGGCCAGCTGAGCTGCCTTTCGTGCCGGATGATGAGAGGACGAGTGGTTAACTGAGAGTGTCTGGCGCCACAATCCTCTTCACCACAAGTGCCAGCGCACAGAAGCCCACCAGCCCACCGACCCGCTCCGACATACCAAGCAGGCAACAAACGATTCACCAACAGGCCAGGCAGGAAAAGTCCATCAACAACGCCTCCAACCACTTCATCCCGCCATTAGTTACAGCCAAGTCAAGCATCCATGCACCACATCAGCAGCAAACAAAGACTCCGTAACAGTCCGAAACGTTTACGTGACCCTGACGTATCCCGTAAAATACAGAACCGGGACCACATCTCGAAGTGAGACTGGTGCTTGGTCCCGCACGCCAGAGTTGGTGGTTGTGAATGCTTTTCTGCGTTGAGCAGCTATAGGCTAGAGCGTAAAAGAATGACCGTGGTTTGCGCAGTAATCTGGACTTGTTCGCCTTCTGTTCCCGTAGACCTCCGGAGCCTTGTGCCGCTCCCACCTTTCAAAACGTTGTGTTCATAAATGGCCCAGGCTTCGAAACAGAATAAACAAAAGGGCTGCCAGGGGTTCCCGAGGCTTGAAGTCAAAGGCATACCTGAACTGAGACTTGCGTAAGCAAGGGATCGTATCCGAAACTCGCAGCGGGAAGGATCCTCATTCCAAGGACGCAAGTGGAAGCGGAATCGTCACAAGGGCGAAAGCCGTGGCGGCACAGGCCTGTGGCTGGTGGGCACTTGGATAAGACGGGCTTCTCGCAGCCTGAGATAGCGTGTAGATAGCGTATAGCCGAAATATACCGTAAGAATGGGTTTGCCAGGTTGGTTTAAACTGCGAGTGCCAAGCAAACATCTGCTCCGGGTCGCGCTTAGGAGTTCCTTCTTTGTTGGCGTCAGTCAGTTAGAGCTCTCTCCGGCAAATGATCCTGCATGTGCCATTGACCTCGAAACTGGAGTATGTGTAGTTTCACTGATTGGAGAGCTATGCTACCGATTGGGCTTCGTATGAGTCTGGCAACACACTGCACTTGACAAGAACTTCAACACACCACTTTGAAGCGCTTCTTTCGCAATGTTCGTATTCTGGACTTTCAGATTTGCCGTGCAACACTTGTTGCACTTTCCAGTAGTGGCAGGTTTCTCCATCATTCTTACTATCGCGGGATCCCACATGCCACCTCATAGACTCCGTGAACCTCCGGATCTACAGGATCCTACCACCCCGGCCCACAGCGAAGAGCTGGCAGCCATGGAGGAGTTGCACCGCGCTAAGCCGGGAAACGTCGGCGCATCGTGGAGGTGCCCCTGCCATAGGTTTTGTCCCTCCTAGGAAAGTGTCAGCATTCGAAAGGGTTTAATGTTTTGTCCCTCCTACATGGATCTACATAGCAAGGACGAGGCGGGTCTGTCGGAATTGGAACAGGAAGCTCCGGCCGACGCTCATCGTGGCGCTCTGGGAAACGGAGCCCATGCCAGTGTCTGCATCACCTAGCAGCACCCGCAATAACGACCTGTCGCTACTGACTGCATCACTTCCGTCCACGATTCCAAGTCACGACGTGCATGATGGCATGCGTTTTCGGATACCGCAGTCTTAGCCTGTTCAATCATGTTAATTTATGGCTTTCTTGCAAACGTCATCTTGTGAGTATTTCGCGCTGACGGATGCGTAGAATCAAGCAAACCAACAACGAATACCCATCTACATAGTTTGCTCCGAGGGCCCGTGGATGTAACGCCACCAACTCGCAAGATCTCTCAACTGTGCTTCCAGTTTCGCACAGGCCCACGTAGCCTCTTCTAGATGCGCTGAGCAGCCATCAAGTTCCAAAATCACTGATGCTGCCGCTGCGACTTGGTTTGAGTTTCTGGTGTTGCAAAGCTGCAACTTGCGAATCGATCGGCATGAACTCGCAAGGTTCAAAGGGTTTAAACCCTTCAATTTACTTAAACCCTCGCGGGGGTCAAACCCTTCAATTCACTTAAACCCCTCAATTTACTGAAACCCTGACCTTGGCGAAGCCTCGCGGGGGTCCTTTTGTTTGGAGTCGGCCCCTCGTGCTCCAGTTACTCCAAGCAGCGCGCAGACGCGTCTGCTGTAGCCTAAACCCGAAGCTTTCGAACATAACAGGAAGGAAGCAAGCAGTAAATACTCTTCCGAAACCCTTGCTTGACAACCCTTACACCTTAAACACTTGGCAACCAACCCCTAACCCTAACACCTTGATCAAAAATGCGCACTGAACAACTCCATCATACAAACCGAAGTGTTCAGCAAACTTGGACCCAACTAAACAACTTGCGTCACGCAAAGGGGAAGTCTCCGTGCGGCAGCCTCACTCCGCAAATGCTGGGCACTACAGCCTGCCCCGCGGTGTCCGACCACCGAAGGATTTCGGGGAAACACATGAAAACTAAACTCAAGCAACAGAGACCTCGATTTTGATCCACCGCCATTGGAAAAGAATAGTGCCGAACCCAAAGATGTCTTACAATCATCTAAGTTCGCTATTGATGTCGTCGTTTTCCAAATGCAAGCATTCCACCTGCTGATGGCCACATGTGGCCACCCCCAGACTCCTGAAGATTTCTCAAGCAGCAAGTTGCAGTTGTACCAATCCCCTCCATGACATGTTCCTCCAAGCGCACACGCTGAACATGGTTTGCACTTCAATATTGCGAGCTTTCGAGCGCAGGAAATGCGCATAGTTTCTTGATTAGTTCAGAAGCATAACTCATTACTGCAAAATGGGCAAAGTCTGCCTGTGGAGGTAAGCCAGGTAAGCACAACTAGTTTGGGTCGAGATGCGACTGAGCCACACACGGTCAGTCGTAGCTGTGCCCAGTGCCCTTTGCAAGTAAGGTCCCAGCACGGCTTTTCCTTCTGCAGCACCCGCCCTGCTACGCGCTGAGACCTGAATATCTTCATGCAGGTTCTGAGTTGGATGCGATCGTTTAAGGTTCATGTTGACGACAAGTCAGAACACCACGGTTCCTCCTACAGTACTTCTTATACTTGCCTGCCCATGCCGTGTGAGGCTGGCAGCTGATAAAAGGTTGGTGGGGTCGAGGTCACCGGCATGTGCGGATTGCAGGAAGATGCAGGAAGCTACGAAGTTACAAGTACCGGTATGTCCGGCAGCTCGGACCGATAACATCCAGGTCTCCGGTAGAACAAGCCTGCCGTGTGTAGGAATCAAGCTCTTGCCGTGGCTTAGGGCACCTAGACGTGATGTTGTCACACCTGGCTCTGAGATTGGACTCGACCCTTTTCTGTCACCGCATCGGCTTTGCAGAGCGTGCAGATTCACCCTATCATCACTCGATATGCAACAGCATGCTGAAACATACGAGGCTTCTCTGCTGGGAACGATATGTCCGAGTCCTTTTCCAACTTGCTACAGCAGCCTCACGGAAGGCTGGCTGCGCAGTAGGTTCTTGCCTGCTGCGAAATCGGGATGGACACATCTGGGCGAAACGATGATGAATTACATCATGGATGTGATGCCTGCCAATTGCAGGAACGATGCGCGCAGTTTGAAACAAGTGTCCGATGCTGCGGCAGTTCCCATGAAGATCTGGCTGCAGCTAGCTCTGTCTTACCCACGTCAAGCCCACCCGCTTCGTGCCGTGCCTCATGCGCATACTGTCGGTGAATGAGACGGAGCTCGTCTGCATGTTGTGCCATCCTCTTTTGCGGGTCCGATGACAAAACACGACATGCCGCTCTGTTTGGGTACTTGCGGTGTTTCCGCCCACCTGTATGAATGCGAATTGTTTCTGAGTTCCGAGTCGCACCCCAACAGCACTCAACACAGTCAGGCACTGATGAATCAAAGACACGATGCAACACCACAAGGATAACTCTGCCAAGACTCTGTGAAGCAGCAAAACCTCGGTACAAACAAGTGGCCAAAGTCCACATGTGCTCTGCAAACAACCGGCATCGGCGACCATCGCTTCGGAAAACCGGATGCCGTTCCCGTGCTTTTGTGGCGAGCTACAGGCACCCACAATCAATTCGCTGCCATTCCCGTCATTTGGCAGCCGGTTGGGATACGGGAAGCAGCACTTATCTCCAAATGCAGGCCGATGTTGAATTACCCATGGGATCAATGAAATCGGCACAGAGTATGCTCCTCAGTATGCGGTCCTAGGTCTTGATCAACGATGCCGGGAGTTAGGGCGCAAGCTTGTCGACAGCATCGCAGGTTTCGGGTTCCTCATCGCAGTTCTGTATCTTATCGAATTGCAAACTTTTGCCAAACTGACTTTCAGAACAAGGTGTGTGTGTGTGTGTGTGTGTTTGGTTTAGTTCACAAACTTACTTTGTCCATTACAATGGCACCGCTGAGTGCCTGCCTATCCTGCTCTTTGCTTCCCACTACAGCTGCCGTCACATCCGCTGGCTCATGGTCTTCCGATCTTAGTGATGCTTGGAGCATGTATGACGTTGATACACATTGGAAACTGTTCAAACGATTTTGGTGCCTGCGCGTCGTGATCCGTGAAGTACAAAATGCGCCCTGCTTGGATGTGTATGGAGTGAACACCAGCCGATCAAGAAGTAGTTGGCGGACAGGAAAACCTCATTGGAATGTGGCACCGCGCTCCAGAATCGTCCCAAACGCTGAGCATTTTTCATTCCGTATTGTTCATCGATACTGCACGGTTCAACCGGTCACCATGGATTTTGCCTGCCAGTTCCATCCGAATGATGGAGAGTTTTTCAACAGGTCAAGGTACTTCTTTCCGTCAATAGTGCATCAGGCACCGTGCCCTGCCAAGTCGCAATAAATTCTTGCGCACACCTTGTCGGCTGGAATTACCGGCGACATTTGGCGCCTGCGATGGGATCACAGTGGTCTGCAGTTGTTTCGTCGTAGTTGCTGCCAGTAGGGAACTTATCGCTTCTGGGCGCCATTCGACTCGTATACCCTTTCAAAGTTTGTGGTTGCCTAGCGGCAGCAGAGAAACACGGGCACCTTGAAAGCAGTTTTTTGTTGAGGTTTCGACTCAAACACTCGCTAATGCAGGATGGCTTGGTCGTGGTTCAGTTTTCTTGTTCGGGCATCAGCTGCAGGCAAGCTGGCTGCTAGACTTTGTCTCGCTTGATCTTGATGGTTCAATTTCTTGGATGCCATGGACTGTTGTCACCGCTTTGGCTTGCTGCGACAGCTTAAATCTAATTCACACGTCGAACATCATAACTGGTAAACCAAACTGCGGCGCGGGAGGAGGACGACGATGTAACGACGTAAACTATTGTCAATCTCTGCATATGCCCCCATGCAGTGTACATGTGACTGTCATCGGCAAACTCTTATGGTCATGGATCTTTCAGCAAAACGGAAGCGTCAGCAGATTGCCATGTAATTGAAGCTCTGGGCTTTGCCTCTTGCCATATCAATGCATGTACCACTGGACGTCTCCAGTAGCCTCCCACCTGGCTGTTCAGCTTGTTAGACCAGGTTAGCGGCAAGGTGCCTGGTCCCCCTGAATACGCGAACAGAAACGAGATGACCCACTACAAGTGAAACCGAGAGCAAAGAAAACCGACATTCGAAGCCGACGGTTCGAAGATGACAACAACAACGACTCAGGGTTTATCGATGTGCAGCAAAGTTTCAAAAAATCCCTTCATGAGTTATCAAGACTGGCATTGGCGGTCATGTTCACACCCTGACGACGGCGACTAGGGGCGACGAGGCGGATTCTAGCGAATGACCCGACGACAACGAAGCTCATACTCCTCATCAGCGACACAATCCAAATGACCGGAACCCTTCAAACCACTCCAGTGTGTGTGTGTGTGTGTGTGTGCGTGCGTGTGTGTGTGTACACGTATTACCTACACATGCGGAGCCCATGTTTGTACCCCCCAAGCCCACGCCCGAGCCGATCATGTACTGCATCCACCGCAAGATCTACCATCTGCCTGGGTTCAGGTTTCGAATCAATAAGCGATGTCGCTCTTATTCCAAAGGACTCCTTCCCTGGTTTGCAAAAATCGAAGCTCTACAAGAAAATCCAAAGTTGCGAACCTTTGAATGCTTCCAAAATGTCAGAACCTAGCAAGTACACACTAAATTCCAGGACATAGTGGAGTTACTGTTGGAAACTCTGGAGATGTCGGCGATATTGAAAACATCCAGAAATTCCCAAACTGTCAGAACCTAGTACACATGATGTTGCGAAACATAGTGGCAAACTCGTCAGAAATTTGAAAAATGAAAACTTTAAATGCGTTTTGATAATTCAGAAAAGTGGGAGTTTTTTGGAATTCGCGTTTTGGAAGCTTCGGTAATTTTGAAACTTTCGGGCGCTGGGAAAACGATTCCACGGCTCGGGATGGGTTTCTGTTCGTAAGTATTCCTTAAATTCAGGACTTTTGCTGATCTTTTGGGTCTCGTATGGATCTAGTTCGAATCTCGGTTGTAACAGCATACCGACCACATATTTTTGTGCAACCGAAGCACGCAACAAAAGGGGCAGCAGGATGATATATATATATATATATATTCAGTACACGTGTGGAAGCGCTCGACTGAGGGACTGCCACATGTCGCCACTTGCAGAAAAGCACAGGTTTTTCATTCAGGTGTTTCTAACCTGCTAATGCTCAAGAATGCCAGCTTTAGCAGCGACCATCAATATATGTAACATGATGGCATGTCTCTTTTTTCTGCGGCCTCTATCTCGTTACCATTCGTGACCCTATTGGATGCAAGCCCATGGCCGCTTCAAACAAATAACTTCACCATCTATCAGACCACTAGATTCGATGCAATCTCACGGCCTTTGCAATATTTTGCAATCGTGCCAACGGTGTACCATCTGAAGGTTATTCTGCAAAGACCTTATCGTTGTCGGACACGTAATTCGTGTTGAGGAGCGAAGAGTTAGTAGGTGGAAAGACTTTGTCGGCGATTGAGCGTTGGGCTTTGGATGCCTCGGGGGAGGCGCTCACGCTCGCACCGAATGATTGGCCGGACCAGGTCAAGTCTGCTTGTTCCTGACACGTTGGTAGCAAGGGCCAGAGATGAGCACAGGCTCAGGGGTGTAATTCCAGAAGACATGGACGGTACCAATAGGGAAAATGCACAAATCTCTTGCTATCGAAAAAGATTCAGCAAAGCGGTACTTTAGGAGGGGATCTCAAGATGTGCCTTCGGTTTCCAAGCAGTGGCGGTTTGTCCTATACTGGGACAGGAGTGTGCTCCGGCGAGATTAATGCGGGAAGAAGGATTGAAAGGTCAAAAAGCACAACAAGAATCTGTGCGAGGAAGCTCGGAGGATGCACGAGCTGGAGAATGCGGTGCAAGCCTTGATGAATGGAGACGGAAGCAAGCATGATCAGATTCGTGAACATGAAATTCGGGACTTCATGGTTTTCCGGCATCTTGTCCCGGCCGGCACGTTTGTCTCCGTGCGCGAATCAGGTGCAGCTTCCTTTACTTGGAACGTTCGTGGATTCCGGCTTGACTTTGCTTTTTGTTGCTCGGTGTTTCGCCCGGAGTGATCAGGCAGAACACATCATGCACACAACGCCCAAGAACCTTGAGCAACCGAACCGATGCACCAGCCAATCATTACAAGTCTGGAAGAAAACAACCATTCTTGCCATGCAGCAGCAGCAAATGCAGTCGTCCCACTCGTCGCTCGCCTGGACGACTCGATGCTTATATATAGCTTTAGCTGTAGCGCTGCCTGCGCAACTCTGGGCATATCAGGGTCGGATTAAGTAGGTGCATGCTCCCAGAAGAGCTACCGACACTTCACCAGTCAACCGGTCTAAAATGCACGGACCGAAAACAAAGCTAGGGGCCGGGCGCGATGAAACTCATCCTGCATGGCATCGTCAATACATGATCGAACCGGTATTCGGCCATGACGAATCTTGAACTGCTTTGTCTAGCCTTCAGTACCTGAAAATCTGCTGCGAAAGCCTTGAAAGCCTTGAGAACCTGTGAGAGACAAGATAAAAGTGGGCCTTACTTATGCTATTCAACGGGTCCTGAATCAGTTTGCGGTTGCCGATAATCGCGAAAGGGGTGCAGCAAAAAGCCTGCACAAGTTCAGGGCAGTTGGCCCTTCAAGGAAGTGTACAAGGCAGGGCCACCCGAAATGGCTCCTGATGAAGCCGAAAGATAATTGTCCCAACTCTAGCACGTTTCAGCCTAGTTTACAGGATGAGGATGCTGCAGTTCGAGGGCAAATGTCGCCGACTGAACGGCCAGCCGAAGGTTACGAAACCGTTCGCATGAAGGGGCGCCCATCTCTGTCTTTGTGTTGCCTTTCTTTCGGTCCGCGGTTTCCCTCCAGCTCATGCTTGTGCACACCCGTTGCCGTCATCGTCCTTGTTGTGAACCTCACCCCTCGCGTCAACCTGCTCGCTTGCCAGCTGGAGCTTATCCAAAGTCGGTTCGATCAGTTCTGGGATCCGTTAGCACCCACAGCCAAAACAGACTAGCTCAGTTTGGATGTGGGCCCTCATCTTCAACTGGAGAAAAGGCCGCGAGAGCCGGGGAAGGAAGCGTAGCAGCGACAGGCTGGGGCGACCCGTCAGCAGCACAGCAGCAGTGAGAATGTGGCAAATTATGTATAGGTGATAAATTCCCTGAGTGTAATGAAATATTCGGGCCGGCATCCTATTGGGTCAAGGACGTATTGGCAGTGATGTGCTCAGAAACGTCGAGGCAACCCAGTCTTCACTAAATGAAACAGTTGATGTGGGTTTCTCTTGCACAAGAAGCGCCAAGCTGCTTGGCATGCGCCGGCCAGAAACTTGCCAATACACCCCACACAACCCCAAACGGGCGCCGCAAAAGCCGCAACACACTGCCGGGCATGCAACCGCAAGGTCGGCTGTGGCACACCGTGCAGAAGTGTAACTTGTCAGAATGCACACTGGCTAAGCAGATGCGTGCGCAACAAGGAAATACTGTAAGCCGCCGTGCTGCCAACTGCCCAGAAACTAGTGCCGATCTTGCCGGGTCGAGACAACAGGCATGCACTGAGCAAAAGCAGTTTGACAAGGGACCTTCAGGTAGGCCTGTGCCGCCCAACCCACCCTCTAACTTTGTACAATACCACTGCTAGCTGGTGGGGGGGAGTAAAGTCCCGTCCTGAAGTGCCTCTGGATCAATCATTTGCTCGTTTGTGCGGGGGCACCGTTTAACTATTGTGCAAGGATCAGGTAAGGTCCCAGACACGATTTTGACCTGGGTCACCACGACTTAGGTGAATGAGTAAACGACAACTCCTGCAAGAAGCTCAGTGCAAGCTTCACGGAACCAGCTTTCGTGATTTGTCAGTCTCTCTCTCTCGTTCTTTTTCTTCCTTCGCCATAGACTCTTTCCCCAGGCCTGAGGGCAAGCCCCCGCGGGAGCTGCCCGACTGTTGGTTGTACGCACGGTATTACGTGCGATAACGCTTCGCTACCCCGTGGGCGGAGCCTGTTCCACAGTTTAACGCATCCCTATCACGTCCTCTCCCCCTCTCATGATCGTCTCGGCTTCTCTCCTTAGGCTCACGAGGGTCCTTGGTCTCACTCATTGCAAAACTGATGCAGTGCAGCGCAGAGCAGCAAGGAAAGGCAGGCCGTTCAAAAGGACTCAAGGCTGAGTCAAAGCAGTGCAAGGAAAGGCAGACAGTGCGAAGGAGAAGTAACAGAGGAGCCAAGGAAAGACAAAGAAGACAGAGAGACAGGTGTGGAGCACTTTGCACATTTGCTGTGTGTATGACGTGTCACTGGAGCCGAAACTTGAGCCATAGCCATATATATATATATATATATACATATTTGTACGCCTATCAAGCTCGAAATCGGTCTTGGCAAGCATATGCTGCTAAGCTATGACTATGGTGCAAGCAGGGTGCAAGATTTGCGTTTCAAATCGCCACGGATTAGCCGTACTCACATATTCTAGTGGCTACCCCGAGCGCCAAGGCCAATGCCAACAACCTATTGTCATCCCACCTCGAGAAGCACTCCGGAGATTGGTAAAGGAAAAGGCCTCATGGACGTAACCAAGGCGCACATACCATTGGACATCATTGGAGCATCGCACTGGAAGTGCGAACAAAACACCAATGAAAACAAAGGCCCGGGCTCCTCCAGAACGGGGCAAGAACGCCCACCTCAGTCATGGAACGAGGCTTTTTATCTTACGCTAACCAAGCTTGCGCATGCACGCGCGTTCACGCCGACTTGCACCCGAATCGACCCCCGCCCCACGCCCTAACGATGATGCAAGGTGTTAGTTTCCATCAAAACACTTTGTTTGGCGCTGGAAACGAGGTTGTGAGCTCGCTGGCCTTTTGAAGTCTACAGCGCGGTAGACAGGCTTCCCTAACGGAGAAGCCTCGGACTCTTCAGCTGTTATGCTATGTTGAACGGCTCAAAGCTTTCAAGCAAAGACTCCTTCTCTAACTGCCCCTTCTACACCCTACACTGACGTGTCCGCGGCACATCGGCCAAATAGGCAGCAGCCCCAATCCTTGGGAGTCGAAAGAACAGGGACAACACTGAATTCACCACCAAGGGCTTCGGGCGCTACAAATGTACACATGTCTATGTACACAGCGCCAACTTGCCGGGCTAACTGCCTGTGCATTTGACAGGTCTACGTGTCTGGTCTATGCGAGTCTACACACCTCCATACACTTGTCGCGACATTTAGTGGCTCAGCGAAGCAGCCCCTCCGTTCTGCCCTGCATTGCATGCATGGCAGAGACACAAATCACGAAGAGTTTGTGAATCTTTTTGATTTCCCTCTCGCATTGTATCAAAGCCTACAGAAGAGGCTGACTTTGAGACACAAAGTTCGCTATGTTGAAAGAAGTTTTGATAAGTGAAGCAGCCATAGCATGCCTTCAGCAGTTGCAGGATCTCAGCTGGTGAGAATAGGCAGGTGGGTTATCCGTGCGGGGCACCCCAATCGGCCAATCGTTGGGTTCGTATCCATACCTGCTTCCAACGAATACAAACTACTCGCTGTTCCGATGAAGAAAAGCTGTCCGATGCAAGTGCAGTGCCGCACGGAGCATTCGACTCGCCGATGTTGCGCAGCAAATCGACCACATCCAGTTCGGCAAATGGTTTGTTTACAAACCCAAATGCAAACAGCTAGGGCCGCGTGAAAATCTTCGACTCCGTGACGCTGAAGAGCAAGGCAGCATATTCTGGATTTGATTTGCTTCAGCAAAGACTCGGCAAAAAGACCACCGCAGCAAACATAGTCCAGATTCGCCAAGCGTAGAATTTCCTCGGAATTTATCTAGCCCAACTACGATAAATGGGCAACGCATGTCGGGCCCATCAGGGCATGCCAAGACAAGCCATCTTGCGTGGGGAGAAGTATAAATAAAACCAAAAGGTTGAAACTGAAAAGCCATGCACAAAGCACAGCTGATACCCCATGCAATATTTGGCCAGGTCACCTGTCGCTGCTGACATGCCGTACAGCATGGGCACGCGCAAGACAAGCCTCTTGGTCCAGGTTTTGCCACCAAAGAGCTAGGGGCCCCATCTTGTCAAAACTGCACTTTTTTTTGAGCAGGGACTGCAATGCACCAAGCCCTGAAGCCCTTCAGCCAAGCACTGCACTACACCCTTAAACCCGGGGCGGTCGTAAGCTTCCAGGGAAAAGCCGGATGAAGTACTTGTTAACAAATGAAGACACGTCAATTCCGGCAAAGTCTTCGCAAAGTGTATTGTCAAGACGAGCTCGTCGTCCTTCTCTGTGATATCCATCTCTTCCAGTCTCTTTCGAGGGGATGTTCTGATACATTTTGCGGGGCTCTGCTACAGGATACGAAAGGTCCACGGCATCTCGAAACTGAACGAGCTTGGAATTGGGTTTGACATGGCTTCAGCGAGTTGAGGGCCAATCACAGAATACTTTGCCACATGCACAAAGGTGATTGGGCTAAATGTATTGAATGTGCATGATTACGAGGGAACAGCAGCAGCTTTCCATAAGTGCAATTGCTTGCCAGGTAGAGCTTGCTGGCATCGATCCCAGCGTATTTACTTTAAAGAATTCCTCTAGAATCGGGGCACATCGTCGGATTCCCAGTTCATCCTGAGACTGAAGAATTAAACTCTACACACTGTGGAACCTCGACAAACACAGTATGACATGCAGCAGAAGCTCCAAATACTGCAACCACGCTGCAGCATGTGCCAGGCTCCTGTCGTGTCTTGCATTCTCATTAAGAAACAGCTGGTCCCTGGCCATCTGCAAAAGGCTCATCACCGATGGTGCTTTCAGATTGGCCCGGAAGACTGTGATCTATGAACGCTGACGATCCAGGCCTTGCACGGGGCTGTCAAAGGCGATGTCCTCCACGAATCCTCTCTGATGCCTCAAGGATGGCTGCTGTCGACCAGTCCACATTTTACACTGCCTCTCTCTCCTACGAGCACTTAACACCGCTGATTCGACTCGTTCCTGGAAAGACCCCATACGGGTTGCTTCTGAAGATTGTTTTTTATGTCATATGCAAGGACGAAAGGAACAACCGCCGCTGGAAAACCTGACACCCCGCCGTGGTGCGCCTACGAACAAGCCCTTTGCGAAGCCTCTCTGCCCATCGGCCGGTAGAAGACTCCAAACAACACACCGACCGAACCAGACCCACAAGATCACAACGACAACCTGGCAAAAACGGGAAGGACGGACTGGAAGCCACTGATCGCTTCGAACTGGCCTTGCTTTCTGGCAGAAAGTGGCCCCGAAGAAAAGCAAATTCGAGGCTATCACGACTTTATGAATGGGCCGAAACAACAACAACACGGCAAGCGTGTCAAATCACCGTAACTGCTGAGTCGCTGGCTGGATCCACTCCTGAACATACCTGGGCAAAGTGGCGGTGGGCGAGGTTCACAGATCTTTGCTCGGGGGGGACTCGCAACTGTCGCGGCGCCAAATTCTTCACTCCCTTTTGCGCAGCCTGAACCCCTGCTAAAAGTCGCATCTTTCGTGACATCCCTACGGTTTTGCCAAGCAGAGGCGCGAATCTGCAAAATGCCTTTGGCAGGATGTTTGACACACTTTCAGCACTGCAGTCATCGGGGAGTACTTGGCCCATCGGGCTGAGCGAGGTCTGTAACAGTAATATTTTGGAATTGTGACACTACGAGTTGTCTGCACCTTCAAGATGTTCGAGAATTCCTCGTCTTGCTTAGCAGGCCGGCAACAGCAGCTTGCAGATTCGTTGCCGGTTCTCAGCATTGAAGTCATATGTGGCTTGCGTCCATCAGGGTAGGCTCCGTGGGTGAATTGTGGGTGCACGGGGGTGACCGTGGTGGGTGGAGCTCAAGTGGTGGCCATGGGTGGACCTCCGCAGTTCGTTTCTGGGGCAACTGGGTAGTAGCATGTCCGATCGATATTACGAGTCTTTTCCGAATCAGGATGCGATTTGCTGGCTTCTCAACAGGCTCGGGTGTGTAATCAGCAGTGTCTTCCGATCACAATAGGGTATTGCTGCTATTTTGCTCGAGCTTTTTGCCTTCCGAACCGCACGGAAGCTCAAACGAAGATGTCACATGGTGCTTTCGCACGCCTCGCACCATCACATTCCTAGTAGCTTCTCACGTTTCTGGCAACGATGACGATCTTATGTGTCGCGTGAACTTAAAGGCAGGAATTTCCATCGAGTTTCTGCGCCAGCAACAACCCTTCGGGGAATGGTTTATCTGGTCCAGTGGTAACTTCAACATTTCGGCAACATTCTGCCGGTGCAGGGCAGGGGACACGACACAGACCAGGAGATGTCCGCATCACAAATCTTAGCAACCTCGCAAGTGCAGGAACGGGTGCCATAGCTTACTTACGACAGGGAACATGCGCAGAACAAAGCCGGGGAGGGACGCACCAACAGAAAATCACAGGGAATAAGAAAAATGCCCAGCCCATGTGCACAGTCTTTGTGCAGCACCGAGCCGAGGCCAAGGTGCACAGTGCGTCGCATGCATCGCCAGCATCGCCGAAATCCTTCGCATCAACTGACAAGGGCCAGCCAACCCAGAAGAAAAGCTTCGACCCCCAGATTGCTTTCAGAAATTTCGTCGCTTCTCTGCTTGGACTGCGAGCCAGGATACTTCTCCTATGTCCGGCTACGTAGGCGCTGGATGTGTCAAAGTGCATGTCGAACGATCGGGCTCGAAAGGCGTCCAAGGCTTAGAGCTTCGACTGGCGCACTCGTTCAAAGCTTGTGGGCTTGTGGGCCGTGTTCGACATTGAGGACATAGTGCTCTCGCCGTTGCAGTGGGGTGCAAGACCTGATCTATCTGTGCTGGGCATGTGCAAAGGACCCATCACTGATCCACGTTTCAGCCAAGTCCTTGACCATCCTGACGGCGAGGGCCAGGGAAGACCTCGTCACCTTCCAAAACGGCCGGATTCAGTAGTTCTCCGTAGACTCTATAGCCTGCCCATCGCCAACTGGACTCAAGCTAAGACTTCGGCAGGAAGTGACCTGACATAAATCGTAACTCAGCGAATTTTGAGCCAAATGATAGCAAGCGGCAAGTCTATTGCAGAGGATTCGTCAACACACACACACACATAGACAGAGACGCAAACGCAGAGAGTGGCATCCCATATGGCCCTCTGAGGCAGGTCGTGCTCCGTTACCAGAATGAGCAATCAATCTGGATCGCCGGTCGCTGGTCTTGAGCCAATGCCAGAGGACATCAGATCATTCACCAATGCATGCATTCTAGGGATGGTGCCATTTAGCACGTGAACCACGGACTAGGGACCACAGGAGAAACAAAAAGTAGCTAACACGCCAAACCAATGGAGTGCCAACAACACGCCCTCCGTTGGCGTGGTCTGAAGCATGTGAGTTTTAAGGTATGAGATTTGAAATTTGGATTTGCATCGCCCGCATCGCGAAGTGTGTTTGTGGAGGGTGTTGTGTTTAGAGTTGTTGTGTATAAACTCATAACAATTTGCTGATGGATAACAACAACAACTACTACAACTACTACTACTACTACTACTACTACTACTACTACTACTACAATCAGCTGCTTAACTGCGATGACTACAGAACTGCAGGTTGATCCGCGCTGAGAAGCTGACTGCATTGCATGATGCCAGTTGCTCTTCCCACAACAAGCGGCCGGGGGCAAAGCTACAACTGGATTGATAGCTGCCGTGGCGGACTTGCACATGTGGATGGCAAGCGACCACCTTGACGTATGAGGGGGGCGTGAACGAATCAGATTAGCATGACACACACCTGGTCAACCAGAGCTTCATGATCTCTGATGGGCGAAGCTGCAGCTTTTCCGCAGACATCCGGAGGGCGCCTATTACGCTCTACCAGTGAAAGCCGACCTGACTCGCCGCAGCCTTCGCCTCTGTGTCTCAGAGATGCTTGAAGATGCCAGAAGGTGCTGTGCCTGCAGCAAAGATGTCCAAGATATCAGAGACCGGGAACTCCTGCATCGAGCTGAGCAAGCTGAGCAGTGAGTAGGGGGACAGTCTCTCTATGTCTCTCTTGAAGCGCAATGGCTGCCCAAATTGATCATGTGGTGTCTAGATGGAAAGCATCAGAAGAAACGGAGGTGCCTAGCCATGTAGCAGGGCTGCTGTTTCGCACAGCTTCATTTGCACTCAAGTAACTACAGAAGGATTCCGAACGGGATCAGAGGTGTTCGCTAAAGTTGATGCCCGTTTCGACTGCAAACAGTGAGGGGCACTGCAAACTCCTCCGGTGGAACAATCGTGACGGACCTTGCGCCTTGTTACTGTTTGCCTGCACTTCGACGATGTCGGTCTCTGAAATATCTGTCAGACTTAACACCACTTACCGGCTTGGGCGAGACTACTCAGACATGCTATCGGTTTTGACAGGCCTCTGCCGCATCGTTGTGCTGCAAGATAGCTGTTGGCTCCCAAGCCTACAAGTGTGAAAGACGTCTGCTCTCCGTCCAACTCCAGACTTCAAAACCACCGAGACGTCTGGCCTGCACTCGCCTGGATACTGTAAATGTCAAGTACTCAACGATACTCTAGGCAGCTTCACTTGTATGCACAGCACTCCTGATGTCATGAGGCTCATGAAATGCCAAGTGTGCGGCCTGCAGAACAACATGGTGCCTTCACATCTTCATCCCATTCAAGTTTAGATCGAAGTCAGTGTGAAGCCTCTGTGCTGTGCCCCAAGAGCAAAGGCAAGCGCGGGACGATTCCGCCACGGTTCTCCTGCAGGATGTGTGCCACGGGGATAAGCAAAGCAGGAAGTTGCAGGCGACTGGCCGGAGAGCAACTTCCAGACTCACCTGTCCTGTTCGGCACCCAAGTCAGCGACTTGGATCGAGGTTGTAGGAAACCAGTCAGGAGAATACCATCGACGGCTGGTACCGGACAGGCAGAGCTGTGCATTCAATGGAGGTGATGTCTCCGGAGCTGGCATCTCACTCACCATATTGGCCTGCGGAGTGACTGTGTCTTGTGCGCTGAAGCTCCAGACTGGGCATTCTGCTTCTGCGGTCTGCTTTGGTACGACAGCATCGGGACAACTGGGAGCTACATGCACAGGCCCAGTCGACTTCGGAAGAGACGTTTCCAGTGAAGGGCTTCCGCCCGAGAGAGAGATGTTGCATGCAAGCTCCGAGGTAGCTGGAGTATCATGGAAGGTGTCGCTCCACGGCCCTTCCGTACTTGTGGCTGGCAGGGCAAGGAATGCCTCGTCCTCGTCTTTCTCCCTGCGCGCTCCATACCTTTCAACATGTGCGGCGGCGTGGCGAGAGGGAAGGCGGGAGCCAGGGTCCGGAGTTAATTCGCAACTACAAGTATGTAAAAGAATGGTTTCACTGCAATTAGCACCCCCAAGCCCAAATGCTACGACCAAGCGCACGCGTCACACTGAGCGTGCATGGTGGCAGGAATGTTGAGAGACCATGTTCGCCAGACAGCCTAACCTAAGCCAAATTACGTCCCAAGTCGCTCTTGAACCTGGGGATCGGCACTTGAGATGTTCAAGTTGGTGGAAGGAAAAGCTTCTGGAGGTCCGCTCACCGCGTGTCCTTGTCCTTGTCCTTGACTCGAGCTGGGACGTGGCTGTCGGACTGGCTGAGCGCTTGGATGTGACCAGAGTCCGTGAGAACTGACCACGCTAGGGAATGCAATTGGCAAGTTCCGGGTCTCTGCAGCAGGTGCATTCTGGAAGGACGGCGAGCTCCGTGCACTGTTAAGCGGGGCACTGCCTTTCGTGCCGGTCCACATGTCGCAGAACAGTCCAGCTTGGTGCTCACGAGCCCTTTGCGCAGCTGCAGCATCGTTCTCAAACCTGAGACTGCAAATCATGCCTGTGCCATGTCGGAAGCATACAATCTGCCCAGAACAGGACCTGTGAAAAGGGTTCGGTATCATGGCCCAGAACATGCAGGACAGCGGCATCTTGTTCATGGCTTGGGTGATCCCGGATGCACGCTGGACAGCCTTGCTCAAGCATGAAACTGCGGAAAGTTCGCTTTCAAACGACATCAGGGCAAGGCTGCTTCCTTGTCGCACACCGCTCGTTTGGCGGATGGAACTTGCCGTTAGAGCTGCTTCCATGATAGCTTGTGCCGAGTTCGTGCAAACCATCACCACGCAACACAGTAAGCCGCGGGCTGTCTTCCGATCCTGTGAGCAAGGCCGAGGACGACCAGTGGGACTCAGCGCGCGACAGCGAAGATTGAAAAGCTGCTGAGACCCCAAGGTTACAATCTGCCAAGGCCCTCACGGCCCAGCGGGACGTTTCGGCGGTTCCCGCGACATTTGCCAAGATGGTGGGTCTTGCACCTGCACTCTGTGCAGCTTGGGAGCATCTTCGGGGAGACTTGCATTCAATCAAGTAGCTGCATGATCGGCATGTATCCGTATGCTCCGCACACGTAGGCTGTGGCGCCATGCACGTAAGCTTTGTGCTTAACTCGACTGTTGCGCTTAAGGGGGCCGCAGATTCTTTCAGCCTCCCAGCTTGGCCTTGCTACTACGTGCCAAAGTGACAAAAGTCGAAGCCTGCGAAGGATTGGGAGCTAAGGGAGCATCGACGGCTCCACGGCCTCAAACCTTAAGGGAAGGCATCATTTCGCAGAGGCTGGGGTCAAAAGGCACGACAGGCCCAACACATGTGCTCGCCCTGACTTCCGACCGCAGCGGCTTTGCCAATCCCAAAAAATTGCTGGTTGTTGCAATGGACCTGCAATTCGCAGCGCGAACGCGCCCGGCGTTTCGCACATCCAGATGGCGCATGAGCCAATAATGAGCTAGAGCATGACATGATGAGATGCGCATGAACTAGCTAGCCTCATGTGCATTGCCGCCTTCGTGACCATCGTCTCTTGGATCTCTGGGTCCTCTTGGAATAACCTGCTGGGTGCATTGTGCTTGCGATACGTAATCGTGCACAGTGGCAACATGTAAGATTGATCTGAATCCAAGGCCAGGCCTCAAAGCCAATCAAGGAGGCAGGTGACAAGAAAATCCGAAAGGATGTCCCGGGAGGCCGGAGTAGGGGAGTGGCAAGGATTTCATGGCTAAGTATGTGAATTTACAGCTGCAAGATTCGACGTTGCCTGCAGGAGAGCTTTACCACTCAAAGGTTGGCACTCTGCCCTGCTATGCGACCGTTTGATGGATGGCCGGTCAAACGAAATCGAAAAGTCATTCAACCCCCAGCTCGTGGCCCGAAACTGTGGTGGCCGCCTTGCCGGGAACTTGCTGCGAAAGTTGTCCGTCAAAACACACGGTCAAAAGATCCTGTTTGATAAGAAGAGCCCTAAGTTCCAGCTCCTGACAATGCAATGCTGCTGTGCAACCGTGTCGCATGACAACACCATCTTTTTGCGCTCGCCCACTTTCAGGCGCTCGGCATACTCGTAGACTTTGGCTGGGTGAAATTGTCAGGACCCAACAGCCTTCGACAAAGGATGAAACAAGCAAAAAGTGGTCAACACCATAGTGGCTTCGGGGTCAGGTCCAAATGGAGTAGCAGGAAGGAGTCCCAAGGCAAGCATCCTCCTCCAGCTCAATCTTCAGTATCCTTCAATGGCAGGCTCTCACCTTTCTCCGCATCTACGGCGGCTGGAACCAATAGTCGAGCCAGGGTGAGGAAACAGCACGAAATGCAAGCAGCAACCACAACTAACACAAGTATCAGTAATGGTGCCAAAACCCTGCCACGTGCCGGCGGTCTTTGAACTAGATACACCAGCAAAAGCCAAAAGGTCGGCAAGAGAGTAAGGGCTCCAAGTGCCAAACACAAACGACCACGGCAGCAGTAGTTGCAGTTGCAGTCTCTGGGCAATGTCGGGCGGTCGAAGGCTTCCCGGAAACACAAACAACTCACCGCGGCCAGCAGCCACAGCAGCATGCCTATCTGGCTGGCACGAAATAATGCGAGCTTGTAGCCCATCCTGCCGAACAATGCACATCTTGTCTCCTTGCACTTCTGCTCTGCGCGCCTCTCTTCGTCACGTAACTCGAAGCATTTGAGCCTCCTCATACATGCCGTGTAAACATCGAAAGCGACATTCTGAGCTGGGAGCGGGCATTGCAGGCTGCAGTTGTTACTGGTGCCGACGCATTCAAGTTGGCCAGTGATGTTCGAGTCGAAGCAATGGAACTGCTCGCACTCGTTGCGGCAAACAAGGTCCAGCTGTTGGAAGGCCAGTGTTACTCCCAGAAGCACGAACGTAACTATCGTCAGAGACGCGCAAGTGATGAATCCAAGGCTACGATGATCTCGTGCAGATCCTGCACAGTGTGCACACTCGAATTCTTGGCCGATGCTTCCGCCTCGTGCGCTGGACATGGCGCCAAGAACCATGAGAAATCCAGCTACCCCTGCTGGACGAACGTGACTGAGCCACGATTGCTGCGGGTTTCTTGGCAACATATGTGTGGCTGGTCCGCCGATGCCGCCCGCAACGTCAAATTTGCCAAACAAGATCGTCAATCGTGCCAGATCGTCCGTGGCCCCGCAAAAAACCCTTCGAGGAGGCTTTTGTAAAACTCCATGTTGACATGACATCTGTATGCCTTCTCGAAGTAACAGAAGGTCGATTGCGAGGTTCCTGGTGCAGAATCGTGGTCTGCTACATGTTCTACCCGCAAAGCTGTGATTGGAGTGACGCCAGCCGTTTGCTGGCAGACATGGAAATATCATGATGGTGTTCGATCTTTTCCACCATGAGTGTTTTGCACGTCTGCGCTAACTATTCCTCACCGATACCCAAAAACATCCCCATGCCCACAAAGCCAAGGCAAGCCACCCACCGTGGACAGGGTGCCCTCACCGCTGCACACTGACCTGGAACGTCGGAACAAAGAACAAGGCTTCCCTCAGCTACGCCTTGGAGCCGAACCACAAACAAACAACGCTGTCTGTTTGGACCAAGGTGCTCTGGCGTCGCAGCCTTGGACATGCGAGTACTTCCACAAGGCTTTGCAATGCGCGCATGGGCCGACACTCGCTTGAAACTTGAAACGTCACGAGGCTTCTGCCCGAGCTCTGGTTTTGCAGTCTCGTGCTTCCTTCCCTGGCCTCGGCTCCGTATGCGTGTATCGAGCCAGATTTGCAGCTAAAGTGTCGGTTGAACGGGCCCGAACCAACAACCCCCAACGACAAGGGCAACACTAGGATAGCCAGGATAGCCGTCAGGGAACACTCAAAAAGGATGGGGCATGGCCGCGCCAGGCATATCTCGGGAAAGTTGAGCTTCTGCTACATAAGATCGAAGACGTGTCCTGTGCGGGCAAACTTCGAGTACTTGTACTTTGTGTGGATGGCCTACTGGATGATACAGTTGCTTCGTGACATGTATGTTTTTTTGTCAGCCACCTGGCACGTGACATGTATATGTTCGCTCAGGTTCCGCGACGAATGCTTTGCAGCAGTACAACTCTTGACAACAAGCCGTGGCAGCAAGTCAACACGACCAACACAAGAACCAAGTTCAATTGGATGGACACGGTTATCGACACGCGCCACTTTCATTATCGCGGCCATCGTCGTCATCATCACCGATATCTTCATTGCCTTTCATGCAACCATCACAGACTTCATCAGAAGCGAGAGTGTGTGTGACTGTCGTCACCGCTGTCATCGTCTTCGTCATGATGACGACCATTGCCACGATCACCATCATTATCATCATCATCTTCTTCACTATTATCACTATTCTCACCGCGTCATCAGCAAGAGCATCAACATGCAAAGCTTGCAAGGCAAGCAGGAGCGAACCGAGCAAACAAACCAGCAGCGTGCAGATACTATCATCAGCAAGTAGGCCTGTCGCAAAAGGAAGGAAACACGCCAGCACCAACGTAACGCATGGACGACTCCCATTGCCGAGTGTCTGATGGCATCTAGCACCCGCTCCAGGTGGCGATGCATCTCCAGACTCATCCTCGGAAGAAAAGGCGGTGGCCACGGTATGAGGAAACCTCAAAGGTCTCACCCCTCCTCCCCGGACCAGTTTTTGGGCTGAGAAGGTGGGCCAAGTATCTGGAGCAGTTCATCGTACAGACAAGCAAGCTGTGGCAGTGCTAACAACCAGATGTCCTCCCACTTGCCCACTGGCCGCAATGGCTTCGCATCTTTGATTTTGAACCCCGCATGCTTTGCTAGGACGAACCCGACCCGTAAGCGTAGGCCAGTGAACAAGCCTTCAAGATGACTGTCGGGGTGAGTCAGGCCGAGAAAACACACGATCACCGATGTCACTGTCCGTGGATCCAGGCCGAGACTCGCCACAAATGGGAAAACTGTTTTCTTCTGCAACACTCTGGAAAGCAGAACGATACTTCCAGCGCGCTTCTTCACTCCCGCACAGAACTCGGTGGGAAAAGTCTGCAACTCACCAGCAGCCCCCCCAAATCGCACCTCCACCAGATTGAATAAAGTACACATGCAAGCTGAATCACTCTAAAGATGCAAGGCTTGCACATTGAGTAAACTTTCGACTTGGCCTGAGGCAGCTTGCATGTGCAACATTCACCAGGACAGTAGGGGTAGCGGCTGACTCGGGCTTGAAGGCCCGCCCGTGTGAAAAGGACGAAGGACTACTACTACTACTACTACTACTACTACTACTACTACTACTACGACTACGACTATGACGACGACGACGACGACGACGACTACTACTACTACTACTACTACTACTACTATTATAACCTCGATTGCCCGGCAATCTCTGGAAATCAATGATTACATATTTCTGTGATTAATCCATGAACCTTTTGTGAATCCCGGACACTGTTTGCCGTCTGCTGAATGAACATGCTTGTCTCAGCCTGTGGGCCAACCACGCTGGACTAACACCACTGCGGCCAAGAATGGGGCCTCTGGTCGATTGCCTGATCATTGGCAGGCCCACCATGGAAAATTGAGCACCCAGTCGGACATTCCTGCGATGAGTATGATGGTCGCTTGTGGCTAATGAGATCCATGCTACTGCAGGCAATGTGTGTGTGGCAAGGAAGTACGCGCATAGAGTTGATTGCGTATAGTGCTGGCCATGCTCCGCCGTGGGATTCAACAGATTCTGGGGCGGGCTTCGACTCGAGTGCTATGGATGAAAAGCTTTTTCTGATGGCTCGCCAGCTTTTCATTGTCCTCGCAGGAACAAGGAAGCTGCGGTGCGATACCTATTCGCTGGGCATCCTGCCTGTCCTTGCATCGTATCGACTGGATCTGATGCGACGTCCCAGTGAGTGAGGGAGTACTGTTACTGCTGCTACGGCTACTACTGCCACGACTACTACGACACCAACTTCGACAACGACTCCGTCAACCTGAACGAGAAGGGTGGGTCGACTACTACACTGCTGCGACGGCCAGGGCTGCTACTGATGCAGCGATGAGTATTTCGTTTTCAGGAAGAAAAGGAGGACAACAAACGTAGCAAGGGGATGTTCTAGTCGGAATAGAGCGGAACGAGAAGAGGGGGCTGGGGATTCTTGTCCAACGGAACGAGAGTGCAGGGGGTCTCGTAAGCCGAAAGCCAAACGAGCATCTCTCACACACATCCCGCCATGGGCTGATCTGATTCTCATAGCTCGGAAGTCGACATACGCTCAACTGCGGAGTATCTGCAGGGCACAGTGCAGAAAGGTCGGGTGGTTGACCGATTGCACCAACGTACAAGTGAGGCAAGTGGTGTGCTGGACTATAGTCTCCAAGCCCAATGGGACAAGTGGGTCAACCCCACTGATCACCATCCAGCTGGTAATTACAATGGACTGCAGATGTTTTGAAACATGGACGAACACAAAGGGCGGTTCCGGGACACGAGCCGGTACTGATGAGCTTGGCACACCTGTCGTCACAACCAATCAGGCATTGTAAACATGTGTCATTGTATCACGATCATTCCGGCATTCCTGGGTTGTTAAACAGCCTCAGGCAAATCATACGTCATACGATTGGTGAGTATTGACGTCCCAACATTGGAGGCACAACTGCATCACACAGGCTTGTAATATGGCGGGGATGGCCCATTGATGACTAAGCCTCACCTTGAAGTGTCGTCTTGAGGTCAAGAGTATGGTGAGTACGCACTACGGCTAAACTTCGTTCGGCCCAGAAGGTGGCACGGGTTTGCACCTCCATAGCTGCTAGAAGATTGCCGTCGCCACGCGGTGAGCCTCCAAGTGAGCAATAAGTTTCGCTAATGAATGAATATTTCGATGACTGCATTTCGCGCCCCGGAATCCCCGAACCCGTGCAGGCCTGGCATTACACTGGTGCTTGATCCGTATGCAGTAAAGGTCTACCACGTGTCGGGTCAGCACCCATATGCCATACACGAGCTGCTATCCTTCGAAGCCATCGAACAGTGGAGACAGGTCTATGCAACTTGCCGACTTGCCTCCATCCTGACTAGAGCCTGCCGCGCCTTGCAGGTCAAGTGGACAGGCATCTAGTTGTGCTACGACATAAGATCTCGTCATCTGACAAGTCTGCCGAAGCCTTCTTCATTCTGGCTCCCGCATGACGTTCTTGCGACCAGTAGAACTTTTACTTTCACGCATCCTCCCCTGCATCTCCAAGAGCGAGAACGATCCCTTCTGGCTTGCATTGTACTGGTAACGTGGGGTGCAGCCTGAAGCTGTGGCATGCGGCTCCAGCTTGGAGCTTGCACGAGTCAATCCCGCTCCGAGTCTTGGGTGCTCGCAAGCAGCACTTCATGCAATGCAAGCTGAGGAGAGGACTGGCGCAGTCACCACGGCTGAATGTCGAGACAACCTGCCAACACCCGTGAACTTGCATAGAAGAGCAAACCTCAATACAAGTGCGCAGGTAGGTACAGGTATGCAGTATGCACTATAGTATGCACAAGCTCCCTTTGCAGGTCTTCGGGGTGACTCACAAGATCTGCTCCAACTCTGTCGTGTCCTTAGTTACACCGTTTCTCATTCTCTCCAAACTTGCAGCCTGCAGAGCCGTTTTGGCCTCAGCCGTCCCCGTTGACCCGTCGTCTAAGTACTGTAAGGTCCTCGGACTCCGTTGAAAACTGTGTTGGCCGCTTTGCCTGATTTAATCCACACTCTTGTGATGAGACCTGTGCAGCAAGCCCCAGAAGTTGTCGGGTTGGGGACAAACTCAAAGCTGAAAGCAGGTACTTACGAGCACGCATTCGCAAGGCGAGTCTGCTCGTGACGAAGCAATATCAATGCCTTGTCGGACGGCTGCGTGTCCAGCTCCTGGCGGCACCACCTGATACTTGCGAGTTTCTCAGCCAGCACGGAAACCGTAAGACATGCTACCGTTTTTTCCTGTGGATCCGTCCAGAATCACCAGGTACGCGGATCATCCGTCTACCGACGAGTTCACACGACAAGCCCAACCGGAAGCAGGTGCTAGTTTGTAGTCGTAGACTGTAACAAGACCGTCTAGGCTTGCAGCCCAAGAGTGTTTGCACTGCAATTGCTGCATCACGCTTCATCCACATGCATTGAACAACGACTTTTGAATGATGTCGAAGAAAAAGATGCTCATGCACCCCGTATAGACTGCCGCAGGCCTGGCGATGTCGAAACTGGTGTCTGCCACCTGCGTGCTCCTTCGAGAGGGTGCATGTGCCAACTAAGCAGTCAAAAAATGTCAAAGGCCTGAGCATCTGTTCCATGCGGCCGACGGCAGGTTCAAGGCGATGGTCATGCTGACATATAAACATACGACTCCTGATTACAGTTGTGCTGGCTGGTGTTTGGGAGCTCCAGGTGCTGGTGTCTTGGATGCGCGGAGATCGGCGGCTGCGGGAAGCATGTAACTTGACTAGTCTGCCTGCCCTGCCTCTCTGCTCCATGCAGCACGGAAATCAGCAGTTCAAGCGACGGCAGCAACCGACAGCAGTGTCACATAGTTTTCAACTTATCGAAGTTTGCTTTTGGACCCTCCTGCTCGGAAGGCACTTTAAAGAGAGTCTTTGGTCCGCCTACCATGACGTGGTCTCCGGCAACTCATGTTGCCCACAGCCCAAACGTGCTGAAAACAATCGTGCAGTTCGTCAACACAGAAAGTGGAGAGTCAATGAGGCAAAAAATGCCTGCATTCTCAAGCACCACCAACTACCATAAACTGTTGACCAAGATGTTCGTCTGCATGCCGATTGTGTATGTCTAATGTAACTTATGTCAACGTGACATTCTGGGCCGTCTTTGGCCTGTGCTGGGACATCCTGGGTTCTTGCTTCGCGACCGTCTCCTTAGGAGTGAAAACAAGGTCGAATAAGGTTCCAAGTGCATTGGGCAGCTGACCTTCTTGCCAGGCCAGTACCGACCAATCGCAGCTTGCTGAGCAAGCGCAATAAACAGGAGCCTGTTGGCAGGCAGCTTGGCTGGCCGGTGGCTCCGGTTTTGCAAACAGCCAGAGACAAGCCAAAGACGGCAAGAATCGGGCTCGGGTTATGCACGAACGCCTGGACTTCTGAATCTCAGCACCAGGTGTGCTGGAGTACTGAGTGCATGGTGTGCATTCAGGACGTTGAAGGCATGCTGTGCCATTTGAGCCCCACGATGCACGTCCACACTACCACCAGCTGAGTAGCTATCACAACATACGACAGCGTTTGGTGTGGCGTGCAACGGAGCGAAGCCTCGTCGGCACGATCCCAGGCAAACTTATGTACAGGCCACGAAACCACCGTGTGAGTGCTTCTTTAAGCTGCGGCATGCTTTCTCAAGGAAGGGGGAGTCGCACTCTGGAGCTCAGGGACCAACCTCCATCTCCGATTCAAGAAGCCTCATGAAGGACAGCCAAGCGGGAGCCAAGACAGCGGTCCCCAATCTGCCTCCCTCTTCCTCGCCATCCTCTGGTCTCAGGCTCTTGCTGTGAGTGCAAGCACCCCCAGCCCGCCTTGTCTCAAAGCTAAGGCACCCGGCAGGCTCCGGTCAACGCTGGGGCTGGAGGCTGTTTGTTCTTTCACTGGGTGTGCTACTTGATGCTCTCTACCTATCTCAGGCGGCACAGAATGCTTGTTTTTTCCCTCTCGATCAGTGCCCACCCAGATTGCTCATTAAGTGCGGGCCACTCCCCCAAACTCTCAAGCTTTGCGTCGTCGTTTTTATTCCCCGGCCGAAGGAGTAAACTGACTTGCACCATCCAGTCAGCATGAAACTCGAGGCCTAGGAGAGAGATCTGCAGTAGTCCGTCTGAGTCCGTCCTGTACCTATGGCCGAACCATGCCGAACCCATAGTCCCGCTTAGGGCCTAGTTCAGCTCGCGTGGACGTTCCTCCACTTCTTGCCTTGCATGCTTACTTGCTGAGGGTATGGAGGCCTAAAAGACCCCCTGGCTTGGAGGCCTTCTGCACCACAGCTTTCTTCTCTGTCCCTCTGTCTCGTTCGCTTTGATTTGACTGTCACCGAAGACTTGGTTCTGCATGACAAGACAATCAATGCAGGATGGAGGAATCGCAGTGCAATCTAGCAGAAGAGCTGATTTGCGAAAGCGGTTCTGAGCCCAAGATAGTCCAAGGAACGGCTATCCCAAGGCACAGGGCTTCTCATCTTCTCTATCTTTTGCAGCTCACGATAGAAGCCATCCTGCCAACTTGTGCTGACATGCCTAATCAGAACTGCCACATGCACAAAGCCTGCCACGCAGTGTTCTTACGCCTATATCTCGCCGAAAAGGGCGCCGGAGTTCAGGTACTGGTGTGCTTGCATGCGTGGACGTGCGTCCGTGCGCGCATGCATGCATGGGTGCGTGCGTGCTGCGTGCCCGGCCTGCAAAAGGCAGAGGTTGGTTGCTGTGACCGGTTAGAACCGATGTTCCCTTTTTCACCCTGGAGCGAACTTCAAGAGGAAATCGCCATCCCTCCTTCAATTAGATAGTCTTGACAATCGAATGGAACTAGTGCTTTGGTTGAGATTGTGGGTCGTGGCGGCGACAACTGGGGGCTCTGGAACGCAAGTGCTTGGTCTGCTTTGCAATAATTGCTTGCAATGTGTCTCAGCTTGAACGAAAGCTTCTGTGCATACGTGAGAATGCCCCTTGGCTCATGCGGTGTCCTGCTGTGGCGATGCTGTTGTGCTGATAAATTAGTTTCATTCGCCCCGTCTTGAAACAAGGACAAAGGAGTCCAGCAGAAGCAGATGTCCAACTTCTCATCTGTCAAATGTGTGCGCAATGAAGGTGACAGCTGGGACTTTTGTGCCGGCAACCGACCTATCAACTGGGAGAAAGTTTAGAAAAAGCATGTGTGCTAGGACTGCTTATGACCCGAAAACAACCGTCGTGCAAGCACCAGAACTCCCGCAGTTCAGTATGCACAGTCCGTTTCCTTACCGCCAAAAGGCTAGTGTGCGTGCAGTAGCGGTAAACACTACAGCCCGGCAGTAGAACTCGCTTCTTTTTGTCCGGTGGCGGAAAGCAGTCCGGGCTCGGGTGGCCCTGGTCGGAAAGCGGAGATCAGACCAGGGCCAGAGCCGGATGCAGAGCAGATCCGCATTCGCATCTCTGGCTGGAAAAACCACCCCAAATCCAGGGGGCCAGAGAGGAATGGGAAGGAGGGCAGAAGGGGACGGCGGCGCGGCGGCGGGTACAGAAAAATCTGCGGAAACGGATCCCCGCTCGAACCGGATGGCTACAGCGGGAGCCGTTGCGTGCAATACTAAACACATCCGTTCAGGCACGGTACCGTTCAGTATGCACAGTCCGTTTCCTTACCGCCAAAAGGCTAGTGTGCGTGCAGTAGCGGTAAACACTACAGCCCGGCAGTAGAACTCGCTTCTTTTTGTCCGGTGGCGGAAAGCAGTCCGGGCTCGGGTGGCCCTGGTCGGAAAGCGGAGATCAGACCAGGGCCAGAGCCGGATGCAGAGCAGATCCGCATTCGCATCTCTGGCTGGAAAAACCAATGGAAGCCTCGAGCGGAAGCTTGACCACAGCCGTGGGACCAGCCAAAGAACGAATCAAGCTGAGGAAGAGCCACCCGGACAAAGGAAACCAGAAAAGTCAGCCGCAGAAGGGAACAGGGACAGTTCTGGAGAGCAGGGGAACTGGTCCCAGGAGATCATGTGTTCCTGAGAAGGCTCGAAGCCCAAAGACGTAGGGTCGGCCGAGCGGCTGAGCGCGTCAGCCACATCGTTGGAGAGGCCCGGAACATGATCAATGTAAACCGAAATGCGACGGGCCTGTTGGCAGAGCAGGAAAGAGCGCAGAATAGCGCAGAGGCCTTTGGCCATGGACAGACCCTTCCAACTCGCAGCGTCAGCGGCGGAGTTGTCACATTTAAAAATGCAATGCACCGGAAGGTGCCCCGGTCCCAACAGGACGTCCAAGAGGACGACTAGGGCACATTGCGCCAGCAATTCCCAACTGGCAATGAAAGACTGGGCAGAGGCAGTCTCGGAAAACCAGGGGAAGAGTGTGTGCAGTGCATGACGGTCGAAACGCTGGTGAAAGAAGAGCTGGCGACCATCCTGCATGGAGCCGAACGAAGCCGCCCAGCCCGGCCGAGAGCTCATCTGCGCAAGCGTCTGCAAAGGCCTCACAGACAAAGAGAGGCGGGCGCAGTAACGAGCGGACAGCCGTACCAGACTGGCAGAGGTCCAACCAGAGGCGGAAGACTTCCTGGGATGAGTCAGAGAGTACGCACAACCCTGTATGTGGGGAGGACGACTGGAGCCAGACGCGGCGCGCGTCTGGGGCTTGTGACGGTAGATCACCGAGACAAGATACGGTGGTTTGGTTGAAACGCAAGATCTTGGAGCCCGGCGGCAAGGCAGCAATGCCGACAGGGCGTGACAGGACCAAGTCTTGGGATAAGGCCTGCCGTAACCCGGACCAGCGTTCCGGCTGGATGGCTGTCATAGTCGGTAGCAGGGAATGTTGGTTTGAGTAAAGCGGTGCCAGAGACGGACGGAAGGTGCGGAACAGAGACGATAACCACAGTAGCTTCCCTGTCACACGTTCCAGGAGGTGGCAAGAGCAACGTTTGGCTGCCTGAGCAGGGCACACAGTCGTTCAAACTTGCCCGGATCCAGTCGCACACAAAAGTGTGACAGATTGAACTCCCAGCCAATCCAGACGACCCTGGGGCCCAGCGCGGCTTTGTGCCAAGACATAGGAACCCGCAGAACCAGAAGCAAGACAACAACCAAGGACGCCCAGAGAGGAGCGGAAACCGCATCCAGAAGCGCGAGAATGTCATCCACGTAAATCTGGGCAGAGTGTCTGACACGGACAATGCGATGCACCAGGCGCAAGAGAAGGCCGGCCGCTCGAGCCCAGTAAAAGGAGGAGACCCGAGCCCCAAAGTTGAGTGTCAGACATTGGTACAGTTTACCGCGGTGACGGAAGCAGAGAAGACCACGATCAGCCGCACGTATGAGAATACGACGATGCGCCTTGGCAACGTCCAAGATGAGCGCAACAAGGCGCTCAGTGGAGTCCGAATGAGGCATACAGAAGAAAACATCAGACAGAGTAGGGTTGGCAGACCGATTGGGCAGAGCAGTGTTGCTCGTGACCCCAGAAACGGAGCTGTCCACGACCAGGCGCGGAGGACGTCCCTCTGCCAAGACCACACATAGCTTGCCGACCGCCGTACAGGTGTAGCGACGGCGCAACTCAGAGTCCCCCCCCGGCACCAGAGCAATCCAGCCCTCGGCCAGTTCAGCTTCCAGCAACTCATCCACAATGTCCGCATGATCAATGGCGGATTTCCAGGCGGATTCACAATGCTGCAGCGGAATAACCGTGGCGTCGGGAGCAGGGGGAGGATGCATGACAGGGCAAGGGGGAATAGGTTGAGGGACGCCCAACGGGACACCCTGACGCAACAAGTCAAAGTAGCTTGTGTCAGGATCGGCACAGAGCAAAGATAGGCAATGCCAGAGGTTGAGTCGGAACGGCTGACCTTCCTGTACCATGAGCAAACGCTGCCACGTGGAGTCGTCTTCCACATGGAGGAAGGAGCGCAGATCGTCCAGAAACGGAGACAATTCCTCCTCCACCAGAGGGGGAGATTTGGACCCGGAGTTGAGGGCGGAAGCGATGCGTTGGGCAAGGCCACCAGAAAGCAGTCTCTTGGACCACACCGCTCTCAGGGCGGCAAGAGGGTCAGAAGAGACCGGCATCGGACAGGCAGTGCTGCAAGTCCCCGCGCCGTCTTCAATCCTGTGGGGGCGGTGAGGCCAGATAAAGCGCGACGGCAGAAGCTGCAACCAAGCCGAGATCGGATAAGGTTGCTGCTGCAAGGCGTCCGAGAGGAACGGAGCAGCGAGTCGTGCCAGGGCTGAGGCCAGAGACGGGGGGTGGCAAGCAGACAGGCGAGTGGCGAAAGAACCATCCGCCAGACGTTTGCCCGAGACCTTTTTGTGAGTGCCCAGGGGGTGAGGGCAAGCGCAGCGCAAGCCAGAGCAGACACCTCGGCGGAATTTGAACAAAAGGACCAGGCCTTATGCTGATCCAAACCGTGTTGACAGCCAGCGACAGTCGCAATGTGGCGGCAGTGCAGTCGGAGCCACGAAATGACCTCTGGGTCCAGCCAGAGAAGTGACGACGTGGGGTTCTCAACCCAAATCAAGCCACCATGTGAGTCCACTAGACATAGCAGGTGGCGTGCGCGGCTGTGCAACACGGAGGACACCCGAAGCTCTTCTGCCTGAGAGGCAGAGGGCGATAAGATGCCTGTCGGGCAGAGAAGGGTACGGACTGGAGGGGGACCACCTGAGCGCAAGCGAGCTCGAGAAAAAGCCGCACAGGGTGGGGCCGCCCCCGCAGCACCGACCAGGCCAGAACAACTGCTCGAAGAAAGCATCGTCCAAAAGATCAGATGCAGACGCGGAAAGCTTGTCGACAGGCTCCAAGCAAGCCTTGCCCAGCGCCTGAATGGCAGAAGTGACCGGAGCAGAGGAACCGGAAAATAAGTCGAGGAAAAGTCTGGCAGCGGGAATAGTGGCAGCATTCGTGGCCGCAGCCGGTGGACTGAGACGATCGAATAGAGGCCAGGCTATCGGAGCCCGGGGACAGCGCTGCAAATGATGGCTGAGATGAGGCCCCTAGGGGCGCAGGGCACTGCAGAGGCGGAAGGGGGGGTGGAGGGGGGGCCTTCGCGGTTTGAAGTGAAGGGGGCACGGCGGCGGGCCCGGAGGAGCAGGCATAGACTCCGTCATGGGGTCGACGGTAGCAACCAACTCAGTGAGGGGTCTTACCGTGTTCAAGGGCCGAGTGTGGTTGTCCACAGGGCTTGCCAGACGGGAGCGGGACCGGACAGCCATGAACAAACTTGCAGTCGGTCTTAGTGCACTTGCCGACCGCAAAGCGCATGGCTTCCTTATCCCCGATGGTTTTGCACCAAGAGGGGTCCCACCCTTTCGGAGGCGGATTGGCAGAGGATTTGGCCTTTGCAGCCGCCGACTTAGCCTTCGCCGCAGCAGAGTCGGTGCCAGACGAGTCCTCGGTGAGTTGACGTTTTCTGCCCAGCCCCTTGCCAGATTTACCATCGGCAGAGGGTGGCGGCGCAACACGTGCCGGCCGGGGACGGGGCTGGAGCAAGTTAGACATCTCCCCGCGACAGAACGCAATTTCACTGAGGGCATCCGGGAGGCTCCAGCCGTGTTCGCTCGTAAGCTCGTAGACAGCAGACCAGACCGCACGATCCGCATGGAGGATCTCCTGGAGCGTGGGCGAGCGGAGTGCCTGATCCAGTGGAGCAGCCAGGGAGATCTAACATAGCCAAGGCGGTGGCCAGCAGAGAGAGCGCACGGCGTAAGACCGGCTCCGGGTGTCCCTGCATGTTGACCGAGACCGACGGGCCAGGCGGCTCGGGCTCAGAGTCAAGCAGTTGACGGATAAAGGAGCGGTCATTACGAGGTTTGCACGTCTCTTCCCAGCGAGCAGCGTCAGCTAGGCAGGTGCGCAAACGCCATGGGACCCAGAGGGAGGCGACGGAGTCACTGTGTTGTTTCAGCAACGACAGGAACTCGAGCGACGGAGTGGAGGACGGCGTCAGCAGTTCCCCCGGGTACTTGGCCATGAACTCCTTCTTGAGATGCGTGAAGTCCGTAGGCAGCGGGCACAAGCATGGGCGCGATGCCCCCTGCCCCGGATGGGGCGACCACAGAGACGGCACACGGCAGCATGCAGAGGTCAAGTGGCCCAGACGACGGAGGAACCGTGTGCATACCCAGGACCCTGCCACGATCACGCCCCCTCCGCACAATGGTGGGCTCGGGAGGCATCGACGGAGGAGGCGGAGGCGTCCCAAGAACGCGCTGCATCAGAAGCGTGCGGGTTCAGCCACAGCGCATACGGATTGCTGGGGCCCCCGCCATCAGTGCTGCAGCGGCGAGGTGGATCGGCCGAAGCAGGCGCGGGGGCAGAGCCGGACGGCGGCACCGAGGACCCAGTGCGCGGAGGAAGCCGCAGAAGACCAGAGAGTAACCACTGGCGGTGCACCTCGTGGGGAGGGTTCCGGCCCGAGCCAGGCAGTGTTGGAGAAGGCTCATGCGCCAAAGGCGATGGGGAAGGCGGATCCAACACCGTAGGGACCGGAGCCTGGGCGTCCATGGGACCATCCGCCGGGCTCGTGTCCGAAAGATCCTCGATGGGATCGGAGACGACCGGGTCCGCTGCGGCCGTAGGGGAGACCGACTCGATGGGGTCCGACGACGACGTTAAGCAGAAGAAAACAACAGATCCTCGCACGGACACCTTTGTTTACGCACCCAGCGCTCGTCACAGCAGCTTCAGACGATGAAGGCAGCCCGTGCGGAGGCAAAGAGTGGCACCCTTAGGAAAGTCCGAGAGGACGCTGTCCTGCGCCAGTTGGGAGGTGCGGGCACCGCAGATCGGGCGGAGCCAGAGATCCTCGCCGGATTCAGAGGGGTATAGCTTGGACCGGATGGCCCGAGGCTCAGTGGCCACTGCAACATGGACCCAGTACGAGAGATTCGAGCCAGACGACGAAACTCAGGCTCAGTGGCAGGCTCTCGCGATGTTCCGTAGGGGAGGAAGCAACGGAAAACGCCTGACAAACGGGCGAGACAAGAGACGCTTTCAGAGCCGGAAGTCCCGCCGTTTTACAGAACCAGGAGAGAGCCTTAAGCTGCCTAGTTGAGAGGCCCTGTTTGCTGGCTTGGCTGCGCAACCAATCCGGGAGCAGACCCGGCGGCGGAGACAAGTGATTGATTGGCCCCAGCTAAGCGGCAGAAGGAAACCCAGTTGAGCCAGGCATCAAAATACCGCTGCAGAGTGGACGGAGCAAACTTCGCGGCCACCCGCTGCACATGAAAATCCATGTCGGCGGAAGCAGAAGCTTCCACAAACAGGGCGGACTCCGATCCCATCTCCCTCAGGAGCTCCGTCCTGCGGAGCAGAAGAAGCCTCATCTCTTCAGAGGCCTGCTCAGCCGAGCCAGCCACGTGGCCAAGGGGGGAGTCAGGCAGGCGCATAAAAGAGGTGGATGCCAGCGCAGCCGAGTCAGACACCACGGGCAGAAGGCATAGAGCTGCCACCGCCGGCCTAGCTGCAAAGGACAGCAGAAAGTTTTCCAAGTGGCGCCGTGAAGGAGAGGGAGCCGGAAATGGCCTAGACGGCGGAGGCGGAAATGCACGGAGCGGCGGGGTGATTGCCGGGGCAGGCACTGGAGAAGGCGAAGACCGCATCAGGGCACGGGGTCTGTAGGAGGCGACAAGACGCCTGAAGACCAGCGCGATGGAGGGCGGCCGAAATTCGAGAGGGCAGGGGCAGACGGCATCGGAGACACCAGAGACCAAGTCGTGCCACTAGCGAGAGAGCCAGGCAGGGATGACACCCCAATGTGAGAGGTGGACGCCGACGGCGGAGAAGTATGCAGCACCGGACGCGGGCTGGGAGTGGCCAGCAGACTCAGCGGGGAGTTCGGCACTGAGGCGCAAGGCTCCCCAGAAGGTCGAAGACCAGGCGGAGTATGCACAAAGTCCGGAAGCGGAGAAGAGCCGATGCCAAGGCCAGAGAGGCCAGGATCGTCAGCACCACCCGGAGCAGCAGACTCCGCTTGAGGAAGACCAGGTTGACCTGACAGAGGCAGGCAGCCGACACGTCAAGAGTGAGAACCCAGGGCCTGTCTCGAAGAGCGTGAAGTCGAGGTCCTGCGCGAGGCAGAAAACAAAAACGAGTGACCAAGACAACGCACCATGGGCGGACCGCACGACGCGCACTGTCTTTGAACGGCCGCGAGGCGGCGGGTCGATGGTCGGCAGGCAGACGGGCAGATGCCGTCAGCTGCAGAAGAGAAAGCGGCGGGCGGAATCATAAAGATCTAGCCGCAGAAGGAAGAGGGGAGCCGGAGGCACGCCCTCGATTAAGGGTACTTGAAAAAGAAAACACCAACGGCCGAAACCAGACGCGGCCCGGCAGCCGAGCACTTACGGCATCGGATGCAGGGCAGGAGCGGAAACGGACGGAGGGCTCACCTGCCCGTGAGGCAGTGGAAACAGGTGTGCCCGTCATGGCCGGACCTTTCGCCCACCATGATCGGACGCAGACACATACCGAGGCAACGATTCCCCTCGGAATTGTTGGCCAGGCGGGTGCAGATGTGAGTGCAATAGCCTCGCAGAGCGAGGTGCTGCAAGGGCTCTGCAGGAGCAAGCGGAGTGATATACCCCGGGTGCTCGTCCGGACGCAGACAAAACAGATCCGGAAAAGGCCAGCAGGTTGGCCTATGCCAAACTCCGGCGGTCGTCGGAGTGTTGACCCGGAGCTGCCAACCTTCTCTGGAACTCCAGGGTGCCGACTGGAGCTGCGGGGGCAGACGCGGCTTGACCTCGACCCAGCGGTACGTGTCCGGAGGCAGACCGCGAGGGTCAAGTTGGGCAGCCCGCTTCCCAGAAATCGTTGGGATCGAAGGCTCGGGTGCGGGAAGCAGGAGGAACGACACGATGTCGCTCCAAGCGGCAGACGGCGGAGTCGGAGCAGAGGATTTTGGTTCGGCAGAGGCGGCCAAAGTACCTGTCTCCGGCTCCAGAAACCGAGTCGGTTCGACCTCTGCAGGGGCCACCGGAACATCGGTTTCAGAAGCGGCGTCTGCCAGAGATGTAGGGGAAGGGGCCGGCGCCGGACCAGCAGCAGGAGCCTCAGCGGAGCGCACACGACCTGGATCCGGAGAAGTCGTGGCCTCAGAAGGTGAGGGCTCAGAAGAGCGGTCCGGAGCAGGGCCAGGAGCGGATGAAGCCGTCATCGTTGACAGACGGAGGAACAGGACGAAGGGGGGGCACAGCAGGCGTGATCAAGACGGCTGCGGAATAGACCAAGTCCCTCAAGAACAGCAGCGGCAGCAAACGAACAGACAGACCTGACGCATAGGAGCAAAAGAGTCCTGAGGCGTCGAAGTCCCCACTATCCGTAAAGAGGGAGACCGGGAGCGGCGACCTGAGAAAGCAGGCGCACCGACTCGGAAGGTATACGGCAGCGGTCAGAAAACTGAGCCGGCCGCGCGCAACCGAAGGGGAAGATCTTAGACCTTCAGGATGCAGAAAAAGAAAAGCCTGACGGTCAGTCACGGAAACTGAGCCGGCAGCGGCGGTTACCACCAGAGGCAGAAGAGCCTGCCACAAGGTAACGAAGGACCCAGACAAACAGGCGGAGATACCGGCCTGAAGTGTCTTGGGAAGAGGACGTCGACGAACGACGTCGACGGTATCGTCCCCGTCGTCTGCCTTCCAGGGAAGGGCAGAGCAAGCAGGAACAATAGAGGCAGAGCAGAAATCCAGTCTGACCTCGAGCCATCCAGGAGCGGGATTCCAGGACCCTACAGAAAAATCTGCGGAAACGGATCCCCGCTCGAACCGGATGGCTACAGCGGGGGCCGTTGCGTGCAACACTAAACACATCCGTTCAGGCACGGTACCGCACACACCGTCATCTCTCGAACCGTCGGCGAATGTCAGGCAGCTCCCACCCGCTCCGCGCTTATGGGATCTTAAGGGGTTCACATGTGGAGCTGCACGGGAGTTTTCTGGGGGAGCTCGTGATTCCTTCAGCATGCAGCATCTCCGAATCAAACAAGTTCCTGTTACAGCAAGGGTGGATTCTGGATCAGCACAGTGCCCAGGCAGTGTCTACAGCAATGATGTTTTGCTTCAGCCTTCTAAGAGATGCAAAATATCAACAAATCAAATGGGTAGAAACCAAAGAAGGTTTCTGGTTTGAAGCCAGTTTCCGAAGAAGAATTCATGTCCTTGTCGGCTTGCATGCGCTCCATCCATGGGCTTCCCGGCAGCGAAGCTTCGAAAGCCTGGCCGGAAAATGATGGAAATAGCGGGCAGAATGCGCATGCGTCAATTCAGCATCCAACTGACAACAAATTGCAGATGAGGAGCGGCTTTGTTGACATCCGATGCAAAGCCGCGAGCCACGTAGTAGGCCGCTGTGTCCAGCATCTCAGATATGTCATGTTCCCTCCAAGAGAAGGAAGTCAATGTCGCTAACCATCATCATGCTATTGGAAGCAATCAGCATTCATCGTGTGAATGCTTCCGCCCGGCTGCTACACGCCAGCCTCAACGATTCTCAAACACAGTGGAGCCAAACAACACTCTTATCCAAAATTGGTCCTTGGTGGTGCTGGTAGTAGCGATGGCAGAAGTCGCCGCAGCAGCAGTGGCAGGAGCAGTAGTAGCAGTAGCAGTAGCAGTAGCAGTAGCAGTAGTAGTAGTAGTAGTAGTAGTAGTAGTAGTAGTAGTAGTAGTAGTAGTAGTAGTAGTAATAGTAGTAGTAGCAGCAGTAGTAGTAGTAGTAGCAGCAGCAGTAGTAGTAGTAGTAGTAGTAGTTGTAGCAGTAGTAGTCGTAGTAGTCGTAGTAGTAGTAGTAGTAATAATAATAGTTTGTTTTGTCACCCACATGGCACGCCAATGACAGCTCCGCGGGGACTTAAATGGTAACTGGTCGCGACAAATTCCCTGTTTCGAAAAACAGCAACACAAGGTAAAGCCACAGCAGGATGCAGGGATTCATCGATTTTCAACTTGGGAATTCGGCACGTTCAAGTCAACAGCTCAACTCTCTGTACTGGGTTAGAGACAGGCTTGGGTACTGGACCCCTCAGTGGACAACAGTAAACAACCGGACAAACAAACGATGATAGAGGCTCACCACAGCTGACCAAAAGACCCCTGCTTTCCCTGCTCGCCTGTCATCGCACAGACTACGCTACGAACATGTTGCAGCGTAGCGCCAAACAGTACAAGGGCTGCATTAAAGTGGATAGTACAAACTGGTACCTTTTCATTATCAGGTTCGAATTACAGTACACACTCGTTTGAAGAGTAGTAGTAGTAGTAGTAGTAGTAGTAGTAGTAGTAGTAGTAGTAGTAGTAGTAGTAGTAGTACTAGTAGTAGTGGCAGCAGCAGCAGTGGCAGTTTTTGTCACTCGCATGGCACGCCGATGACAGCTCCGCGAGGACTTAACGGTAACTGGTCACAACAGAGCCCACCTAGAAACAACCGCAAAAACGCACACACCAGCAGCAGTAGTCGTGGTGGTGGTGGCGGTGGTGGTGGTGGTGGTAGTACCAGTACCAGTACTAGTGCCAGAGAGCTCCATGCTGTCCGCAAAGGTGCTGCTCGAATCATTGCGGTATCGAGGGACCCAAGATGCCAACGTCATCCCGGCTTCGGCACCTGAAAGAAACCCAAGACCGCCCAGAGACACTGCAACAGCAATCAACGGCTCAAGATTCACACCATCACCTCAGCCTTAGCAGTCCAGGCGCGAGACACATGGATGAAGGTAGTCCTGCCAGAGCCATCCTGACGCAAGGACAAGGTGCAGGAAAGCGCCTGCTGCCAACCCAAAAACATCATAATTAGTTTTGTGGATGTTGTGGCATGTTTCGACTCACTTTTGCAGGTCCTGGTCTGTCTCTCTGCTACAGCAAATTCGCAAAGACGTGCCCAGCCGCAACCGCCTTTCAGTGACTTTAGGTTTGCGTGGCGGCTGGGCAAGGTCGAGGCCGTGGAATCTTTCTGTAGATACGGCGGCGGCGCCAGAGGGAGCAAGTTTTTCCAAACCTGGTGTTATAGATGTTTACGCTGAAGCCAAGCTTTGGTGAGGCTCCCTGCTGGCTCGTTCCGCCCCTCACTTTTGGCCCTATTGAGGCCAAACAGCTTGCCCTCTGCCCGGACTGGCCAACTCCTCAACTTGGGACGTTGCCTCCGCATTGCCTTTACTGCCCGGGCGACCCCGCTTTCTGTTCTTGCTCTCTGGGTCAATAAAGCCCATTCCGCTTCCCGATTACTCACCGGGTGGAGCTACACCCGTCGCGCCCGCTTTGAGTCACGATGCTGCATCGATCAGTGTGGTTGCTGTACCTGCCTCACCCCACTTGAACACCCCCACTACGGCACCTTCCACACCACCGCGTGGTTGCTAGCCAATGATGCGCCGTCCATGTGTGCACGGTCTGCCTTTGTGATTTCCCGTCGCACCTCATGCGGCTTCCAGAGATTTGCTGTGATGCTCCACGGCCGGATGGCGCGCCAGGACTTGGCCGGGACCTTACATGCTCCTCTGCAACCATGCTATCGGATGCTATCTCAATCTAGCACCAAGATCAGTCAACCACACGACAATGTGTTGCGGCCAGTATGAATCGATTCCCCCCCTGTGCGATGCCTAGGGCCTAGGGCCTAGCTCCCACCGCCTTGAAACAGCTGCCTGCATCTGCCTGCCATGCAGTAGCAACGTCAAACTCATTGCAGTCGAGTTGCATCCAAGGCTGTCTGGTCGAATTCTGTGCGGATGCCTTCCAAGATAAACCCGTTCGTCTCATCCCGGTATCGGAACAGTTCCTCAGAAGAGCTTCCGTCGAAGAACCGAGTCTGCTTATGAGTTTCCGCATAATTGCTCACTTTCTATCTTACAGACCAGGTGCATGCAGCACCTCGATGCGCAAGACTGTAATGTTGAAGCACATCATGTACACCTAGCAAGTCCAGCAAGTCCAGCTGTTCATCACAGCTCATGCCCCAGCTGACATCGCACAAATACAGCTTGTGGACTCACCTGAATGTGATAGATCAATAAGTTGATTGATCACATGAGTTTGATCACATGAGTTTGTGTCATGACATACGGTAGTTGATTTCGACCGACCGCCTTTTGCCAAGGAGATGCGCTGCCCAGAGTTCTCACGGGCTGGCACAGCTGCTTCTGAACCTGCCGGGGGCCGTGTTTTTGTCAGCTGTGCCATTGAAGACTTGGCATTGACGCGGGGACGGCTGGTGGCGACAATATCGAGATTATACGGCAATTTATTACGTCACATAGAAGGTCGTAGAGGGATGCTAGATATCCCAAGCAATCTGCAGTTTACGGGGTAACCTGGCCCTGGTTGTGTCACGGAAGCACTGAGAAGCAACAGCCCGAGACACGATCAAAGGACTCGTGTCGTTGCCCAACGGACACGACAAGGATGCTCACCTGGTATGGATGGGGTCGCAATACACCCATCAGCTTGGTTTGTTGCGGATTCTTCCATGCGGAGGTGGCCCTTCGACCAACGACCACAGATTTCCCAGAATCGACCTGAAGGATGAGAGTTGTGAATTTTGTATGGGCCTTGCCGTCAAATAACCCCGCACCCCCCCCAACCGTCCTCACGATAGTGATTTTCGTGGAATAATCATGAACAACTGTTGTTCTTAATATTAGTCTTGGTGGCTGTGCTTTTTATCTATCAATGTTACGGTCCTGCCACCAGCACCCGCCCTCCGCCCCACAATCAATTGATTTCTCGTATCATATAACAAGTAGGAATGATGCCAATGATGATAATAATAGCAGCCATAACAATAGTACTGTAACCATTATCGTTTGAATAGTCTTTGCGGATGCCCTCGCTGCCCGCCATTCCGCCTGCGACCGGCTACACAGCGCCATCGCGCGTATGTGTGAGTTTCTCTGATTGGCCGGCGTGGAGTTCTGTTACAGTATGGTGGATAGGCCGAAGCTTGAGTGTTGGAAAGGTCTGCTTAAGAGGGCCTCTGCTTGGCACCGTGGGGCTCGTTACGCTCGAGTGCAGTGGGCCACCTTTGTGCAGTTACTCCTTCCGGTTCGCTACGAGCACAGCGACGGCATGCGAGTTGGCTTAGCTCGGCCCTGCGACGGACTATGGTTGCCCTACGGCTGGCCGGACTTGAAACCGTCTGTGCCACCTTGCCTTCTTCCCTGCGTCTGCAAGGGACCTGTATGGCTGCTGGCATACTGCCACACTGCCACGTCCAGGACGGCCGCCCGTCTCTTTCTCTCAGGTTCAACACGGCTCACCACTTGCATTCGCTCTTGCATTAGGTGAGTTCGTATCGGAATCCTCAACCTCGCCAAAGAAAAGAATCATTATCGTGTTGATAATTTTGATATTATTGTTAGTGGTATTTTCCCACCCTGTTAATGGTATTACTGATTAGGTTCTTTGTTTATGGTATTGTGATACTGATAAACGAACATGTAAGTGCATCCCCACCGCCACCGCCACCGCCACCAGAATAACGATAATGACAATAATCATATCTGCTTCTTACAACAATAAAGTTTAGTCAGTTTAGTCATGATAATAGTGCATCGTGCTTATCATAATGAATAATGGTTGTAGACTGTTGTCGCCCGCATGGCACGCCAATGACAGCTCCACTGGGTGCAAACGACGACTCGGCTCAGGTAACGGATAAATCATGGACACCCCAACCAGAAGAACAAGAATGGTAATAGTGACCCTCGTGAAGTTGAGGGGGGTTGGTGCCATGTGAGTGACAAATATCAGTACAATCATTATTATAATTATTACTATTACTGGAAGTATTGCTGCTTGTATTAATGTCTTGATTCCAGCTTTGTTGTGGGGCTGGTGGTGGTCGTGGTGGTGGCGGTGGTTGTGGTGGAGGAGGTGGTAACCCCACACAGGCTGAGGCAGCGGAGAACTGGATCACCTGAAGGCCCCTGGCCCCAGACCTATAACCCTCGCAAGAGTGCCCGGCACCAAAAGCTCCTGGGAGCCTTGTGGATGAGGTCCACCTCCTCAAAGTGGGACATGGCCTCTCAAGGCTGACAGGGGGACAAAGCAGCCTTCCGCCACACCGCCAGGTGTCCATGGGCAGCCTGGCTCAGCGGCTGCTCCAAATCGATTACCTTGGAGCTTCGCAGTTTCCCTGCACCCTGTATGACCCTGTCACCAGGTCCGAAGTGTCAACTTCTCCTATAGCTCCGGGTTGCGAGGCGATACTCGAAGACCCGGCAGCTCGGATCCCGCTTCACTTCCATTCGCGTGTTGTCCTCGGGCTGCAGCTGCGCGGCTGCGCAGTCCGTCAAAGTCAGCTCTGTCACATGTTATGCTGCATCGCTAACCTCCACTGCACTTCCAACACATGCCATGGCCATTGCAGTGGTGACCCGCCTGCTGCCACAGCAACTCGAACCCGTCGCTGTCCAACATCTCCTGCCACGAAGTACACAGCAGATTTCAGGCCATTGGTGAGCAGTTCGCTAAGCACAGGAGAAATTGCGGAGCGCTCTTGCATTTGGGGTTCTCGCCGCTAGGTTTTGGAGGCCTGATGAAAATCAAGCAGGTGTCTGGACCACCTGGCGGCATGCAAACTTTGGCTATCCTGGTATTCATTGCGTTTTTTGAAGCCAGAACCCTTCCTGTGCGCGGTGGGGTCTGCAAACTTCTAGTGTCCGCCGGCAGGTGAGATGAGTTTCACATTCCTACAGAGTGAACTTCCAACTGCCAGTTCGCCACCCACCTCCCCTCGTAACTCAACTCACTGTTGAAAACCTGGCGTGAACTATTGGACTTTCTCGGCTGCCTGCAAAGCATGTTCGCAAGTGAAGTCGATGACGAGTGGAGAGTCTTGTCTTGGTTTTGCTTCCATAAAGCCCTCTCCTGTGCTTGAAGATGGCTTCAGACTGCGAGTGCAAAGATCCCATACCATCGGCTCAGCATGATCAGAGCCGCTGTCCCCTTAACCGGAGAGGTGCGGGATGTGCGCTTGCGGTTGGTCGCTCGTGGCAACGACAGGAACAGAAGTTCATGTTCTTTAGCGGCCCTATCTCTAAGGAGTTCCAGAAGAGGAACGCTCTTGTGGGCCGCTGCAGCTTGCGGGATGGGACCAGGTGCTCACGCACGGTCCTTGGCGAAGTCGTGCCCGCCTTGATGTTGCCTTTAGGACTAAACTTTAGGAGTTCGTTGTGCTGCTGCGCGTGCAAAGGCGAGGCCAATCGATTCTCGTCATCCTTGATGCCGCCGTCGCTCTGGTCTCAGAACTATGTAGGCCCAGCGCCGAATACACAAGGCATCAGCATGGGTTTTGCTTCGTTTCCTCCTTTTTTTTTTGTCGTTGAATCTTGCCTGGCCATTGTAGGGATTGCGACACTACCTCAGGCCAGCAGCAACGCAAGCTCCCACTCCCAGCTGTTGTTCAGCACGAACTCGCTTTCGTGAGCCATGCTCTGCTGGAGAAAGGCAGCTTTCAATCACACAAACAAGCATGCGCAGCATGCAGCATGCGGCACTGCAGGGTGTACATGGAATGGCCTCACTTTGATGTGAACCCCTGCGCAGTTCCGGCCTTTGCCAGTTCGTATTGACCCAGGCATCGTTGGACACGACCTTTGCTGTGTGAGAGCTTCACACATCATGTGTGTTCCCTTATGGAACACTCGAGAAGAGGTAAGCCAAACGCGGAAGGTATCGGCATTGCGCAAGCCCTCAGCTGAAGCCTTGCATCCCGTCGTTGGACATGGCGTCGTAGATTGTCAACCTGCGCCTGGCTCAACTGATCCAGGGCTGCCCCCAAAACTGCATCGGCTCTGTCCTGAGCAAGGCAGCGGCTTCTTTAACGAGATGGTGCATACATATGTATACACAGAATATATGCATTTGTTCAGATGTACACTGTTTGTGTGAACGGGGATGCCCAAACAGTGAACGACCATACACGGGGCATTCCATAAGCAGCGGCGGGGTCACGAAGCGGACCATCAGGACAACAGACCAGCAAGTGACCACGAAGAGATTGAGAGACCACCACCAAAGCGACAGGACTACCAAGTACTGGACGGAGCCACGTCCAGGATGCCCCCAAGTACTTGCGAGATGCAGAAACATTCGAGAGCCTCGCCCAAGCATTGGCGGGTCGAGGACCCCAGGTACAGGTTCGTTTCGGGGGCAGCCGACTTAGTTTCCCCTGCCCCCAGCACCAGATTGCGAGATTCGGAGGAACACCCGAAATCGTCTCCGCCTGGTACTGCTCCCATTCAAAGTTGTGACACAAAAGTGGTCCATGTCGTACAATTTACAATCACTCCTGGCCGCGGGGCCGCGCCTCCACACCCCGTTTACTTCGCACACAGGAACCCATGCTACAACACTGTTTGGGGAAGAAGCAATGACGGCTTGAATCTCACAGTTCTCTTGCAGCTTGGAGGCAAGGTTGAACTCCCGAAGATGTCGTTCAGCTTCCTGGAGGCGGGACGAGTTTCAAGATGATGGAGCAAAGCCGCCACGACAACTATTGCGACGGTGACGGCACACAGGCAGTAACATGCACAAATTTACATGCCAAAAGCGTGGCTACGAGGGTTCGGCGAGCATTGTTTGACAGTGGCGGGCACATTCCTGCTCACTGTGAAGCTTGCTCGAGTGCACTACGGTATCAGAGATTGACAAAAGATGCATTCAGCACCCGGGCGTCACAATCATGCGAAACAAGCAGAGGTTTAGACCCAACCTGTTCTTCGTGATTGGGCGGGGAACAAGCTGGTCCCAGCCACAAACATTACTTTAAGCAGTTGGTACATGGAAACACTATTTTTGCATGGTGAGCGCTGCCTGCTCAAGTGCGATTGGTCTATACTCAAGGGATCTCAAGGGTATAGCCTGCATGCAGTGTCTGCCTTCTACTCAATCAGTGTGGTCCGTATACAGGCCGCCGCATATATAGTGATGCATGCAGTCTACGGCTTACCTTGTACTGTATTCCTGATCTTCACGATAAAAACCAGCTCCATGCTAGTGGTGAAACAATCCGCAGTTTGAGCGGTACATCTACACAATCTACCATACCCACCACTAGTACTGCTACGACTACTACTGTTGCTGCTACTGCGCCTGCTACTGCTACTACTACTACTACTACTACTACTACTACTACTACTACTACTACTACACTACTACACTACTACACTACTACTACTACTACTACTACTACTACTACTACTACTACTACTACTACTACTACTACTACTACTACTACTACTACTACTACTACTACTACTACTACTACTACTACTACTACTACTACTACTACTACTACTACTACTAGTACTACTACTACTACTCCTGCTGCTGCTACTACTGCTACTGCTACTACCACTACCACTACCACTACTACTACTACTACTACTACTACTACTACTACTACTACTACTACTGCGTACGACTACCACTACCACTACCACCCCCACCACAACCAGCAGCAGCACCAGCAGCACCACTAGCACCACCACGACGACTACGACAACGACTACTAGTACTGCTACTGCTGTACGTCTACTACGACGCACTGCCTCGAGAGCTTGCTGTGCGAGTCGTTCTTCGTGTTCGCCAGCCTGGTCAGGCCAGGCCCTCAAGTTTGAGGAAGAACAAACCAAATCGCAGGCCCACGCCCAGGGACTTGAGAGATGACAGGAAAAGGGGATCCTACGACTGTGGGACGGGCATGCCAGACTTGGCATTTCTGACGGACTAAAGTCAGTCAATGTCCCAGGCAATCGGAATCTCAACTGGGAGCTTTGGTTTTAACGGCATGGGACAGCTCCGACATGTGAGGCGCAGGGAAGCCTTGAGCGCAGTACTGTGTGCGTCTGCTGTGCCTTCGTAGGGACTTCGTGTCGGGGTGTTCTTGTTTCACTGGGCGATGCGCAGAAGTGCTGTAATTAAGTAAGCGTTACCCTCGGCAGGTCATGCATGCGAGGCATCGCACGCCATTTGTGTTACCACTCGTGCGAGTTACGACAGTGTTACAGAGGGAGCAACAAAAAAAGCCCGAAGGTGCACCCATTGTCAGCCACGCGATGCAAGAAATGTGAAGAAGCCTGCAAACCCGGACACCCCGAGACTCCACGCAAGATGCAATACGGAGATATACGGAGACTTCACGAATGGAAGTTGCCGTCGGTGGATTACAGCGGCCTTTGCAGCCTGCGTGGCCTTTGTGCGGATCTCTTCCTGAGCTAAGCTGAGGGGTACTCTTGTGCAGAGTGCACTCCTGGCGGCCTACTGGGCGCTTGCACTTGCGACTCCAAGTCTCGTCCTTCTCGTCCTTGTTCACGATGTCGGCATCGAAGGGCAGCTTGTCCTGGCAAAACTGCGTCGCGCGGCGCCCTGTGGAGGAGCATGCTAACTTGTGGCCTGACTTGCTCCATACAATCAAGTTGCACAAGCTCGGTCCTGAGGAGTCGCCAGCTCGATTTGCTCAAGAGCCTCTGCATCAGCAGCTGCCTCGCAAGCTCAAACTGGGATTGGCCCGAAAACATGGCCGCTGCGCCTGGCAACAGCTGGTTGCATGGCCCATGGCAGGGGGACATGCTCGACTCCTTGGCACTCCTGCCTCGAGAAATCAATTGCCGACGGATGCGCAGGCAAAGCAAGTATAAGTATTTTCTTGAAGAGAAGCTGACAGAAGGATTCGAGACTGTGATGCGTGCTGAAACCCGTTGAGCAGTGCCAGTTCCCGTGTCTGTGTGTTGACGCGGCCTTTTGAGTGCCTGACAACACGAAATGAAACACCAAAAGCCAGCACGAGCGAAATCGAGATTATGCATAGCCAAATGCTGCCAGTCTGGCGGAGGCGCCCTGATGATGTGGGATGCCAAGTAAAATCGTCACTTGGCTGCAAGTGTCAGGCGGGCAAAGTTCCGCAAGGAGGACGAAATCGAAGCGTGCAGCGAAACTCGAGCAGGGTTCTTTGCGATTCTCGGAATGGTCGAAGCTCCGCGAAGTCCCGCTTGGCGGTTGGACTCGCGGGCTTCATGAATCTACTCAGCCTTCCAAGCTCAAGGCTGAATCTGAAGCATATGAAGCAGTTTCTGCAGCATGGTTTCCTGAGTCATCGAAGCAGGATGTAAAGCATTCAATTTTCACTTGGAAGCCGGTCGCAACCTTTGGGAGACATCTGACTGTACCAAGTCCCGATTGCCGAACACTGGATAAGCTGACATGCTAAGCATGTGCCACGCAGCCGGTTGCAAGCGTCGTATGTCGCAAAAACTCTGCAGATGCACAAAAACGGAGACTGTACAGGCATGCCGGCAGACGGCATGCTTTCACACGAGCCACCACCAGCAAATTTTAAGATCTGTTAACCTGAAATGAACCCGTGCAAAGTGTGGATGTAATCGCACTTGTCAGCTGGCGCGAGAAGCTCCTGCTCGGCAAAAACGCTGTCTGAGAGCCCAGGGCCCAGGGATGCCCAGGGAAGCATGTGCATTGTCAGTCCTGACTGGCTTCCCTTCCGGTCGGCTTGGAGGCTGAGCTCTGTCTGGCTCAAAAGCTTCTGCGCCTGACATGGACATCAGAGCCGGAGCCGCCTAGAAGCCGCCTAACTGCTCTCCGCTGGGACGCTGGCCATATCGAATCATCGACATCAACAACTCACGTCTCACACGACTCTCCACTCTTTGCAGTCCTACATTGTACGAGTCTGGTCGGCTGCACACTTCAATTTTGCAATTTACAACTGGCTGTAGCATGCTGTAGCTAATGCTGAAGCACCGATCGACTGCAGGAGAGACTAGCGCTTGATACAGAAGGGGAGATGCATATACCTTTTTGGCATTCTGTCGGCCTTCCGTCCAGGAAGCCGTGCCGGCGGCGGCAAGCCGTGGCCCAGCGCAGGGAGGAGCAGCCTTGGCTTGGGCTCCGAGCCCTGGCACGCGCTCGAAACACTCAGAAGAGTCGCGCAGGGGGCTCTGAGAGAGGGACGGGGAGCTCCTCTGCAAGGCAGGTCTCGGGGAAAAAGCCAAACTCAGTTGGCGCCTGATCCACAGAACCACAGCACATCCCATGCCAATTGAATCATCTTGAATCGTGCTGCATCTGGGTGGTCATATGATTACTCGTAGCAGCAACAGCAAGGCACTTCAGCTCGCTGCCACCTTACGCCACATAAATCTGTAGCCTCAATCGCCAGATCCCGATCCCCTTCAGTTGCCAGCAGAGAAGCTTTTACGTTGTCGACGGTGCCAGTTCTCCAACCCTTTGGGGTCGACCCCTCACTTCACACCGACCGCAAGCGGCTCTCGAATGCCTAGGAGCCCCCCGGTTGTTCTGAGAGCAAGCATGAACGGCATAAACGGCTATATCTGTTGTCTGCAACAAACCCTGACCTGAATACGGTCAGCTTTACGCCCGGTAAGACTTGTCATGCAGACAGAAATGAAAGCGGCTCTCAACTTCAATCCGGTGTTTCTTGCTGTCGCATGCTACACACATTTCCAACCTTCAGCGTGCGGCCATACAACCAGCCTGCCGGCATGTCTGTGGTGACTCTAGCAGCAGTGCCTAAAAGGTCCGATCTGCCACGCTTACGCTAGAGGTGGAGAGGACGCACAATTGATTCCTACAGCATGAACTTGCCCCGCCTTCCGACGCGCACAAGATTTCCAAGAAGTCGCCAGCAAGGACTCTCAGGAATCTCTTGGCCTGTAAGCGACAGCGCCAGGCGGCAACATATCTACACTTTGCTTCGACCTCCTCTTGTGGATCCTGTTTCACGATGATGGCCATGCACTTGTGCAGCAGCGACTGCTACATTGCTACAGATTCTCAGCTAAGGTGTCCTCAGAATGGTTTCCCCTTGCCGTCCTCGATGTCATCAGGCTGGTAGCTGCTCTTGGCCTTCACCTAGGAAAACACCATAGATTCAAGAGCACATACTCCAGCTGCGAGGGCAGCAGCCGCTTAGAATGTATGCTCCTGGCCTCGCCGCCTTGCCTCAGACATTCCCAGAATGATCCACTTGTGTGCTTTCGAGTCTCCTCGAAACCACGCTCCGGCAAATGTTGGCGTGCCAGTGGATGTGGCGGTTGCGATGTCACCCTGCCAGTTCCTCTCAGGCTTCGACATTTGCTTCAGACACATCACGAAGCCAGAAAAACCAAATCCACAACCGACCAAGCCTAAACGGCGCACGCGATTTTCTGGAAAGAAGCCAGCACGCTCAGGATCCTCCAAGCAGGAAGCTTTCGCCGAATGCATCGAGCTGTGATGAACAGTACAACAAGTTCTCAGTCACGCAAAACACAAGCAGATCTCACCAGGACGTATCGCGGCATGGCACGTGCAAATATGACGATAGAGAATCACAAGCCATCAAAAGACCACCACTCATCCACCAAGTACAAGGTCCTCCCCCTTCAAACATGGCTGTTTCTTGTCAGCCGAAAGTCTTGGCTGGTCTACCTACCCTACAAGGAATCCGACAAGAGCTCCTTCGCAGCATGTCCGTAAAGCCAGGCCGCATCCACTTTTGCCTCAACCTGATGCAGGGTCCGCAACTCAAGAATCCAAGCGAGCCACGGCAAACAGCTTGATCAAAGCCTGTTTAATGCATTTTCCCAGATCGAGCGATTCTGCCAGCCCTATTGCAGGATGGCTTCAGTAGCTCAGCATCCAGGGTGGGCACTTGACCGCAGCACTGCGGCCTGCAGAATATCACCTTCATCGAATCGCAGGGCCGAGGAGCTCAGCTGAGTCTCCTGGTGTTGCTTCTGAGGAGGACATTCTTCGCTCAGCCGTTCAGCCCTTCTTGTAGTGATTCTAATGCGTCGTTAGCAAGTGCGTCCCAACCTAAAACGCTCGCCGCCAGCGGCCGGCGACCTTTCACGTTCGAAAGCCAACACCGGCCAACACTCCGGATTCAAATCACTCCCTGCTTGTCCCCCGCCGCACCCACTCTCTCAAGGACTCTAGCGATCTTTCTGTTGTATCGATGCCGCAAGTCGAGCGACAGCCACGTCATTTGGCCATGGGCCATGCATACCGAGCTTTCTGCAGCTTGCTGCACCTTCGGGTTTGATTTTTGATGGTGATGGACATGTCACACGGACAAGGCCGTCTGCAGATATCTGCAGCACACATCTTCTGCGGTTTGGACATGCAGGTGAGGTTGATCAATGCCTGCGCAGTACCTGCAAAAACAAATCGAACTCTATCAAGGCCAACAAATGTGTTTTGGTATTTCGGCGAATCAGCGGCGGCAGTACTGCCTAGTCTGTCCTTCCGGTCTCGCCAAAGGCTCCGTACGGCTCGCCACGCAAGGCCGCGAAGGCAAGCTTATGCATGCAGTGTCATCGCTTGTGCTCCTCCGGATCGAAGGCATGTACGGCACAGGCATAGTAGTCACCTCGGTCCGACGAGATCGCCGTCAGCCCAAGCAAATACTGTAGTGTCCACAGCACTTTCCCGGCAGCGCCAAGTGACGCTGCCATGCCCATCCCGGATCGGGGAGATCTGGCAGAGCAGCTGACCTCGCACTTGAGCGAAGCTAGAAACTTTTCCAAATGCATCGATGCACCCTTCGAAGAGGCTCTGCCTTGCTCTGACCACGCTCAGGAAACTGCCAAACGAGCCGGCGTCGGCAAGCTAGCTTTCGTTTTGGACTGCTCGTGTGTCTGCCTTTCCTTGTCCAAGGATTTGTCCAAATCAAACTTGGTCTGTTGGTGCTTCCTCCGCAAGTGCAGCTTGTCTAATCCGACAAACGGCTCCTCGTGCTGCATGTCATCGGGAAGCGGAAATGTTCTGAGAAGCCGATCGTGCTCGAGGCCAAGACCTTCTTGATCCCACCGACCTTTAGCATGCCAGTCGCGCGAAATGCTGGATGTCCTGATATGTCCTGATTTTATCGCCTACAGGTGGCGCGGCTTGACTTCGGCTTGTTCATAGTTGTAAGAAAACCCAATTCTGAACACCTGTGAGAATTTCAGCGTTGCCAATTGTCGCCGCATCTCGAGACATGTCGAGGGACTAGCCAGCACAGCAGCCAGCCTCGACTGCCCCATCTTTGCTCCACCCAAAATCTTTCGCCAGTCTGATGTGTTTGTCCGTGCGCGCGTGTGAGAGTTCTTGTCCATCTCTCGATGGGACGGGCTTTGACTCCTGTCATGATTGAAGCATTGAAGCCAGTTGGCCAGTTCTCGCCGATTTGCTCATCTTGCGCAGAGGCCGCAGAGATAAGTTAGTTTCAGTTGATTCTTACTCTTCTTTCGCCAGAACTGATTCTTTCTCTCTCTGGCTCTCTCTCTCTTTCTCTCTCTCTCTCTTGGGACATGCCCCCGCGGGAGCAGCCCGTCTGTTGATGCCTGCTGAAGGGACGCACGGTGTTATGCGCGAAACTTAGAGGAGTGACTCGTGGTACAACGACTAGTTAGGTACTGCTCTCGCCTCGTTTGTGGAGAGTTCGCGACATGTTCTCGCTTGCTCCCAGGACGCCTCGCCCCGAACTTCAACAAAGCACGGATAACATCGGATAACCATTTGCTGTATAAACACATCACATAAAGCTGACAACACTTCCTCGGGCTCTGGCATCTATCTCAGCTTCCGTGGATTATGGGTTTCTACCCCGGTGGCAGGCTCAACTGTGTTCCAATACTTTGGGTACGATGCCAACATACTCGAAGAGGACAATCTTGCTCCCAGTGCCTCGCCCCGGTTATCGTCCGCTCTGCTCACGTGCTCAGTGATGCAAACTGGCCGCTCAGGAATCCTACCAAGTAGTCAGTATTCCTACCATGTTCAGGGTCCCTGGCATGTGGAGCACGCATGACTGTGTGACACTGTACACGCAGATTGTCCCGGTGGCAGGCTTTGTCAACTGACACACACCTCGCTCTCTCTCTCTCTCTCGTGCTGTCTCGAAGCCTGGAGACTCCATCGAAGCTCGAGCTCGGCTCTTTCTTGTACCTCCGCCTCATCGAGACCAGCGTGCGTGGCAACAAGTCTTCCGGTAGTCTGGATTTTCTAGGCAAACGAGCAGAGTAACATGCTTCATGACTGCACACGAGCCTCAAGCGAAAAATGAGCCACGTGCAAACAGCAGCCTTGCAACGAAGGAAGGCACTCTCTGCTGTGCAATATTCGCAGCCACCAGCAGCTCTCGTGTAATTGAGTGTTGGGGGTATCTGGAGGCCACGGAAATGTTGACATCCACTTGCTAGTTAACTAGTTGACCCTACGTGCAGCCGCGCTTGTTTCTTCAAGCTGTCGTACCCCAGCGCAGGCACACTGAGGGTTGCCCAGGTCAATTCATGAGCCCAGCAGAGCCGTGCCCCGTGAAACACGAACGAGACAAAAGATCACGGCTTTCATGTTCATGTGCCTTGTGCGCTTACTCTCCGCTTCCAAGGTGTGCTGGACGCGCTGAGCTCATGCACATGCGGCGGTTCCAAATATTGGAAACTTGGACACTCACAAACTACGTGGTGATCCGACGATCTCGCAGTTAAAAGTGTCTTGGGCCTTTCTAGGCTAGGCTCGTCGATGTCGTCGGACCAAGTGAAACCGCTCGGCCCTATCAATTTCTTGAGGGTGCCTTCAGCAGGAAGAAATCAAATCAGGGCCCTTGGTAACGTCCAGGAAGTCAAGCCACTCTCCTCGTGGCGGAGGTACCTGCGGCCGTTTTCGTCTCTGTGGGCTGTCCAGCCTGCAGGTATCTGTTGTGCGCGTCGGAGTCGCTTCGCAAGTGCCGCGCACTTCGCGTGTTTGACATCCACCCGGTCTGCCGACTGCGCTGCCCGGTCAATCCTCGTCCGGATCTTGCGCTGGATTCGATCTGCCTCGGTCGTGATGTACTCCATCTGCTTGGCAACGAGGAGCATCAAACGGTTAGTGGCCGAGGTTGTGGTCGAAATGTTGAGAGCCCAGTTTGCAGTTCTCTCGATGAGGCGCTCGGCCCCGAGGGGGTCCATGCCTCTTTTTGTCAAAAACTCCACGTCGACTTTGATGTCCTTCTCGGCCTTTGCCAGGTCTTCTCGTGTGCAAAGCCGTCGGTCTGTTTTCATTTGCATCAGCTTCTTGACATGAGCCGGGTCTAGGTCTTGTGCCAGCATATTCAAGAGATCATCGTCAGGAACACTCTTCATGGACCCTTCATAAGATCTCTGGTACCACAAGTTCTTGGCAACAGCCAAGATCTGTCGTGGTAGCCCGATCCCTGGCTCGCCCAGAGCCTGGCGAACCTCCAAGAAAAGCTGCAGCACAGCTGCAGTCAAAACCCTGGAAAGAACCACAGTCGTGGACAGGAAGAAGCTCCACCACCAAATCATTGCGAGAACAGGGGCGACATTTCGCATGGCGTCGTAGTCAAACTCCCCCAGCATTACTTGAGTCAGAGTTATGACAGAGCCCCCAAAAGTGGACCAAGCAGGCACTTGCTCCCCAAAGAGGATGTATCCACTCAGTGCAAAATTGCCGCACACCACCAAAAATACAACCTTGGCACAGAGCGGCGTGTTACTCTTCGCAGGGGGAATCAACACCGCTGCACCGTTTCAGGTGTCCTAGAAGCTAAATTGACACATCCTTGCTGCCGATTGAACACCTGTTAACCATACTGAACTCAATTTCTTCCTTTTTGGTGGAAAGCTATGCGTTCTTTAGGCCGTGCCTTTGTAGGTCCTTCAGGTTACGGCACAAATAGGCACAACTACGGCGAGTCAATTGCGACCCTCTGTTGTTGATTGTTGTGTGGTGTGGTCACCTCTGGCACTAGCATCGTTGGTCTGCAGAATACGACGAGAATCCAATCTTAAAAGCGATCATACTGATGTGGGACACCGTATGAAGCAACGAAGGCCTCGCAGCTCCAGGAATCCACACTCACCCGACGAGTGCCCGAATACAAGGATGCTGACAGCGTCGCCGGCTTCAACAGCGAAATCACCCCGACACAGTGCCAATGCGTCTCCTGTCCTATCAGCTCACTTGTAAGTTTCTGCGCGACCCTTACCGCACACCCAATACTTACACAACACATCGTACAGACTTGTTGACAGCATCGCAAAGTGCATTGCTAAATGCGGGCGAACCTTACAACATGCCAAGATGTCTGCAGTGGCTTGGGAGTCGGTAGCGAGATAACGTACGAAAAGCAGGAGACTGCTGGTTGCGTCTGTTTTGCTCAACCGTGCATAACGACCGACAGTCTCACACTCACGGACAGCGCACTGAAGCATTTCGACCCGCGCCAAGGTGCCAAATAATGCAGGAACAGGTTCGACATGTACAATACCTGTGAACAGGCACACTCCAACCTCTCAAACCTAAGGAGCACACGCATCCCTGGCTGGCAAGGCACTGACTGCAATATCACGGACGTGCGCGGCTGCCCAGTGAAGCCACGATAGAAACGGAGGCATAGGCAAACCTCATCCCATGCACGCGCAGCACAATCATTCGCGAACTATGGAAGCACGAGCCGATTTGGCCAAACTGCCGCGTACCAGGCCGTCATGAACCGCAACCACAGGCTCACGCTGAGGACGTTGTCAAACACCGCCAGAAGTTCCGAGCACTCAGGGGGCGAACACATCCATGTGTCGTTTGACGATGCAAGTCCCTTGCCCTCGCTTGTCGGGTTTTAAAAAACTAACAACTCTCAGGGGTCCCGCCCTCCGTCTCCCTATCCCCAGAAAGGCCCACAACCATCAGTGGTCACCCAGGTGCCGTCAGATTGATGAGTGCATGCTCCCTCCAGGATAACTCTCAGTTTTCGGGCCTCACACACAAGCCTCCTCTTGCTTTTGGTGTGTGTGCGTGGGTGCATTATATACCTGTTTATATATACACACATAAAAACAGAGAGAGAGAAAGAGAGAGAGAGAGAGAGAGCATAGATGTCTCTACATCTCTCGCAATACGTAGATGTGTAACAAGATCTGGGCACTTGCTTTTCTAGATCTCTCGCAGCACATAGGCGTTCGGGGTAAGCGCTTGCGTTGTGGGGCCTTCTCCGAGCCTCTCGCAGCACATAGATGTTGAACAAGATCGGGGTAAACGCTTGCTCCTGATTAGAACTGCATACCGCAAGCTGTAGACGAGCTCCGCGAACCTTCTCGGCTATCATGCGCTTCAATTGATTCAATTGTGTTTGATTTTTGGGTGTGATTCTGAACACTGCTGGAGATGCCCAGGTGACGCACTCGCTGCTTGTTCCGGATTGTTGCGTCTGAGCCTGAGCCAGCTGCGGACTCGTGTTCCTGACTCAGCGCTTTTCTGTTCCCGACTCCGGTCGGGCAGAGGCTCCTGACTCCGGCCCCTGGACCTGGCGGACTCAGGTGTTCCCGACTCGAAGGGGTCGGCGTAGACTCGTCTTTCGCATGTCCCGTCATGACCAAGTCGGGGAAATCACATCAATCTCCATCTTTCCCACTCCCAACCCCCACATGCATGGGCGCAGCCATCTCAAACGAAAGAGCAAAGGCGCAACATTGGTGCGCCGCTACAATAAGATAGCACAAACAACAAGTCGAGCACAGGCCAGCCTTGTTCCGATACACTCGGTTCTGCAGAATCGACTGCACTTTACGAGCGGCCGGTGCTTCTAACACCGACCAGGTCGGCATCTCGCCCAAGTCGGAAACCATGACAGTAAAGTTTTGCGTGTCCACCACGAAGGCTAGAGCCATGAAAACGATGACCTCAGCTTTCCGAGGCTTTATTCGGCTTGGCCTTCTCGCTTGAGCACAGTTCAATCTGCACGCTGGCAAGATGCCAGCGCCACAAGAATCGACACCATGTCCAACCAAGTCCAAATGTCCCAAAAATGCCTGACAATGCCGCGATTGTGCTTGGAGGCGTGGGTTGCGAGTTGCAGCTAGAGATATTGCAAGGATCTCGTCTGCTCAAGCAAAGCTGCAGCTGCCAAAGCCCTCGCTTGTATTCAGTGAGGCACTGCTGCATGAACCACAGTAGTTGCACGGACAGAAGGATCCTTGGGTGCATGACTCGGTGCAGTAGCGGAAAACATCTCCAGCGTGTTTGTTCATAACAACTCTCAACTGGAATAGCCCGTTCTCATGAAACTTTTCATTTTCGTTGAGCATGCAGTGTGGCTGCAGGCAAGGCGCGCAAAGCATAAGTTGAGAAATATGTGCGACCAGTGCGTGACTACTTCTGCCTGAGGTGGACGGATTGTGGGACATCCCCATGCCCAGATACGCTTGACTTCTTCCACTTTCTCCGCCGTACACTTGCAGCAGAGAGGCTTTCATTGGGATCACACGCAGGCTGCTCTCGATGAGGCCCTCTCTGTGAACCACCACAAGAAGCCGGATTCGCACATACACGTTGGTTTGCAAATTCACGAAAAACGCGTCCATCGTGAGGTGCTGCCTGGAAGACAATATGGCGCTGCAGGTTCAAGCCCCGTGCACGGTACATCACGCTTGTACGATCTTGAAAGGCATCAAGCAGGCTAAGTTGCGTTAATCTATCTATCCAGCCATTGTCAATGAGACTGTCAATCCGCGATTGCACTTCAGTGACCGGGCGTCCTGTCAGGGCAAAGCATGGAAGCTTCGGCATCGGGTGACAAGACACCGACCATTTCAACGGAGATGGTCGCCCGCCTGTGTCCAACCAGGCCTCGAACTCCCCGACCGGTCGTTCCGGACCCAGTGCCTTCAAGCCATCGCGAAACAAGAGCTCTTCACATGCTGGTCCCCGAAAAGTCGCGCAAACTGCCTGGAAGGCATCGTCCACGTCAGCGGGCCCAAATGAATTTCTCAGCTTTCGCTTTTCACCAGGCTGAGTTGCTTAAAGTTGCAGTGGGCAAAGCTTGCTAGACGAGTCTCACCACAGTCCCCGGAGATGCAGGAGGGTAACAAACGCCAGGATAGAATCGCTTAAGGTTGGATGTCAAGCCGTCGCATTCAACCATCGTGCCCTTCAGCTGGGTAATTCTCGCAAAGCCCACCTGAGAAACTGCCGAAGCTCCGGATTTCACTGAAAGTCCAGATCAGCAAACGCCAAGGCACAATTTTCACGGCATTGTCCATGCGACTGCTTGCGGGATCGATGGTCGGAGCCAAAGCTGTCTTCATCCACCATCCAATATCACCCAAGTCATGCATTTCATGCAATCGAAACGTTCTGTTCAGTCCAGTCATAGAATCAGGCCGGTGTGCTTGGGCACCGCTGATTTCCTCCTTTAGAATGTTCGCAGTCTGAAAAGGCCCCTCTGCTTCTCCCATGGTGATCACCAGCAATACATAGGCCAGCCTTGGCGGGTTCACAATGAGACCCGAAGCGACACTGATGCTGATCCTACTTCAAGGATCCTTTTCAGCCTCTCCCGGCCAGCTACTGGCTGTCACAGAAAGCTAGCTCCTCCAGGGCACATTCATGAGAGTCACAAGGCGGGACGCCAAAACTAGGCCAACGGCCAAATTGCGAAGGTCATCGGCAAGGTACCACAAGCTGTCCGCATACCTTTACCTCGGTGCGCACGGCAACATCCAGAGCCCAAGGCTTGCAGCATCCGCCGCAGGCCGCAGGTTCAGGTTCTTTTTTCAAGCTACGAACTGCCAGGAACTCCTCGAGCTGAGACAGTGTCACTCCGCCGTAGTTCGCATCCGGGTCGACAGGCGGCTGGCTATCAACGCCTCAGCGGCGGCGGGAGGGCGCTGCAGTGCATATCAGTGCACGTGTGTGCTGCAGGCTGTCGCCGAGGCTCTGTAAGGCATGGAGGCATACGCAGAGCCTTGTGACATTTCACTTGAGAGCTGAGATCCTGTCCAAGACAGTTTACCGCCACTCCCAGACAAATCGCCTTCCAAAGCATGCCACAAATGAGACGTGCACACCACTTCGGACTGCAGATTGCAGAATCGAAAACGGGACCCCATGGCCACTGCAACAAGCGCTTCTGCCAAGCTGACATTGAGCAATCGCGCTGAACCCTGCGACCCTAGAATCCGTTGACGCTCCTTCTGCGGAGCGCGGGGACCCTCCACCAGATCCATACTCATCGTAGTCCACCTCTAGTTCCTGAGTTGCGACGGTCATTGACGGTCATTGTATGTGATGGTCGAGTGGAAAATCGATAAGTCTCGCAGGAATTGGGATAGATCATGCGTTTCTGTGCCTCTTCCTCCTTGGCTTGTGCGATGTCCGCCTGGCGGGCTGCCTTGGCGAAAATGCCAAAGGGCCGCAAACGCAGAGAGCCCTCAGAAGCCTGTACAAACTCCAGCCAAGGCGCAAGGACCCAGGGCGCGATGGTGGAATTTCGCAGCGGAGGCGGCTTGCGCGGTGGCGGTGCGGGAATGTCTGGCTGAGTTCGAAAGCTGCCTGCCCATGAGCAGGTCTCGTTACGAGACAGAAAGATAAGAACAAGGATGAACAAGGTAAGCAAGGAAGACTTGCTTGTGAGCTTTATCGATAAGCTAGCTGGCGATCTCTTCGCAATGGTTCATCCTGCTCTCACCGCCAAAGGAGGCATAGGACATACTATGCCGGATACTCACCAATGGAGGATCTCGTGCACATAGGGACATGCATGCTTCGGACCGGCCATCTTCATTGGTCCAAATAGGTGGCACAGCCACGACGCTGCCAGGAAGTGAAGCGTCAAAGTGCTCCGTGCCAGCCTCCCAGCTTCAAGAAGCTACTTGGAACCGCCAAGGGGTGATGGTCACGGCAATTCTGTTTGCGGAGCACGGACAGATCTAATCTCGCAGATCCTACCATGAACTCGCATGTTTCTTGTCGCGACTTGCTGTCCTCCTGCGCCTCAGGCTTAACTTCTGATGCCGAGGCGTCCTGAAGCGGCAACCGAGAACCAGGATGCAGAGTAGTAGTTTATTCGAGCCAAAACTGAGAGGGCTTACGGCTGCAAAGGGCCCCATATCTCGGGGCAAACCTAATGCAAGCGAGCATCAGCCATCGAGTCTGGTCATCTGTGGTGAGACATGCGCGGGTGGTTGTCGACGCTTGTGCCAATTATGCTGGACTGCTCTTCTCGTATGGCCATTCCGAAGGCATGGGGACGAGCTAAGAAGTCTCGTTCCGACCAAAGTCATGTCTTTTTTGGTTTGGATGTAGAGGTCTGTTCTTGGAGCGCCATGAGAGCCAGAATTGCGACGGCGCAGCATTGCTGTTTGACCTGGCTGTGTGACAGGACCTTTCTTTACTACCAGCGCTGCAGTGAAAGAGCTGCATCGGCTTCCTCGAGCCAAGGGGCGAAGGCTGCTGCGGCACATCCTGGGCAGTGTCAGAAGTGCTAAGTCTCCTCTTCGCCAGCGACTTTGATTCTTCAACTCAGGCACCAAGCCATGGAAGCCACCAGAACTGTTCCAGAAATGTAGGCTGATCCTTCACGGGCCCGCATCTTTTGAGCACACATGAGCCGTTGTCACCCATGCCTGCAGCCTCCAGGAAATGCTCTCAAACTTCCAAGCTTGCCCTTTTGCGTTCAAACTTTCAAGGAGCAGGGGGGCTGGTCGAGTGCATGCTGGAACAGGAGCGCGCTTCATCTGCCTCAAAATCTGCATGAGTGGAGTTGTGCAATGAACACTTCCCACTAGCACAACAGAGGGGAACATGCTCAAAAGGGTACCGGCTTTCTCTCAAAAACAATCTGTTACTGTTGATGTCTCAAAGATCGCAGTTCTGTCGTCACACACTTGCAGACCAGTCATCCTTACGTAGATGGATGCTGCTTGTGCTAGCTTGTTACATCGGCATGCTGGGTTTATGGCTTTGCCTGGTTGCCATTGCACATGCAGGTACGCTTTCCTGGCTGCTTCATGCAGAGCTTCGTTGGCCCGAGTCGTATGAAGGGCCCTCGGGCCCCTGCGTATCCTATATCCTTCGGAACAGGAGTTGCACACACACACACAACGTCTTGCTTTCTAAGGGCTTGGGGCAGGGGTCTCGCCCCCCGCACACACACTCTTGCTTGCTTGCCTGCTCGGGATCTCGCTCTTCTTCCTTCCTTCCTTCCTTCTTCCGTCTGGGCTGGATCCAGCGAGTTGACCCGCGCCTAGGCGTCCCCTTTCCATCTGCGTTTCAAGAGAAAGGGGCATTGGGGTCTTTATGAATGACGTTCGGCTCATCGGGCGGAAAGGTTGGCGGACCCTTTACTTTATCCCGCATCCCGGCCTCATCTCCGCACCCTCTACGGCCTATCCCTAGATCCTGCGACAACCATTCCCCCACCGGGTGCTTCCCTGCTTTGTTGCTGGGGTCAGGCCTTGTCAAGCACTGCTGGAATCCAACACAAGTACAGGACTAAGTGCTCGGCCTTTCCCCCAGTCTCTCTCTCTCTCTCTCTCTCTCTCTCTCTCTCTCTCTCTCGCTCTCGAACAAGCACACTACGTCAGCTGGTTTAAGCTCCATGTATCCCCGTTTTGCACTTCCCTTGTCAGTGGTGTGCATCTGGCCCGCAACGAATCCGCTTTCCCTGCGTCCTCAGCTCCAGTGGAGCCAGATCTGTCCTTCTCCTGGGTGCTGACCATAGTGGCCTCCTTGACTTGAAGCAACTCGCCACACCGCGCAGCACCAACTTAGGCATGTACACAAATACCACAGACATGACGCAAAGCGAGCTACAGAAGCTGCAAGCGCTACAGAAGCTGCAAGCGGTCGCTGCGTGTGTTACCGTATAGCTAGCTGACTGGAGGGGTTGGTGCAAACCCAGGTTTGCATGCTCCGCTGGGGGGCATCCATGAAGAGAACGTGCGGAGTTAGCACGTGCTCCCCTGCAAACCACTTTGCACTATGCATGGCCTCTATTCTAAAGTTCTTCCCTCAACAAACTGCACATTTGACACTCTGGTCCAATTTCTGCAGCGAATCTGTATCAGGTTGACCGTCTGAATTACCTACGCTCTAGCAAATCCGTCTGAATTATTCAGAAGTGAGATTCTCAAGCTCAATCAAGTTGCGCTTGTGGTGCTGTACAAGGATTCCAGGGTAAGCAGCCGAATGGTGGAGATTGCAAAAGCCTGCGCATGCTATCCGGTAGCGAAAGCTTGGAGCCACGCAAGGGCACTTGGAAACAGGTCAAAACAAGGGTTGCAGCCTCCTGACAACGCACACACGGAGATATGTGTATATATATATATATGTATATATATATATATACACACGCCTAACTTTACATGTAGTTACTTACTTACTTGGAGACCCGTCATCCTCATTCAGATGTATGTTGTTTGTGCTAGATTGCTGCCTGAAGCTCAAACTCCAGCTGTGTGCCTTGTCGAGTCCCCAAGCTGCCACTGTGTGACCCATGAGCGGCTCTTTGCAAGTATGCGGGAATGATCAGTTCAGGGTTGCTATAATTGCCGCGATGTGTCGGAGCATTGGGTCCGTGAGCATGAAACACGTGACCATGCCACTCCGGGGCAATCCATGGAACATCGTCTTCTTTTCGCTTCAGAAGGCCTCTATACAAGCAAGTGGCGGGTGAAGAACGAACCAAAAACTTACAGCGAGAAGACAGATGTGGAAGTGCGAAAAGAACGAACTCAACACTCGCAATCACATGCTGTCATGCGCAATCAGTTGTAATCAGGTGAAAGTTGAGATGAAGCTGTCGCGGTTTTGTGGCTTTGTCCGAATGGTATTCGGAGAACGACCTAAGAATGTGAGAAGGTCACACCACCATATGGGGTTCTCTCCGAGGGGGCCGCGTGGCAGGGGTGAGCCAAGAACAGCCAAAACTTATGGCAACAAAGAAGGATCGTCAGAAATCTCACCAAGAATCAGAAAACCACAAACCAAAGCTCCCCAGACTTTCCGAGAAACTCCACACCATGCTCAGCTGTTTTCTCGAAAATTGACAAGGAATCACAGACACGTGAATAACACTCCAAAACATTCCAGATAATCCAACAAATCCTGAACACCCGCAAGAACCAATCGGATGATACTCAAATGCAAACGTCCTGAAAACTCCGGTGCTTCAGCAAATTCACATCGAATGCAACTCGAAACCTATTCAAAAAGGCAATAGCAACAACAAACGCCAAACTAGTAAACACAAAACAGCAACACATAAGACTCTATGACAAAATCAAACAACGTCGATGAAATTGCATATGAATCAATTCATGCATCCCATGCATCCACTGTTGAGGGATTAGGGTCCCGTCCTTCCGTAAAGTCGTCGTGCCAGACGCAAGGAATGGCATGTGCTGCTGTTTGCGACTTTGCGAAGTGCAATGCTGGCAGCAACATGTAACACGTTACGGGGATATGGGTTCTGTCCCCATTGAGGATACCAGCTGCGGCCTCAGCCACCCAGGTATTCTTCTTAGCAGGTACGTTAGTTTACACGTCTGCTACTCATGGTCTTCGTTGGTCCCAGCATGAATACCTGGGACACCATGCACTATGAGAAAGGCAGCCACTCGGTCACCATGTTCAGGCGTGCACGCACACACGCACGCGCACACACACACACACACACTTAGGCATCCATCGCGCAGCCACTCATCTGTGGGTTATCAAGCACTGCTTGACGTATCTTGAAAGCATGAAGCTTTCAGAGGTTCCGGAGCCTGTCTGGCCTCAAGGCTTGGCAATTTGTTCTTTGCTGAACTGTACATGATTGTACATGGCAACTGTGACCCTCAAGAACTTGCAACGACTGTTGTATCTTGATCAATCCAGCTGCATACCCGGTGCCCAGGAACTGATCTGCAGGTACGTTTTCCTGGCTATACACATCATACAGAGCTAGTTGGTCCGAGCTGTATGATGTGCCCTCGGACCCCCTGCATTCCAAACAATTGATCTTAGTCACAGAGTTCCACACACACATACAGAAAGCCACATGGGAATCTCTAAATGGATGGGCGATACAACTTCGTCTTCAAAATCCGGACTTGATGTCCGAACCGCACTCCCACCCACACGCACTCCCACCCACGCGCACACCCACCCACACGCACACCCACCCACATGCACACCCACATGCACGACCACACACACAAGCACACCGCCGCACACTCCCGCACACGCACACAGGCGCACACGCGCACGTGCACGCGCACTCGGCGCCTCGTACTCCTCTGCCGCTGTCCGCGCAAAGCGGTGCTCGAAGCCACGCTTGTCTGACACTGCATCCTTCGATCTTCGAACACATGCTCACACTCATGCTATCTCATGCTGCAAGCCCGCGCGGCCTGCAAAGCAGCTGCTGGGCCGCACATTTCCTGAGCTCCCCTCCAGGCAGTTTGGACTTCTTACAGCGTTGCGGATGTCGCGGTTTAAGTCTAGCGCAAAGGCCAGATCGAAGTGCAGAATGCCGCCGGCCTGCCCTGCCAGAATAGAGGATCATAGAGTACTGCCGCAGCCGGCTTGGCGCTACCGCTACGGCGAGCTATGCACGGCCAACCCCGAATGGAGATCAGAAGAGTTGAACAGGTGTGAAGACTTTGTAGTGAGAATGACGGAGCCGTGCCTGCGAGCTCCACTGGCTGGGCTCCCACCAAGCCTTAGCTTCACTTCTGGCGATCGCGGACAGGAACAGCGGACATGAACAAGAACAACTGCCGCTGACACAGCTGAGCTTCCAGGAGCATCCGTTATTATGGCAACCTTGCTGGGGCTGGTGGGCTTTGGCTGGGCCAAGCGAGGACTGCGCTACACATCTACCTGAAGAATTCCAATAATTCCAAGACTTTCAGGAGTTGTCGACTGCACGTCAATGGGAGCCTGAAAGACTGCGTGCGAGCTATGGGCCCAGATCATTGAAATTTCTCTGTTGCGCTCGGTTCAGAGGCTTGTCGTGAGAAAGACTGTGAGGACTCGGCAAAGGACCTCTTGGAGGGCAGCCTGAGGGCTGAGATGGACATTTGCGGGATACAAGGATCACGCAGCCGATGTCAGCCAATGGTTCTGCCATGCGACCTTTTGCGCGCCGACTTCCTTGGCTGGCGGCTGGACTAACACGATGGGGCGCCGGGTATTATCGAGGAAGCCACGTCAGAATTGATAAGCCCAGCTGCCGAAACGTCCACTACCAATGCAGAAGCCAGCAGATGTGGAACAATGGTATCCAGTGCTGCCGACGTTCCCGCTGCCAAATGATCCGAGTTCAAATCCTCGTCTCAATCGCAACTGCGACGTTCGCCCTATTCATGAATCCAGCTCTTGCCGGAGTCTGTCATGCGATGTGTCGCTCGAGCTCATTGCATTTGGTGCTTGCATCGCGTAGTTGCAGAAGCTCATGTGCGACGATGCTTGATGTGGCGGATGTCGAAATCGGCACTGTCCGAAATCTCTCACAACTCGAAGGAGTGACTTATCGAGTTTTGGAAGCATGTCCAAATGTTTGTGCTGATGGATCCAGTGTTTCGAAATTAGCCTAGATGTGACGGGCTTGGCCTGGATATGTAAACTGTCCGCACATGCTATCAGGAAGCCTTCGCCACTGTTTGTGGTATGTCCAGTTCTGCGAATCATTTTAAACGGCCTGTGCCAAAGAACGGCAGCTTGCTTGTCACGGCACTCGCCTCTCACGGCTTCGTTAGCCGTGTTGCCAGCACGAGTTGTGAAACGCTCTGCTTGCCGTTGCACACTCCAACGCATCTCCCCGTCAAGTCTGTTCCACTGATGAGAAGGTGTCCGTGGAAAAGCTCTCGTCTCCGATGCAGAAGAAATGGTCCAATGTTAGCCAAGAGGTTCTCGCCGTCGCCCTGCATAGACCATGTGCGGTCATGTGCGGAGTGCCCCCGCCTCACGACAGACGCAGCAGTTGCTCGCCGAAGAAGATGCGATGATCTGCCATACTCCACTGTACAACGGAACCCGAAAAACAATCCAGAACTCCTAAATCTAATTTCCATTACCAAGCTTGTACAAGGATGCAGGAGAGCTAGAAGCAACTCCTGCTGCGCACGTGTCGGGAGTAAGGAAGCTCAAGATCAAAATCCTGCTCTACCTGCGACTGTGCTTGCGGTGCCAGCTTCGTAGTCGCGTTGTCTGATCAGGCTCAGCGTGAGTGGCACATCAGAAACGCTTATACCGGGAGTTGTTCGGCACCACAAAACCACGGTCCAAACCCCTCCTCTAGCTCCTTTCGGTCAGAGCTACAGCTACCGCCGACGAATGGTGTAGGATGACGAAGGTGAGGGCAAGAAGCAGATACCGCTGGTCAGAACTTTTGAGTTCCGAAGGGCGGCAGATAGCACTTCATGCTTGCAATGGCCGGAATTATCTACAAGGTGCCGGCAATAGCCACCGGCCTAGAGGATGTTTCAAGGGTACAACTTGCAGCAAACGTGAAAAACTCGACGAACGGGCGATCGTGGACTTTGTTCACGGTGTTGCACGACGCTTCTTGCGGTACGGCTTACACAAGAATTGTAGGCTGGTTCTGGTCATGGTGCCCGGACACGACACAACTCCTAGCTGAAGCACCAAAGAATTGTACAAACATTCATGCAGTAAAAGTGCTGGAGAGGCCACTGCCGCCGCGTTGAACAGCACTGCCTTCGAAGGCACAGAAATCCAAGTGATCAAAGATAACGCGCCGTTCAAACGTGCAATCCTCAATCCAAGACGACGACCAAGGGCATGCCACAAAAAACTCTCGTACTTAAATTGAATCCTCCAGTGAATGCAGAACTAATGCAGAGAAGCTGCATGCGAGCCAACGCAGCTAGAAGTGTGGGGAACCTGTCAAGACACAAATTGCAGGCAGAACGCAGTATGCCTGTCAATGCCTGGTTCTGCTCCAACCAGTCAGGCCAAAATCTTTTGCATGCAGACTCTTGGTGGTTGCTATTTTGCTCGCTGATGTATGCATTGCTCTAGACTCTAGAAACCTGCCGCCTCGCAGCGTCCATCACGTCGTGTGGCCGTGCTGCTGCAGCTGCACAAGCCAAAATGCCTCCGCCCGGCGATTAATTATCTACAAATGCTGTAAAAACCCTCAACACTGGCCACAAGCGAAATTCAAGTGCTACCTTGCCAGCACACACGCACAGGTGTACTTCGCCGCAAAGAACCGAAAGGGTTGCGCAACAAGAGCATCGGGACTTGGGCATGCGACTAAGTTTTTCATCCTCAGGCCGCCAGGCCCTAAAGCCCCCACGATGGTGGAGAGGATCCACGTTGATCACACAAACTGTACACGAGATTTTCGGAGCAGCCAGCACTAACCCCCGCAGTTGCCACAAGATGCCACAAGCATGGTACCTTCGGGCCACCGCTCTTGCTCTGGCCATGTACACACGAGCTGCTCGGTTCTGCGCGCTTCCCCTTCCCTTGTTCCTGCTTGGTTTGGCAGGCCTTGTCCACTGCGGCAAGTCTGCGTTCTGCTTCTGGTCTTGGTTCTGCTGGCCCTAAACATATTGGGGAAAAATATTTTCCCCCAATATGTTTAGTGCTTACGTCGTTTCTGCGTGCAATCACTGAATGTACCAATGGTGCTATGTGTGATGTACGCATCAGCTTTTAGGCCCGATGAGTTCCAGGAGGAACGAAATGCATAGCTAGAGCTGAAAACCTGATGGTTGCTTGATCTCGGATTCACGTTTGTTTTTTTGAGAGGATCCACGTTGATCACACAAACTGTACACGAGATTTTCGGAGCAGCCAGCACTAACCCCCGCAGTTGCCACAAGATGCGACAAGCATGGTACCTTCGGGCCACCGCTCTTGCTCTGGCCATGTACACACGAGCTGCTCGGTTCTGCGCGCTTCCCCTTCCCTTGTTCCTGCTTGTTTTGGCAGGCCTTGTCCACTGCGGCAAGTCTGCGTTCTGCTTCTGGTCTTGGTTCTGCTGGCCCTAAACATATTGGGGAAAAATATTTTCCCCCAATATGTTTAGTGCTTACGTCGTTTCTGCGTGCAATCACTGAATGTACCAATGGTGCTATGTGTGATGTACGCATCAGCTTTTAGGCCCGATGAGTTCCAGGAGGAAAGAAATGCATAGCTAGAGCTGAAAACCTGATGGTTGCTTGATCTCGGATTCACGTTTGCTTGGTGCTCTTTCATCTTCTGAAGATCGCGACATTCCAGGTCTATTTGGTTCATGCCTGAAGTTCTCATGGCAGCTAATGCAGGAGGTTCCCGGCAGCGAGAGCGAGGTAATTCCAGATCTCGTTCTTTAGGGCAACATCATCAGAATCCTCAGCCGCCTGCACCTGAAATACAAGCTTTAATGCAACCACAAAGCTTGCAGACTTTGACGGCGACTTTGCATCAACTGACTCAGCACCTACTTGCGTGCTCACCGCAGGAACATTCTGGACAGCCTCCACAAGCTACTAATGATACCTTCATCGCGGATGCCAAGGGGATCACAAAGCTATTCAAGGAATTGCCGTCCAATTTGCAGAAGCGACTCATCAAAGCAGAGCGTTTGCTTGAAGATCGTCTTTCAAAACTTGCTAAGGCCAATGACTCCTTGCAGAAATATGATGGGCCTAAAGCCGAGTGGCATCCTACTGCCAAAAAACTGAAAGACCGCGACTGGCAAATCAGCAAAGAAGAGTTACAATTCGTTTCGCACTACAACGTGGCAACTACTTGGGAAAGCTTGAAGCTCAAACAAGCCAAAGAGATGCATGAGTTCGTGATACACTCCATAAAGAACCAAGTGCAAATCTTTGCCCTTTTGACGTCCCGTGATGCTTATCTTCAGCAAGTTGGTGATGTGGTTAAAGAATTCTGCACGGAGGCCAGCAAAGCATACACAGGTGCTGAAAGATTGGATGTGCAGAATGTCGTCAAGGCATGGGCTCCCGTTAGTTACAAGCGGATTGTTACAAGCACTGAATGCAAGCAGTCACAAAAACCATCCAAACGCAAGAACTTCGAGGAGCAATTAGCAAAAGCCCAGAGCCGGCTGGAAGGTGCAAGCATGGAAGAGGTTCTTTTGACAGGTTTGCTCGAAGCCGTGAACGTGTTGCGGCACCCAGAGCCATCAGACAGTGGAACCAACGATGTTAGTGCTAAACTTCCTGAGCCTGTTGATCAAGTTCTTTCTGGCAGTACTCTTGGTATTCTGGCTGCTAAGCATCCCGATGTATGTAAGAGGTATGGCTTGAAAGTCCATGACGGGCTTGCAGTAAAGACTTCGCGACCTTCCGATGCTTTTTCAAAGACTACGCGCTCACACACATCCAAATCGTCTTCAAGGCAATCATCGAAACATCCTTCTCGACAATCCTCCAGGAAATCACGCAATTCTTCCAGGAGATCGTCGAGGGCTTCGTCATTCGCAAGTGCGCAATCTCGCCATTCAAGCGCTTCTCATAGATCCAAAACCTCAAGATCAAGCCGACGTTCGTCACGGTCAACATCCCGTGCAAGTTCAAAGTCCAAGGCGTCTTCAAGAGTGACTTTCCGGCCACGAGCTCGAGCACGGTCTTCATCGCGCAATACCCGACGCAAACAACCGAGCAAAAGTGCCAAAGGCAATCAGCGCAAACCAAAGCGCTCAAAATAGCACAGGTTGACCCTCCTCCTCATGCAGCAAATCATCAGCAGGTTCGTTGTTCCAAGTGGCGAGCAAATTTTGAGGGACAATTTGCTCGCAGACATCGTTGTAATCAACGTCGAGCTCAAGTTCGGCACAGAGTTTCATACGGGGACCCGAACACCGAGCAGTTCGACCTTCACAAGTATTTCATTTCCAAGTTATTCCGTAAGTCATGGTTGGTTCTTGCACAGCGACCTGAACGTGTAGATCTGCATTTCGTTGGAGGGGTTAGTGAGCATGATGTTCCAGATGCTGTGATTTCCTTTCTCAGCAAAAGTGACAAGCTTGTTCCAGTGCACAGTTTGCCTTCGTGGCGAACGTTTTATGATGCAATTGATGATTTTCATCGCCGTTTGAGAATGAAGTTCGCTTTCAGGGCACGTAAGTGGCTTCACAATGATCCTATGGCTGGTTTGAGGCGGAAAGTCTTCAAACCGAAGTCTACATGGATGCCTTCACTTGATCAAGTTCCTGATTTTCTTGAGAAGTATGAGACAGCCACTCGTGGTGATCTCTGTTGGTCCTTTTATTGTGCTAAGCGGGCTGAGAGGGGCTCAGCCTTGACGCGCAATCTCTCATTTGCGGACCACTGGGCTATGAAATGGTTATCTACGCACACATCCATAATGGATGCACCTTCGGACAAAAGTCTGGGCACTGCAGTGCTGACCAAAGCTTGCTATGATGAGCTGGCGCTTAAAGCTCTGCAGAAGTCTTATCAATCAGTCGATGAGGCAGCTACGCATCGTATCGTTCAGAATGCGCAAAAGCTTATTCGGGATGTCCTTGCATTTGCCAAGCCTTTCCACATTCTCCATCCCCGCGTATGTGACTTCGCCATCTGCTTATTCGATGAAGCTGAGGCCCATATTCCGATCGGCAGACAACTTATCAAGGTTCATAAGCCATCGTTGGAAAGCCGTATGATTGCTTCTGGTGTGCGCTGGATTACAAATCCAATCGCTGTCATTGTTGCAAAACAGCTTCAACCCATCGTGAACTCTTTCGAGGCAGTTGCGCGCGACACCGCGGATGTGATCAATGCTGTTGAAAGTATTCCAACTGAGATGCTAGCTTCTTCGCATTCTGCCACGTTTGATGTCAAAGATTTGTATCCGTCCATAGAGTTTGGACCTTGTATGGCTGCTCTCAAGGTTGTGTTGTATGAGTATTTCACTCAACATCCAGTCGCATATGCTGGTGTGCTTGTTGAGGTACTGCTCAACTTCGTTGACATCACCTTCCAATCACAGTTGCTCAGGTATCGTTCGCAAGTCTCCAATGAAGTGTTCTTTTACCTGTAAACAACCGGGATCACAACAGGCTTGAGTTGCGCGACACAGCTTGCCAACATTTTCTTGCATGGGCTTGATAAGCTCATACTTCGAGATTTCCGGTGCCATGTATTGTGTTACAAGCGCTTCGTCGATGACATTCTTGTGATCGTGAATGCTTTGGCAATGCTGCAGCAAATCATGTTGACCATGAATACCTGGCAACAACGCATTACTGTTACACATGATGCCGATGAAGACTCCAAGCATGTACACTTCCTCGACCTATGGTTGCGTTTGGACATTGAGAAGGTTCACTTCGCCACATACCATAAGCCGAATTGTTTATACATGTACACGCCGTTTAACAGTTGCCATCCCCTGAACGTCAAGCGTGGGATCGTGATGACTGAGTTGACGAGACTATTGCTTACAAACAGTTCCGAGGCTTCCTTCAACTTGAATCGCGACTTGCTCTTTCAGAAACTCATGGCACGAGGATATCCAAGATATTTCCTTGATGTTGTGGCCCAAGAAAGGCAATGGTGTCATAAGCAGTCGACTACTACATCGCGTGGTGACAGATCGTCGGTGTGTGTAATTCCGTTCAAGTTGAAATTCAGTCCAGCTTTAGTTCATGTCAAGATCACAAAGATCTTGAATCGCCTGGCATTCAGCATTTTTGAGGGTGACAGTGTACAGATTAAGCTTGTCACATGTTTCCTCTCGAATCCAAACTTATTTCGAATCAGGTTCGCACGTTTCGTTTACGTGATGTTGTGGGGTGCTCCCCGGGAAGGTTGGTGGGATTGGGGGAAAATTTTTTTCCCCAATATGTTTAGTGCTTACGTCGTTTCTGCGTGCAATCACTGAATGTACCAATGGTGCTATGTGTGATGTACGCATCAGCTTTTAGGCCCGATGAGTTCCAGGAGGAACGAAATGCATAGCTAGAGCTGAAAACCTGATGGTTGCTTGATCTCGGATTCACGTTTGTTTTTTTGAGAGGATCCACGTTGATCACACAAACTGTACACGAGATTTTCGGAGCAGCCAGCACTAACCCCCGCAGTTGCCACAAGATGCGACAAGCATGGTACCTTCGGGCCACCGCTCTTGCTCTGGCCATGTACACACGAGCTGCTCGGTTCTGCGCGCTTCCCCTTCCCTTGTTCCTGCTTGGTTTGGCAGGCCTTGTCCACTGCGGCAAGTCTGCGTTCTGCTTCTGGTCTTGGTTCTGCTGGCCTTTATGCCTGACGTGCCTGTGAGCTCAGTCTTCTGCAGTCCCGCGTCCTGATCCCGAAAAGCAAAGCTGCAGGAGGAGCCAGCAACGCGCTGGGTTCCTAAGTCAGCACAGTTACCGGCCGCTGGCTCTTTCATTTCCCCCTTCTGGACTAATTGCACCAACTCCTTGAGCAACAGCTGCTTTCGCTTGTGACCGGCGAGTGAGGAGACACTCTCCTGAGTTGCTTGCAGGGGGGCGGACCAAGTCTCGCTTCTGTCGGGTCGTTTCCTCAACCGCGTGGTATTGCAGGAGTCGCTTCCTTTCTCTGCACTGCAGCCGACAGCCGAAGACCTCTTTCGAACAATTGCGCTGCACTCGGCGACACCAACTCTCGAACATCTGCGAGTACCTCCTCGCGACCCGTTAGCAGCTCGGGTTCGTCCTCACCTTCGGGGGAACCGGCAAGTCTTCCGTTTTTGACTTGGCCTTGGCCTCGGACTTTAGTTTGCCGTCCATGTGCTTGCCAACCTTCTCATCGGCAGCTTTCTGCTGTCTGCCGTGTGATGGCTGTTGCAGTGTGGCAGAGAATATGCATTTTTTCCCACCCGCCCTGCTGACTATGTCGCACCGTACTCTTTGCATCCTGACATCTGATTAAAAATGCCATAGAGTGCCCCAAGAATTGGATCCAAGCGGCGTATCACATTCGATGCTGCCACAATTGCCCGGCCCTGCAGGCCACGCAAGGAGCAATGCGTGGGATTGAAAAAGCGAAGCTGTTTGCCATCACCCCTCCAACAAACGTGGGCATCTGCTTGTCAGGAAGGAGCCAGGAGAGTACTTCTTGCCTGCAGAAATGCAAGCTGCATGACAGCTGGCTGCATCCTTAGGTGCTTTCGTCTGCATTTCGGAATTTCAGATCTGCCCTTGACGAACCAAAGCTGTTCACTAGTCTACGTGCACAAGGTCTGTGATGTCAAGACTTTTCAATCCTCTTCTGTGCAGCTGGCCACACGGACAGATGTTCAGTTCCAAGGATCCAGGCAACTGTCAACACGGTTGAACAGAAGCCACGCCAGGAAGCGTCGGCTCCACACCATCGCAGTGCGCAGCTCTGATGGTGTTGACGCGCTTGGCTAGCGGCTAGCTTCAGGATGCTTCGAGCACCAGACCGATGCAAGAGCACACGGTTCCCTAAGCTGTGTCACTGCTCATGCGGCAGGCCCGTCTTTGGCTTCATTGATGTGGTTCTCAATGCTCTGCGGCTCCACAAAGCCACCACGCAGAGTTGCAGCCCAAAACTCGTAGATTCTAGTTCTAGCTGGCATGGGGGTCTCCATGAAAAATATTCCTTCTCTACCTACCTTGGGTTCTCTGATCTGTGGTGCAGACGAGCAATCAGCAGTTCCCAGGCACAGCATGCCAAGCTTTGGCCCCATCAACGTAGCAAATCACACGATGATGTATCCGGTGCCGCGGGACGACACAGAGATTGGTGGAGAACGTGGTACACATTGCATGCAAGGGATGCCTGCGGCCACAGAATGAGAGCAACACCATCACACAGACACAAGTTCAACCATGTCATACCTTCTCGCTCTCAAACTTTGCAGCTGAAAGAGGCCAACACCCTGCGCTCTGCTCAGACTTTGCACGAGGTGTTCTCGGATGACTATGTACACGATGATGAGGTGACACGCAGTGCAGCCAGGTGCCTAGTCATGTGCCTTAGTTCCAGCTCAGATATCAAGTCTGATCTGTCATCGGCAGTCCCTGCTTGCTGCCCTTCGAGAATTTGCAGGACACGTGTTCTGCTCTGTTCCCACAGTCCTCTCACGTGGCAATAGTACAAATCCGTGTTGATGCAGTTTTGCTGGCCTGTGCCAGGCTGTCTGTTGGCCAAGTTGCATAGCCAAGCCGCCGCCCTGCCATGGATCACAAACGATCACGAGGAGGGGAAGGTGAAAGGGGAAAGGGAACAGGAGCCATGACAGAAGTTGCTTCGTTTTCCAGCTCGGTCAAGCACCGAGATCAGGATCGCACCGGAAGCCTGCGCTTAGCCGGATCTGCCAGTTCAACCGACGGCTCGGCATCGCTAGAGTCACAGTCGCAACAGTCGTTGTAGACTAAGGTCTTCACTGCTTACAATCTCTGTTCTTGAAGAGGGCAGCTTGAGGACGTTCTGTGCTTCGGAGCGGGGCCAAGCTCTTCTCGCAGCGGCATGCTCTGCGGCATGCGCGGCGGCATGACTCAAACGACAATCTCAGTCATCTTGGTCTCAGTGGCTTCCGACTGCTTGGCCTCGGAAAGTCACTGTCACTGGTGTGAGCGGTCCAAGAAACCACAAAGCACCACCGAAGCCCAAGTCACGGGAGTGTCTGCAATGCCATTCAAAGCGGCGCACTTCCCGCCTTGGCCAAGCTAACTTAACGCTCGCAAACCACTTCCAAAAAACGCGCAAGAACACATCTCCGCTGATGAACAGGATGGATACCATCTAGAATCTAGATATTTATGAATACACCGCAAATGCCTCTGGTAGTCCCTCCAGCCAGATGACAACACTGCCAGACCGACTAACATCACAACTTGCAAAGAAATCCCCGAACAGAGGTGCGAAACTCTGACAATTCAACCAAGAATCACAAGTCCAAACTGCCACGAATCCAGAGAGTCCCCGGCATGCATTTTCTAAATATTTCATAACTTCAAGTTCCTGCAATGGCTATATCCCAACATCTCAGGTTGCCGGAACTCCACGAAAAACCCAGAACTGGACCTGTGTCCAGAATGTATCGCATGTGGCTTTCAGTTGAGCAGCCCGTGCAAGCAATTACGCATCCCGTATGTAAACAAATCTAGCATCTGTGACCTTACAGAGCCTCTTTCGATGACAGTCTTCGGAGTAGACATCGCCTCCCACATGGGACCGGGTTAAAAAGTCTGCGCCTGCTGTGCACCTCTTGCATCGCACCATGAGATTGGATGGTCCGCGACGATGTATGTACTAGCGTATAGAGGGCACGCGCATCTTGAAGCCCGAGGGGGGATTTTTGACAATGTCGCACCGCAGGGAGCTCGTGCGAAGCCTAGGGACTGTCACGTGGTGTGCGTATGCAAGCCCTGAGTCGAATGAGAAGGTAGCCCTACGCCACTCGGATGACACCACCAGACTAGACCCCCACTAGACAACAGCCATAGCTAAAGGTCAACCTTCTCATCCAAGTCGAACTCGCCGCGCTGCCCCAATAAGCACATGCCCGTACTTGCTCTACCAAAACACCCGTTGAGGGGGGATTAGACTATGTCATTTTCTCAAGGCCGGGTGAAGGGAGCCATTATCAGTGTTGTCGTGCAAGGGGTTGTTTCGGTTTCAAGCCAGATTATGCCCGCAGTCACGCCATATGAAGCTTTGATTACAGGAAGGGAAAGGCGGAAATGGTGGATAAGACTCGGATCATCATGCAAAGATTTCCCATTCCGTTGTTGATGTTGATGTTATGATCATTCGCGTTACGGATTTCCATATGAAGGCCTACATTTGAGGGCAAGGAAAATTGATTAGGGTAGCCACACCGCGCGCACGCGCCAAAATGGATTTGATTATTTACAGAATTGCGCATCTATTCTTTCTGCAGGATCCATGTGGCGCCCGTCTCACTCTCTGACGAGGTGCATACTTTTGGCTGCCGTCCCATTGCCTACAGAGGATTCGGTGTGCTGCAGATCTCCGCTCCGGGATTCGCTGCAAATGACAATGCACTCACCATGTTTTGCTGTCGAAAACCCTGAATCGCAGCAATACAGTACTTGGAAGGAAGGATTTGGGGTGTCTTGGTAGATCCTGCCAATCAAAAGGGGAAGCATAACTGCCTGATCTCGAATCGCGCCGGTACTTGAGGAAAGCATGTTCGACATGGTCCTGGATCTGCCAGCGCATGGAGGAAAGCTGGTCTCCTGGCTGTTTCTTCGGGATTTCCAAGGTGGTGTCTGGGTGGTCGTGGTCACATTGGCGTACATTGGTCGCGTGACTCGTCACTGTTGCCCTGTTGTCCTATAGTGGTCCTGGTGTGACAGTGGTCCTGTCGTCGCGGGCCCTTCCAGGCCAGCCAAACAACAATCATGCAGTGGTTGCCGGCTCCTATATATAAACTCTCGAAAGGGTGTGGTGTGGGGAGAGTGGAAGGGGGCGGCATTTGCATTGATAGGTTTGGGTGGAAAACTGGAAGGTGCCAAGCAAGACAACAAATCATACAGTATGGTTTCCCATTTCCTTGTTTGATTTATCGACATTGGGGTACTCCGATTATTCTGGTAGGTGTGATAATAACAGTAATCATGATAATGAACTGTTTCCGCTTCCAGCAGGGAGGGAGAAGTCCGCACGGGGGAAAGATAGTCATAATCGTATTGAATTCACGTGCCGCTGGCTAGTGCCAGAAGGGACACGCCCTTTTCGCTGCGTGTGCGAAAGCGATGCAGGCTATCATTGGCCTGTGACAAGCAAAAAGGCGCCGAACCCCAGCGCCACTGCATCCCTTTGTTTTCAAGCGGGAGAGGAGGGAGGAGACCACAGGAGCGGCAATTCATGCTTAAGAACACATATCATTTGCCGCCGGCCATTGCCAGCAGGGGCACGAAACTCTTTTTCGTTGTCTGTGCGAAAGCGATGCAGGCTATCATTGCCGCGTGACAGTCCAAACGGCAGGAGGCACCGCCGTCGAGGCAGGCTGAACCCAAGTGCCACTGCATCCAAAGTCAAAAGACCACGGGCGATTAACGCTGAGAAAACCATTAATTCGCAAATCTTGCTCGCATGTTATAAGGCAACCAATCACGTCAGAAGAACGCAATCGCGTTCGCGCAGCACCGAGCGAGCTGACGTGGGTATGGCGGAGCAAGATGGCTCCAGAATTGTTCACCTCGGGGATCCGGGCCTTCATGGACATATGACATTTTCCAGTGCGGCTACAATTCCCTTGACGCCCACAGCGAACCCGGTTCAAGCGGCTGGACTCCTGTGTAAACCAACCCTGAACCCTAGCGGACCTAGCACGTCGACACCAGCGAACACCCAGCCGTCGCAGTGCATGGAATTGCCAGAGCATCGACCGTGATGACAAACCGCCGGGACAGGCTGCGCTGTTTTTTCCCCGATGCTTTCCTTGCCATCAGGGCACCCAGCTTCCTGAGGGGATCGACGAGGAAGTGGGATTTCCCACGGCCCTTGACAGCACTGACAAGAAGCAAATTATCAGAACAACACTGCACCCGTTTGCCTATGCAGCGGCTCGTCGAAGAAAATGCTCGACAAACCAAACTAATGCTCGGAGTTCGGTGTGCAGAATATGTGACTGATATTGACTGATGCGGCCAGGGGCTAAACAGTTGGCCACGTCTGTTTCGACATCACTTCGGACGGCTGTGACCCCAGCTCCCATGAAGAGCACGCCTTCGCCGGCATTTAGTGAGGATGACAATCTGAAATTTGTGCCTCTCCTCGGTGCGGATTGCTCTGGCCACCAGCAGGTGGTCTATGGTGTGTGACACCTTGCACCACGCCTCGTGCTCCATGGCAGGGTTGTCGGTCGGCTGAAGCTTGCAAGCGACCCTCCATGCCTGATGATGCCCAAGCGCCGAGCCTCTGCTGTCAACCACATGCTCGCGGCCAGTCCTCGAACTGCGCAGGCCTCGATCCCGCAACGATGACCCTGAACTCCGCGCTGACCATTGTCTTCGCGAGTGATGCTCAAGGTCCACGCATCGTCGACAGCTCCTACACCGCCGACTGCAGGACCCGTAGGTCCACCAGCGAGTGCAGCGACAAGAGCTGCATTGCCACACCTGCACCATCGCCCGGGCCGCCGGCTCCGGTTAAGGTTCACAGTGCCACCGCCCCCAGCCACCAGAGCGTCTCCACCACGCCTCCAATGGAGTTTTCAGCTCCCGCGGGAGCTCCAGACGCAGCGACGAAAGAGAGCCCTCGGGGCAGTCGCTCCAAATCAGAAGAACACAAGTAGAACACAGATTGGTGGTTTCCCATTCCACTTTTCTGCTTTCGACATGCCGAGGAGGGGGACAGGCGTGGGGGTGGCGGAGCACAGGGGACGGGGGAGGGAGGCGTGAAAACAAACACGATGGCTTCCCATTCCATTTAGTGTTGTTTCGCGAAATGGGAAGAAGAAATCGGCAGGTGTGCGCAAGTGTGATTACCAACGGTCATGGCGTTAATCATTATCATCACCGTCACTATAATAACCATAATCACTAGCATAATAATCATGCCAACAAAGAATGAAATGGCTTGCCATTCCTTATTTCCCGGGAGGGGGAGGAGCCGGCAGGGGGAAAATTGATTATGAAAAAGTAAAACATTATCCAAATTATCCACCATAATAATTCTTTCCGGGCAGGCCCGTTGTTTCTTCGCGTGCCCCCTCAGGGCATGCGGCTATACCTTGAGTGTCTAGGCTACGAGTAGCACAGACTCGCACATGTGTTGTGAATACCTGGGATTTTGAGGTGCATGATCGTCATCGACGGGATTTCTCTGTTGCACTAGTAATTACATGCTTGCCAGATCGCACCAATCAGGTGGGAGTACATTCTTGGACACCACCCCGTCTACGCCGTTTTAGGTGCGGCCCTCACGTGCGATAAGCGGCACACCACCGTGCTTGGATCTTCCCCGCTGTGTAGGGTGGCGGCCTACAGTACAGCCACGCCTCGCATCTCGGCACTGCTGTTCGGATCTCCATTTCGCTATCCGTCGTCATGTATCGCTCCGGCGCACTAGGTTCGGGTCACTCCCGTACGACACATTGTTACAGCATCTTCCCCCATCACTCGGGCTCTCGGGGAGTCGTTTCAGTATTATCGGTATTGTCAACTATGTGCAGCTTGGCTAGATTACTTACCTGCCCTCTCGAACCCCTCGCGGAGAGCGGCGATGACGGCATCGGAGCTGCTCTGAGATGCTTGGGGGGAAGGGGGTTGACGGCCGCAGTAACATCTGTGGGCCACTTTCCTCCTCCTCCTCCTCCTCCTCCTCCTCGTCTTGGACACCATCACGCTTCAGACACGGCGCTGAACATCGGACTGCCATCATCAGTGTAGACCTGGGGCGAAGACTTCCAGCACTTGCGGGAGACTCCCAAATCACAAACACAATGGGACTTCCGAGGGCCGGACCCTGATGTTGCGAACAGCCTCCGGGTATCGATGTCTCCCACATGCACTCTGTACTAAAGCCGTGTGGGGGCGGGAGACCGCCGCGCGACAAGTCTGGGACCATGGTGCACCATGACCAGATACACATTGACCGACTGCGATGTGCAGGTGAGCAGCATATTGACATGCCGAGTTTGGATTGTTTCCTGCTTTGCAGCCAGTCCACCTCAGTCAGAGCCACAACCCGCGATTGAAACCACAACCGCTAGTCAGGGATAACAACAATGCTACAAACGAAATGGGTTGGGGAGACACCGTACGCTTTGTGGCGCGGGGGTTGTCTGCAGCAAGAGTCTCCCGAAAGTTGTGAAGCTCAGATTCATACGAACCTTTTTGAATTAAGCACTTTTCGTCGGACGGCGGCGTGTCGAAAAGCACACACTTTTGACTTTACAGGCGCACCTGTATTCCTTCTGTGCCGCCAAGGGTCCCGGAATCTCCACCGAAGCCTTGATTGTTCGTGTTTGCAGTGGCAGTTCAATTGGTCGAGTCACGCAGCTATCGATGTTGCCTGTCAACTACCCGTTGGGCGGTCAGCTGCTCAATGCGTCGATGTTGTTGGCAACTGACAAGGATGCATGCAGCAGTCAGGTTCTCTATGCCTACCAGGGCCTACCAAGTTGCACGAAAGTGCTTTGTGCGGCCTGCTAAACCAAGCTCCGCGATGGGCAGTTGCGACCAAAGAGCCATTCCAAATGTCCGACAGAAAGATGTAAGGGAAACTGTGGCCTCACAGATAGCATGCTCATCTTCGTTGAATTACAGGCGACGCGCTGGACTTCACAATGTGCACAAGTGCCTACGAAATTAAAATCTTACGATATGCCTGCGGACACAGAGCCTTGGCCACGAGTCGATATCACTGTGCTCATATAGTCCGGATAGAAGGCCTTTCAGGGACAAGCATCCTCTAGGACCTGTGTGCCTGTCGACCTCAGATTCTATGCACGTTTGGGTTCACAGAAGCAGTGGCACATAGAGTTTTCTGCAAATCGATATTCACTCGGAACACGATTTTTTGGTGAGTGTGCCACTGCGGTCAACATGCCTGTCACATATTCTGGAACTCCCTGAAGTTTCCAGCCAGGCTGCCGAATCTCTGCAGTTCGTCGGGCCGAGATCGCAGATTTTGGTCCTGCCGCATATGCTTCGGACGCACCCTCCAACGGAAAGATTGAACGATAAGACATGGGGGGGGGATTGATCAGCATACCTGGCACAAATTGTCTCCAACTCATTGCTCAAAGACAGCCTTTACATCGTCTACATCTTACGGCATGGTTGAAACACCTGCAATCCGAAGGGGCATGCGAGTTCACCGAGAGCATTCTGGCTTTGACTATACGACTAGAGCCAGTGTCCAAGCCATTTTTCCAACCATTAGCCATGCACCCTCCAGAACTGCGTCCTTTCCTCCCCCGTGCAGGAATTTCACGACATGAAGATGCCTTCCTTCATCTGCCACTTCCCAGGAAGACTTCAGCAAAGGATGGTAGGGAGACGACCATGGGACATGCAACCGCACTCACAAGTGCTTGTGCGCCAACATGATTGCCTACGACTTCGAAATGGGCCGGCAGCCACCGAAGAGCACAAAGATACGAAGTTGCAAACTAAATCGTCGTTGTGAACCACAGAGCACGTCACCGATCGCCAAAACAGTAGCGATTCTGCACTCGAACCAGTTTTTACACAGGCTTGATTGGAGCTCGCCCCGAGCAATCGCAACTTGCTCAACTCGGTCCGCAGTGTGCCCGCAGCTCCCACAGCGGCGCTATTATCCTGGATCGCTGTAAGCGACAGTCCGACAAGGCTGTAGGAAAGTACTTTAATATGGCTGCTAAGCTCTGTCTCATCTCCAACACTTGGGATAGTTCAAGTCAGGCGACTTTGAACCCAAGTATTTAAGGCATTGGTGAGTTGACTTGAAAATCCGTGCGGCAGAAGCGTCTAGCGTCATGATCATGTGCTTGGGGCCGCCAAGGTTGTCTGGGTTGCCAATCCTTGCATGCTCGGAGCACTATGACTATCGTCAGGGCTCCTGGCTCCTGCGCATATGTACAAGACCAATCGAAGATCCTCTAGGATCTTCAGATATACAAACACAGTTCACGCCAACAACCCTCTTATTGACGAATCCTGCAAACTTGACACCACTTGAATTGCCCTGTGGGAGTGGCTGAAGAGCCGGTGTCTTCTTGACTGAAGTTCCAACGGTGGCTCTGTCGCTGCAGCTGAGGAGCGACTCTTCCTAAGCAGCCGCATCAGCGAGCAAACGCTGTACGGACATGCTAGAACACTATCCCGAACACCAGGTTCTGGATCGTCCTCTGAAACCCTACAGTAGCTCTTGATATGGCTGCACTGGACAGAACACGATCATCTGCATCCTGACCAAGAGTCGGTTCCGCCCGTTGCGAAGTTCGTGCGGAGGTCGCCAACTGGACAGGCTTCCTCAACTCTTGCCGCTTCAAGACTCGTCTGACTATGATGCCCCTATGCTCAATGCTTGCGGTAGGGTGACCTTCGCTGTCAACACGGGGCGCCGTACGGTTGATGTCAGTGGTGGGGGCCACTCATGTTAAACTTCGCTATGAGATGCTATGACGATGATATCGCATGCCTTGGTGCATAAACGAGCTTGCAGATGTTCCAGCATCCGTACCATTACCGCGGCTTACCATAAACCCAGTTCACATCTGCATTTCAGCAGCAACGAAATCCACTTCTCCAGATGTTGGCGCCGGGCCATCCCATGGCCTGGGGTGCAGGCTGTAAGCGAACCTGAACCGTTCCATCTACAGCGAGCCCCAGCCGAACATAACCGAACTTGAAATAACAAGACTTGTAATACAAACGAGCTGAACTTGGACACTAGGACACTAGATGACTGCAGGTGGTGGAACAAACGTCTGGCCAGACTGAGGCTCACGCCGAGGCGATATCCAGAGTGGTGCTGCCCAGACGGATCCGCAGCTGGCAGGGCGGCAAACGCACTGTTGCCGGGGCATCAGAATCGCAGGAGACGCGCGCCTAGCCACATCAAAGTCGAACTCAATCCGCTGGACTCGACGAAAGTCCTTGGCTGTGCTCTTGGCAAGAGCACGGGCAGATCGTATCGAGCTATGGCCCTGGCAACACTGCAGGCCTCTGCGGTCCAGGCAAAACAGCCGCTCCTGACACAAAAGACGTTTTCCATGGTCAGTGCCAGTGCAGTCCGGAAGAATGCCAAAAGTATTTCAAAGACTGCCCCTCCGCACTCCGCAGCTGGAGTGAGAAGTGAGAATTCTGAGAAGTGTCCTGTCTGGTGTGCTCGGGAGACTCACCTTGGGCCCAGCGGCAAATGAGTTACGAAGGTCTTACTAACCTCAACTTGCGGTGCTCCACAGGATGTTGGGGAAATGGGTTCATACAACGATCAGGTGAGCAGACTAGGCTTTTAGGAAACGGGACGTCTCAGGAAACGTTGAACAAGGTGAAACCTGAATATGCTAGGTCATGTATGTCGACCACGCTATCACAGGCGATCAATAATCTGAGCAGACCCGACATACCAGCGTAGGCTTTATCGAGATGGGATGTCTCAGGTAAGGCGCGGTCAAGATGAAACCCTCCTGGAACATCTGAGTGCGCCGCCCTCGAAGAAACCCATGCAACCTACCTCAAACTAGACAACCCGATTATCATCACAGGGCGCGAGAGATGCACCAAACACCGTGAAACTGGCATGGAGCCCCCAATGGGAACTAACAAGCGAACTTGCAAACCCTGGTGCAGTAGTGTTTAGGACCTTTAAGAGGCAAGAATCTTAGACCCATTGATTTCGTTCAAAGGCAATCAATTCTTGCTGTCCAGCGAAACTTGCTAAACTACAATGAACCTTGATTGGACAAAATGACGGGAGCAAATGCAGCTGCACTTAAAGCCCGTGTTATTGAACTGCATACAGCGCTGCTATTTCAGAAAGCATAATCGGATACATGTTTTGGTCTGCAAAGCGTTCGGTTGAAATCAAGCCCTCGGCGTTCGAACATGTAAGAGCGTTGTGTTTTTAATTGAAAACGAGATTCAAACTTCAAGCTGCAACTTCTTCGAACATCTCAAAAATCGATCAAGCCTGAAAATTTGTTCCTCTGAAAAATGCAGCTCGGAGTTCGTGATAAAACTGCGTAATTTTGCTGCTCCAGGAAAGTTGAGCCAAATTTCACACAGCTCATGACTGGCGAACTTCATGTCGCTAGGTTTCCAAGATGGCAAGCACAAACACCTGGCGGATCCTAGGCCTAACTGGCGGCAAGTTCCGCAGCTAAAAGGACAAGGGACAAACAGTGAGGTAGGATCAGCCTTTCCAGCTGCATCCACGCACATGCTGCCGATGTCGCCACGAACGGCCAGGTTGCCTCGAACAAATGCTTGAAGCTCTCCGCAACTTGCCGGATCATGGTGGCTGCAGCATGCTGCAGCTGCTGGTGAGCTTGAAAAGCAGTTTGCAGCCCAGCTTCAGGACTGCCAAGTTCCAGAGCCGGCCTCGGGCGACTCAGGCCAATAGCACACGGCCCGTCACACGAGCTTGCAAGCTTGAATGCCAGCCCTTCGATCTCGGATGTTCGCATGGACACATTTTCCTTTTCGCTTTGGCTGAAACCAGGATACCTGCCATATCCATGAAGCATCGCCCGGCACGGAGTTCACACACCCAAGCGTGGCGAACCTTGCAAAATCGTCACGAAGCCCTTGCAACCTGCACATATATATATATATACACACATACATAATTACATATGTATGTATATTAATATAGAGACATATTCATCTACACGCAGAATAGACATATGTCTTCTTCAGCTCGGCCAGGAGGGTCGGACGCACGAGCACCCTCCCCCGCCCCCGCGATTTCGCCATATGTCTCTCTCTCTCTCTCTCTCTCTCTCTCTCTCTCTCTGTCAATATGTGTATATACATATATACACACATACACACATTCAAAAACATTATACAAACATGTATACATATGCCATATGCACAGCACCCTGCCTTTAATCCAGGGCGTCCCTTTCCGGCACCTGGCCTGCAATTATGTTTGGATAGCTATCCCATCCCGACAGCCAACACGCCTACAAACACTAGAGGATACTCTGCCCCGATCAACCCACGCCAAACCACGCGAACACCGTTGCGGCCTCCGAGACCTTGCAAAGTAAAGTACATCCAGCCAACGCAGCAAAGTCACGGCGTGCCCGCAACTGAAAAATTTTGCCCAGAAGTCTGCAGTGCCAGCAGCGCCAGAAGCAAACAAGACCTGCGTCGATCTTGCTTGTCTGTCCGGCCACGAGTCACGAAAACGCAACTCGTGCAACTCATAGCTTCTAGGGATTCCTCGTTAAACGCTTCCCATCTCCTCGCATCTGGAGGCTTTGCTGCACAACCGCGGATTGCAATTGTTGTAGCATTGGAGTTGTGGCTGAAACGGAGGTGTCGAGCTACACCAGCAGCAACAGCCAGAAGGACTCACGCGGAGTCACGCGCGTTCCGTGACGCCGAGAGTCTGAGGCCCTGGCTCCAAGGACTTCATTTGCGAGGCACGGGCGGCCGGGCGGATGCTGGAGCACGTGGCTGCGCAGGTCCCGGTTTCGGCCAGCCCGTGAATTTTGTCTCTGTGTTGCACGTTCAAGGACTGTGCGCAATTGTTAATAAACGCAATCTGCACGCAATATCACACATCCGTTCTGCCCCTGGCCTCTTAGGGCGGCTTCTGCGCTTTCTGCAAAACGCTCCAAGGCCTTCCAGGATTCCAGGGCAGCTTCCCGTCCGCCGACTTTCTATGTACCATCGTGCGACTGGCGCCTCGTAGTCGTCTTCGAGGTCCTGCGCTGCGCGTCTCTTGACCGCAGGTGCGATCCTACATCCAACACCCCCAATCAGTCGTTTGAAAAGCAGCTCGCGAGAGCTCTCATCAGGATGCAAGACTCGCATCTACATGCTCCTAACTAAGTCCGTGGAGTCCCTTTCCTACAAAGCAGAAACACTAAGAAACAGTGAAACCGTGGGCTCGAGCGGCGTAAAATTCACGATTTCTTGCTCGCTCGAAAATCTGTTGCTTCAGCACACCGGAAGATAACGCACATAACAAGCAACCGACACGATTACTTAAGGGCGTGGTTTTCGTCTCCCGCCTGGGTACAACAATTACGACATCTTACAACGGCGCGCTTAGGGTACCGGTGTGTGCGGCCAGTTGTTGCTCGACTCCTGCATCGTTTAGTCTGTTGGTCTTTTGCTTTGTTTGGCTTGAAGGCCGCCGATCATTTCAACGGGCCAACACAAGCGTACTTCATCCTACACTCAGCCGGAAAAATCAGCGCAAGTAAGTCGTTCCAGTATTGCTCGCAGTCAGCAAGATGCCACATTGCGACATGTTCCTATACTGCCACAGACCCAGTGGCGGCACCCAAAGCAGGGAGAGCCCTGCTGTGCCTCAGCAAAGACAGACCCACCTCCGGAGACACCTACGGCGGCATCGCTACAACTACCTGCGCTCTCAGACGGAAACGCATGAACTCAAATAAGATGAATCAGTATACGACGTTCACACATTCGGTTTTGCCGCAATCCAGAGGCAATCTGTTTTGGAAGCCTCTGGCAACGTACTCCGTCTTTTTAGGGCCGGGCTTTGTTGAGTTGTGTGATGTCTGGATTTGGCTGCACTGCTGACACTTGCCAGGCTTGATGTGCATCAAGTCGAGGATAATGCTGCAATGCAGGTCTGCAAGTTGCAAGGACAAAACCAAGTCGTCTCCTCGACACATGCAAGCAACAAGGTCACGAAGATCTGTGTTACACAGCTATAGCCACTAAACTACCAGCTGGGCTTGCAAGTACAGTTGCTGAATTATGCTCGGGCCAAACGTCGCTGGATTCTTGCGGCTGGCTTGGGTTCGGGTGCTGGTTGATGCAGCATGGGCATGTGCAACCGAGGAAGATACACCTGCTGGCGGTGCCTTGGCAGCTTGAGATTCATGCACCTCGTCTGCATCGTCCTGCGAACAGCAAGATGCTGCTGGGCGGGAGTAACATGCAGGTGCCGGCTTGGTGCATACTCCATGCCGGCGGGCCAAAAGTATTGCATAGCCTCGGGTGTTTGCCCGAAGTGAAAGACCGAAGCGCCACTTGGCAATGCCGCCCGGGAACCTGACAGCAGGGCTTACTTCGTGTAACTGCACACGTAGACACGAGATGAATGCTCCCGTGCGCCTAGATCGTTCTCCCCACTCCCTGCGAGCGCACCAAGAACTCGGGCATGACCAAGAACAGCCTGCATCTACAGAAGTTGCCATGCTACAAACAAGTCTGACTAGACCGGTAACTTCGCCCTTGTCGGCTCCCTGGCTTCGATTGGCTTCGCATTCCGCCGACAGTGCTTGTGCTGTTGCCAACGCCTCCGTGAATGGAGCTAGTGCTAGTGACCCAAAGCAACCAAGCCCTGTCCAAATCTGAATGTGACTGACGGGTCGATGGTCTGAGCACTGTCTGCTGCGACACCTGTAGTCGCCGAAGCTCCGCGTCGATGTCCACAAAACCCGCCTGCAAGCCACGCTTGACAGCCGAATGAAACTGAACTTGCAATGCTTCGCAGGTGCCAAGACCAGAGTCGCCGCTTGGCTTTTCCCAAGTGCCTCCAATCTGCACCCAAGTTCTACGAGCCGCTGATGTGAAGTTACGAAGCGATGAACCCAGTCTTTGTCGACTTCCTCGCCTGGCCGGAGGGTTTCGTGGGAAAGCTTATGGCGCTGCTTCGGGACGTGCCTTCACCAGAATCTAGATGTCTCGCCAAGACCTCCAAACGATGCCTCAAGGCTGTAGCCTGTGGCAGGCACGGTCGTGTAGCTTGTAAGACATGACTTTGCAATTTGCTGAGGGCCTCAGCATGCTGTGCCGACCACCGAGCACCGGTGGCTTGCAGGGCGGATGCCAGGATCGTTGGCTCCTGAGGCGTCACGTCTTAAGCCCAGAGATGCCCCCGCCACCCGCCCGCAAGGAGGACGCTCCAGTGCTGGTGCGATCCTGCCGCCTGCCTGGAAGCCTGTGTACGGTGTGGGCCAGCCGCCGCCAACACCAAGCCAAAGACACGGCAAACACAACTATACTCCGGCCACCGCTTCAAGCTGGTCTACACACGCTGCGCAAGACATCGGAAGTCTGCACCAAAAGCGGGGAGTGGGCGTGCAATCGGATGGAAAGAATCACCGAGAACGATCAGACAAGATGAGGAAGCAAAGCATGCTTTCGCGGCAGATCCAGCAGAGATAGCTCCTCTCGATGTTGCCGCTGCGGCACCGCTCGGATTCTCGTATAAGCGAACCTAGTGTTCTGAAGCATACAGTCTTCGATGCAGGAAACCAGGGGATAAAGATAGTACAGAACCCAGTTATGCTTGCAGCAAACACCATGATTTATGTGATGATAATGGTACCGACAAAATAAATAAGTAATCGTGCTACGTTCAGAAAGATGTGTCCGTCACTTGTTTTGTGAATCCAACCAGGGGCAGCCCACAATTTCCTGGCATGGGCTCGGCTTTGCTTCAGCACGGTCCCACATGTACAAAGACAGGGCCACGTTGTTGCGAATGGTGTAAAGTTTAAACACGTATTACGCACTCCGGACTACTTGATGGACTACTGGCATGCCAACATCAAGAGGGGAACGTTTAGCCCTACCGCGACAACCAGGAAAAACAACTGCGCCTACGACGCTATGGCAGGGGAACTACAGGCACATACATCTCGGGAGCCTTTACTGAGTGGTGGCTTCAAAATATGCTTCAAGATACTCCAGACACCTTGCCTTTCACACACAAGCATGCGCACACGGACAAGCATTTATCTGCCTCCACGTTTACGTACACAGTCAGACATACACCCTCTCACACCTACACACACACACATATACATAAACATATACTTGCTCGTTAGTGATAACATAGAGTTCTGCAAGTGAATGAGCCGATGTGTCTCAAGACTTTTCGGCTCAGTTGAAGTTTGGTATCAGGGACATTGCCATAATGGCTCGCTCCGTGGTTGCCCTCGCTGGTCACTGTTTGGTGGCCGCGACTCTCGTTGAGAGTTGGCTACCATGGTGGTCCTCGGGAAACCTCACCGAGTCGAGCTCCACGCCCTTGGGCGGTCCGCCCCCTGGCGAACCGCCTAATGGGCCCTCTTCTTCCGGAACTATGTCCATGTGGTGGAGCGAGTGGAATTTCAAGGTCCTCTTTGGTTGGGCAAATGTGTCGGTGTTCTCCACCCCTGATCAGTTAGGGACCTTGGGCACTGACGGGGGCTGGGCCCTGTACTTCCTGGACAAAGCCGGGGTGCTTTGCTTCGGCCGATTCTGGCCGATCGCCGGTTGGACTGCTCTCGCTGTCGTCTTGACCCTGGTGATCACCGCCTTGGCCTGGTCGTTAAGGACTTGCGAGAGATGCCTGTGTTGTGGCTTCTGCTGCTGTCGACGAGGACGTGGTTTCCGAGGAGCTGGAGTGGATCCTGCTCTTCAACACCTTCCTGAGACCCCAGCTCCCCAGGCGTACGCTACTGTCTCCTTGGTGGGCCCTGGCGGTTCCGCCCCGGTGGACACCGAGTACTACCAGAGACAGGTAAGAGGCCGAGGCGCTGGGCGAAGACCTCATGACCTGGTCCTTCGATTTGACCAAGGAGCAGTTCGCTTGCAGCCAGACTGGTCGCAAAGAACTCGGGTGGACCGCCACGGGCTGTGGATCAAACCCGGACGGGTCTTGGGCGTCACCGCCAGGAGCCTGAGGGAGAAGGTGGAGAGAGCCCCTCAGATTCATCTCTGTCGCACGGATGATTGCCAGCAGGAGGGCACTGCAAGGCTTACGCAGCCATCGATGCGGACGCAGTCATCGACCTGGGAGCCTATGGGCGCCTCAACAGTTGGAGGGTGCTTGTTCTCTGCTGGCGAGGAGTCCGTGCTTGCCGGCGAGGTCTTGGCTGCTGCTGGCGCTGCTGCTCCTGCCGAAGGACTACTGAGGCTCCGCGCCAAATTCAAGATCATGGGGTGATCCGCCCTCTGGACCCCGATTCTGAGTCGGAAGCAGAGGTCGTGTCCGACCCTTGTGAGGCAGTACTGGTAGGGCTGGAGCTCCAGGGTAAACCACGAGCTCTGGCACCAGGGGGCTGTGAGGATAAGGCTGCAAGTGAGCCCACTCGGTTGCTTGTTGATGATCTCCAACTTTCGGATCTGGGAGGAAGAGAGTGTGTTCGCCTCTGCAACCACCACAGTCAGCTATATATGCTTTCTTGCCAAGGGAGGAAGTGCAGTGTGTTGTCCTGCTTTAACAAGACCTATGGAGCTCACAAGGGTACCCCTCTTTGCAAGAAGCATTTGTCGGAGAGCGGCCGCTCTCAGAGTCCGGCACCCAAGAGTACGGGTCCCAAGCCCGAGGAGTCCCTCCTCCACTCTATCCGTAGGGCCCAGTCCGCCGATGCCCAACGTGATACTGGATCCATCCGTGCAGTCCGCTTTTCAGACCAGGCGTCGCCTGGGATTAGCCCTATAGTAGGGATCGATTCAGAGTATGAACCTCCTTCGAAGAACGAACGTTCAGCGCACCCTAAAGCAGGTGCACCTTTGCTCATTCGTATTCGCCCCTTCTTCGGAACAGGAGTGGCTACATGCTGGTACCTGTTTCTCGGAGAGGTCGAGGGCATCTCGGAGGACAGTCGTCGCACAGAGAGGGCAGCTGTAAAGATTCGTTCCTTGGGCCTGCGGCTCTCCGCCCAAAACGGATTCTTCTCACCGTTACCCCAAGGCTTGGTTGCAGGAGTTCCTCTACAAGCTAGTCAGGCGCATCTTGAAAATCTTGAAAGGACCACTGGGCTCACTTTCATTCAGAGGGTCAGACTTCGCAGGCAACTTGAAGCTGGTGGGATAGTCGATCCCCCTTCTTTTTTGTTTAGGTTTGGAGGTACCCCCGAATGGCTCCTCCCACCTGAAGCCAGCCCTAACAGGACCCCTGTGAATGCGCAGTCTGCTGCTTCGTCTAGTGACCAGCCGCCGTTAGCTTCTCAGAGACCTGGCTCACGTATGTCTCCGGAGCTGCTATCTTTGCTCCAGCAAGCGTTCCGCTCACCCCGGCGCACCGCCTCTCCTTCCACTCGCACCATGGCTGAGGCAGCACCGCCGACCGGAATGGGGAATCGACAACTTCGCGAGTGGATACAGGAGTGGGGCAGTGCTTGGGACTTCCTCGGCCTCGCCCCCGGCAGCGCCATGAGTGAGGTCCTACGAGCTTACAAGCGCACGGCGATCCGCCTCCATCCGGACAAAGCCCCCCGGACGAGGTCGAAATGGCCACTGTGCGCATGCAGGCCCTGGGGAATGCCAAGGAGATCCTCCTCAACCCAAGCCTACGGATTCTTCATGATAACATCCTGGGCGTGGGCGTCACTGGTGGAACAGCTCCTCCTCCCTCAAGTGCAGCGCCGGATGGAGGCTCACCGCCCCTCACCATGGCTGGTGGAATCAGGCGCCTCCGCCAAAAGCCCCGCCAACAAGCTCGAGTTCCTCGGCTCCACCTCCTTCGAGCAAGGGCGCTGGTAAGGCGCCGCCGCCATATGCAATTCCTCGACTACTTGGAGGCGAGAGTTGGTGCGGAGGCGGAAAGAGCCGAACCTACGACGGCATCCAAATCCGCAGGCGCTCCGCCCCCTTCTGGCGTACCGCCTCCCTCGGGCCCTACATCGAGCACCTCGACGGGGGACCTCCTCTGCACCATCGGGTACAACCGCGGACGGGCGGCCAGGACCTCCCCCGCCTCGACCTGATCCAGCAGAAGATCATGCAGCAGGGCGGCCAGTGCATCCAGATCATGGCCACGATCAGCCGGGAGCTCACCCTTCGGCCCCTTCTGCAACGTCTGAGGGAGGTGAGGCTGCAGGTGATACCGCCCCAGCTGAGAACGACTTGCCCGCTGATGACTCAGCACGGCGTTCCGCTGTGGATGGTTTCCACCTCTAGAGCTCCGGAGGAGCTTGTGGGAGTGGCCCTGTAATCAGGCGTTCCGCCGGAATAGGAGCTGAAGGCTCCGATGTACAGTGGCGGCTTGGCGTTCCGCCCTATTTCTTTTGCAAGTTGTTTTGCGAGTGGAGGCAAAGCCTCAAACAGCGGACAATGCGGATGGGTCCGGAAATAGTCGGGTTTTCGTGTGCCCCCCCTTTTCCCCTGTCTTCTAAGGAACCGAACTCTAGCATACACTCGCTGCATAAATTTGACAAGGCGGCAGAGGCTTTTCCAATGCCCGAAGGGAGCGAACCGCCCCGACAAAGGCTGGTTCGACTTTAAACGACCAACACCTTCGGCTAACCGCTCTGTTGCCCGTTGCAGCGCAAAAGAGAGTGTATGCATAGGACGGTGCCTGCTCTTTTGGTACAGCAGAGTATGAGCATGCAGAACTTGCTCGTTAGTGATAACATAGAGTTCTGCAAGTGAATGAGCCGATGTGTCTCAAGACTTTTCGGCTCAGTTGAAGTTTGGCCCTCCCGCCCTCCCTGGTCTTCGGGCCTTGGTGGCGGCAGAGGCTTTTCCAATGCCCGAAGGGAGCGAACCGCCCCGACAAAGGCTGGTTCGACTTTAAACGACCAACACCTTCGGCTAACCGCTCTGTTGCCCGTTGCAGCGCAAAAGAGAGTGTATGCATAGGACGGTGCCTGCTCTTTTGGTACAGCAGAGTATGAGCATGCAGAACATATACATATACATATATACATATATACATATATACATATATACATATATACATATATACATATACATATATATATATATGTATTTATATATCGTGGTGGTAGGCCCAGTTGGTTGATCTCTGCGTCTTGCCTGTGGGCACTCATATCTGGCCGCCTGCCTTTGCCCCCCCACTGCTTCATCGCGTAGTTTTTCCCCCGCATCGAGCGCCACCATGTGTATCCCCCAGTTGCTTCCTGCAGGTGTTCTCGTCACTTCGGGTCTTCCACCAGTTTGCAGTCCCAGTCTTGGAGCTTTTGCTGTCTTCGAAAGGTGCGGAAGGCTCCCCAGTGCTGTTGCCCTGCCTTCTGCGCCACATCTCGAAGCCACTGTGCATGTTCCCCCCGTCTGGTTGTGCACACCGCCTTCCATAGCTGCCTTCTTGCGTCCCCTGCCGCGGCTTCCTTGGCTTGGCGCCGAAGGCGCTTGAGCGCTTTACTCTCCACGAACTTCTCCCCCTTCTTGGGCTCGGTGATCGCCGCTGCCGCCCTGCTGATGATGGAGTGTGGGTCCCGCCCGGCTGCCAAGATGGACTGCATCTGCTCCATTCGCCGTTGCCCTGTGTTCAGCTGCCTAGCCCCCCAACGTGGCTTGTTCTTGGCCCTGGCCTTGGCCGCACTGTGATAGTGCACATGACGGGTTCGCGGTCGCTGCCCACCACATCCCGGACGTCCCCCACGTCGAGGTCCGTGGCTGCTGCCCCGGGCACCAGCAAGTAGTCAAGCCGACGTGGCTCCATTCTCCGGTTGTAGGGGAAATGTGATGGCTGGCTCATACACTGCGGCGGGAACTTGCCTTCCATGTCAGCAAATGCTGCAAGCACCGCGTCCCCTCTCGCTGTGTTGGCGGTCACCCCGTCGAGGCGTTCCACAAAGGACTCGTTGGCATCCATCCCCTCTGCGCTTCTCCCATATGCTGCCTCACATCGCCCAGCATCTTCCTGGTTTGCTCCACCGTGGCGTGGTGCGGGACGTGCATCGACAGAAGCTGGATCTCTTGCTCCTCCCACCGCAGCGTAGTCCCCAGGGCCCCAGAACGTTAGGTACATGCCAGGGTGGTCCGTGTTCCCCCACTCCCAGTTGGTAGGCGATGCCCACAGCGCGCCATTCTTTGACTTCTCTGTGACCCAATGGTTGCCATTTAGGAGACCTGACTTTGGTGTCCCCCAGCGGCAGCGAAAGTTCCTGCAACAGCCAACTATGAATTCCGGCTAAGGCACCAATCCCCCAACGGTCCAAGTGCCGGCCTTCAGGGGTTCGGGCCCCTTCGGGGGACCCCCTTCTGGTGAAACAATCGCCGTGGTTGGTCTAGTCAACGGAGGACCGCGGCCAGCGGCCGCCACGTGCTTTTGTGTGGTTCTTTTTCATGCAATAGAATGAAGCAAGAAAGACCACACAAAAGGACACAAGCAACGAACGAAATTCCAAGGTGTTACATGGTTACAGCTGGAGAACCGGATGTTGTAGACCGATGATTGACTGTAAGAGCCCAAATGAAAGGGAACAAAGGTAATGGAAGCACGCTTTGTTTCTCTTTCATTTTGTCTCTTGCCCTTGTTTTTCCCTTGTCTTTGTTTAGTTGAATTCATGCTTCTCTGCTTTCATTATAATAATTCAACAAAAGGCAGGCAAAGAGAAAGACAAGGAAGCCCACATTACAGGATTATACATCAAGTTGTGCGCAATCTTCGCCAGGTCGATCCAGGATCCCCGCCTCCTCGACCCCGTCGTTGGGCTTGGGGGCAGTCCCGGAGCAAATCTTCCCCCCAGTGAGCCACGGTGTGCCAGTTGAAGATTTCACAAGCACCAGTCGTTTGGTCTTGGCAGCCAACTGTGCTCGTTTGCGTTTGGCTGGGCTCTGGCTGATGGCCAGCCATAGGCGGCTCTGGCTGCCGTCCCCCCTCCGCCCCAGTATCACGTTGGCTGTCCGAACTCGCTGGACTGCTCGGAGCACTCGGTGGCGTGCCTCTTCCGGCGTCTCCCCCGATCTCGGCTGGAACGGCAAGATTGCATAGCCACGGCGGACCCCCGGCACGAACGCGTCCTGCACATCCACATCGACCTGCAGCTCCCGATTCACATCCTTAGCTTTCTGCAGTGTGTCTTCCCCCGACTCTGCACATTGTGGCCCCCCTGCTCGACTGCTTGGAGGCGGGCTTCCAGGTCGATGATCCTGTTCGCTCCTGTTCGCGAGGGCTTGGGTTTCCCCAGCCACGGCTTCAAGTTGGTCCCCCTGGCGTTTCTGTGCCCCTGCCAGTTCCTGCAGCATCTCCGCTGCCTCCCCCAACTTCTCGCCGAGCACCGTCTCGATGTCGTCGACCTTTTCGTTTTCAACGTTTTCAAAGAGTGACAGCAGGGTGCCAAAGCCCTAGAAGCCACGCGGGCCCGCGCACTACAAGGAGTTGTAGTGGTCGGCGATCTTGGCGAGAGCCTGGATCGCGTCCTCCTCCCATTGAGCTGCAGCGGCACGAGCCGGCAAACACCTTTCACGAGCAGAGCCGCGGCAACGAGCAGCAGCACACCTGCGCTCAACGTCCGCTCTGTCGTTGACCGAGCGAGCCACCATCTCGCCGCACGGAGGGACGGTCCAACGCGCCGGAGCCGGTTTGCTATGGCTCGGCACCCAAAACCACGAAACGTCAAAACCATTGCGCTGGCACCAAATGAGACCTGCCCTGATCTCAGCCACCAGCACGGCAGCCTGGCCGCCGCCCTCCAATGCCAACATCGCAGACTGGCAATGACAGACGATGATCACTCTGCCTCGGCGCCGACACTGACGCAGGGCACGCAACAGCATGCGCAGAGCCTCCACCTCAGCTCGGTAGGAACTTTGGTCCTCCCCCGCGACTCCCAAAGAGAAAACGCCTCCACCATGAAGCGCGATGGACCACGCCGCCACCTCAGAAACCACGCTGCCATCGGTGCCAACCTCCACGGAGCCATGCACGAGGACGCCGTCGAGAGCCGCCGCGATGTCGTCGAGGACCTCGTCGGCGCCAACCACACCAGGAGCAGAAGGTAGCTCTGGGACCACCTTTGCAAAGAGTCTCTCCTCAGCACGGTTGACAGGAGCAGCGCCCGGAGAACGTAGGTGACGGGTGCTTTCACAATGCCATGCCAGGTGGGGACGGCTCGGGAGCCTGAGACCACACTGGCAAGCAGGCATGTCACGAACAGGCACACCACTCCGGGCCGCCTTGGCCCACACCGAGCAGCCAATAGCCAAAGCCGAGTTGCGCAGGCTCCGGTCCTCAGTGCTGTGGTATAGAGGAATTGTTGTGGCCTTGAAGCAGCACCAAAGACCCTCGAGGAATGCCCGGAAGGAGCGCCCCACAAGCAAGCTCATCCTCGCCCCGATGGAGCGCAGTGGCCACCCTATTGGTCGACTCAAGAGACGCCATCCGGTGCCAGTCACGCAGCCAGTCGCCCAGGATGGCGAGGTTGTCGACGCCAAGCACAAAGGACCGCAGGTTGCCAAGGCCGTCACGGCGACAAATGCGGGCCCCCTGATCGAAAGTCCACCATCCAAGCTCCTCAAGCACCTGCGCGGCCAACGGCAGGCGGCAGGAGGCTCGGCCACTTACGCGCCATGAGTGGGAGAGGCGCCTCATCCATCCAGCAAGGTGGCCTGCACACGTAATAGACAGCGTCCCGAAGAGCGGCCCACCGCCTTGCAAAGTTTGGGTTGCACTCCCAACCAAGAACCTCCCACACTGCCAAAGCCGGCGTATCGCAGGCGTGTCGGTAGTTGGTCACCGCCAAGATAGCATTCGCCAGCCGCATCACATCCTCGTGGGGAATCGAGGCAATGGCACCAGCCCAGCATGGCATAGCATCGGAAGCACGAGGGTACGGTAGTGAAAACCACGCTGCCACATGCCACGAGCAACCGAATTCGAGCACACCACACGAGCCTGGGCCAAATCGAAGACGAAGCGAGCCAGCGAAGGAGGGGCCCCGCGGGGCACCGGAATCCTCACACCGAGCAGCTCGAGATGGTCCTTGAGGTCGTAGCCGAAGGAGGCAGCCAACTCCGCACTATCACCCGAAGGTGCCGCAGCAATCTGGCACTTGCTAGGATCGCACCGAAAGTGGAAGGCCTTGTCAACCTCCTCGCTGCGAAGCTTAGCCGCGCGCAACGCCGCCGAACACGAGCTCCAAAAGCAGCGGTCGTCCACAAAGCTGACGGCCTCAGTGCCCTCGCGAGCCACCCATGTGGTCCAGACATACATGACCGCGCCCGCCACCAAAGGAGAGAGTGGGTCCCCCTGGGCGGCGCCTTTGTTGACCTTGTGCCAGGAATCACCGTAGAGGCCACCCGAGGTGAACACCCGCCACTGCTCAGCCATGACACTGCACACGAAGTCGACGAAGAGGGGTGGAGCCTTCAAGTGCTGCAAGACCTGACGCACGTGGGGGCCCCTCAAGGGGTCAACGTATTTGCTGACGTCCTCGCCAACGAAAGTGGTCCGAATGTTCTCGCTGGCGTGGAGCACCCTCAAAAACACATCACGGCATGACCTCTGGTGGAAGCCGCCCATGATCCTTAGTCCCGTCCACTGCTCGGTCCACGCCCTCAGCTCACGAGCGATGACAGAAGCACCCAAGCGGTAACTCAGCGCCAAAACGGAGATAGGCCTGTGCCCACCTGCCGCCTTGGGGACCAGACACACCTTGGCTTCACGCCAACGCCTCGGCACAGCAGAAAGGCGATAGGCAGCCTGCCAAAGATCGGCCAGCGCCTCCCAGAAAGGGGCCGGTAGCGCCAAAAAGTGCACAGCCTCCCACGAGTCAGGACCACTAGCCTTGTGCCGCATTTTTGCGCAAACCCGGCGCAACTTGTCACCCGTAATCTGCATTGAAACACTCACATCGGGCACCAGCGGCAGCTGCTGCAAGAGGTTCGCCACCGGGACATTGTCAACGGCACCCATGGTCCACCGCGCAACCCACTCCTGCTCCGAGCCCTCGATGATGGGCTTCGGGTAAAGATGATGGGCTTCGGGTAAATCGCAGTCCTGGCAATCGCAGCTGGCGACACAGAAGGGCACAGGGGCCCGAGCTTGTGAGCAGCACGCCGCTTGATCCATGCAGTCTGCTTTGGCAACGAATCGGACATTGCCGCACGCCACCGAGCGAAGCCAGACTCCCTGACCTCGCGCGCCTCGTTCTCGGTCCGGTCAAGGATCAACTGCACATGATGCTCGATGTCCAAAAGAGGGAGCTCCCCAAGCCAGCCGAAGTGGCCCTGCAGAAACTCCAAGTCACGAGCAATGATTTCTCGAAGCCGGCGGTCGTCAGGTTGACGAGCCAACTGACCCACACGGCGGCCGAACCGCCTGAGCCGAGCCGGACCAAGGGCAACGGCTCAAAGGATGAAGCCGCCTTGCTCCGCTGAGTCCTGGACCGTGGCTGCCATGAAGAAGACCTCGGCAGCCCACTGCGATGGTCGTCGCGACGAAGTACCCGCTCAGCGGTGTCCGAGAGCAAGCGCCAGGCACCGTCCAAATCGTGTTGCAAAAGAAGAGCCTGGAACATCCTGGAACGCATCACCATTCCAAGCCGCCGCCCAGCATTCCGAAGACACCGGAGTGGTAGCCAACGAAGCCCGCATCGGAGCCGAGCAGCAGGAAGGGGAGGCAAAGTCAAACGTGTAGACCACGGCCAGATGGTCGGCAATACCCTGAGCGTGCCACACTGAAGAAGCCAACGCCGAACTCGGGCCGAGGCCGTAGTCGATCCGCCTGGTGCCGCCCGCCGTCCCCGGTAAAGGTCCCTGCGCCAAGAAAGGCTCGTCCAAGAGCCGACAGAGGCCAGAAGAAAGCCTCCGCGCCATCGGTGGATCATCCGCCGTCAGGTTGAAATCCCCGAGGATCACCCACTCCACGCCAAGCGCCTCCAAAGAAGAGACGACCTCCTCCACAAGCGAAGCCGCAGCCTCCAAATCAGAAAAGAAACTGTACATGCTCACAACGATCAGCTTCTTGTAACCTCCGTTGGAGGAGAACTCAAAAGCCACCGCCGTAATCCTGCTGGGGTCGGTCACGTCAAGTTGGACGAGGCGACCAGGATGCGAGGAAACCAAGGACGTTCGAAAAACCCCCTGGCTCCCAGCATCGCCCAAAAATGCAAAGAGCCCCTTGGATCGCCAAGTGTCAATCCAGCTGGGCCCGCTTGCCAGGGTTGATGTCCGTTTCTTGTAAACACAACACCTGACAGCACGAATTCCTGTAGAAGTCGGCGATGCGCTCAATCTTCACAACCGCGTTCTTCTCGATGTTCATCGTCATGAGCGCCGCCGAGTGCTCAAAATGAGCCGTCACGGCGACGGATCGCCGCCCAGCGCCAAATGCGCTCCATCGAAGACCGCCGCAAAGAGCTCATCGGGCATGCCATGCGCAAGAGAAGCGGCCTTGGTCCGATCATGTGCAAGCCGCTGCCGGTGGTGCGGCGCTCGGTCCTTCTTGACCTTAGTGCAAAAGCCGCAATGCCTGCACCGCCACGCGACCTTCACGCAGAGGACCTGACGCTTGGCCTTCTTCTTCAGGTAGGTGTAGGGCCATTTGAAAGTTTGCCACTTGCCCTCCAAAGCAGCATCAGAGCCGCGCGCTCTTTTCGCCACCCCGGCGTTGAGCTCCCGAATCCTTGCCTTCATGATGTGATGCGGCCGCCGCTGTCCCGAAGTCTTGCACCGCTTCATATAAGCCTTGCGATCCAAATGCCGATGGCGAAGAGCACGGTGTCGGTCCCGCGCCAAGGCGAATGCCGCCGTCGAGGTAGAGCCCCGAAGCCCACGAGGAATGCCCCAGCTGCAACGTGGGCACTTCCAGTCATACTCCTCGTCCTCAGCCAGGACCCGAAAAGCATCCAACCGCATCTTCTGCGGACCAGGCAGCTCGGCCCCATTGTGGTGATTTGTGCAATGCAGGTAGCGGGCCTTGCGCATCGCAGCACACGAAGGTTTGTGAGCGACGAAGGGGCACAACTGGCACGGCCAGCGATAACCCCCGTCCTGGCGGTACCTGGAGGGACGAAGAGGCACGTGTCATTGCCATCCACAGCCGCATTGCTAATCCCAGCCCCCGTAGTCGAATCAAAGTCAGAGAGAGCCAAGCCCCGGCAACCCATGCCCGAAGCCCGCCTCGATCTCGACACAGAGCCACGACCCCGCGAAGAAGCCGCCGAAGAAGTCGCAAAGGCAGAAAGGTGAAGGCTCGAAGCAGGCGAACGCCCACGGCCACCCCGTCCCCTCACACCAGTGCTCACAGCCCGCCTGGACCCAGTCACCGAGCCACGATCGCACACCGAAGCCGCCGTCGAGGAAGCCCCACAAGCCGAAAGGTGAAGGCTGGAAGGAGCCGAGCGATCCCCACCACCACGGCCTCCAGAAGGTGTGCCCGGAGTCGCTGAAAGCCACAACTGTGCATCGTGACCACCTCATAATGGCCGGCCTCGTACTTAAAGCATGCGAATTTGCCTGCCTCATTCCTGCTGGCGAACTTCACCACATTCTCCGGGCATAGCAAGAGGATATTGAGATCCTGGGCGACGCCGGCGGCAAACAACTCAAGGAAGCCACCCCACTGGCCAGCACCTTTGATCACACGGCAGTACTCAGCAAAGGTGCCCTGCGACGCGGTGCCGTCGGGAAGTAGCTTGTCCCAGTGGGGCTCCAGCAACTCGATGTGCGCCTCCATCCAAGCAGCGACAGAAGCGCGAACCGCGCGGTGGCCGCGCTTCTTGCCCTGAATCGCAGAAAGAACATCGGCGAGGCAGTGGAACAAACAGTCCCCACCTCCAGGATTTGCGTGCGCCTTGGCGTCAGCCGGCAACACCACATGCTTGAGCGGCCGCTTTGTGGGCGGCTCGTCCACAGTGTCCTCGCCCTCCACCGCGTCACGGCCGCCTTGGTCCGACTGCCGCCGCTGTTGGCCCACCTCAGCCGCGCCATCCGCTGCATCATCATCAATGACCATGTCCTCGAGCGCGTCGGGGGCGGTGTCCGGCTGCTGGCCCTTGTTGAACCGAGACTTGCGTTTCGGGTGCGCAACCTTCTGGACAATGTCCTCGAGGTTGACCTGGCCAAACTTTGCAACCCGCTCGCCTGGCAAAGGCTTGATCTCGCTGGTTTTGCGCCGTCGCTGCACCTTAGCAACTTCCAGCACCATCTCAAGGCCATCATCGGTGCCACCCTCGACCTCGAGCTCAATGGGCACGAAATCCCGAAAGTGGCCCCTTCTGAGCAATTTCGCCTCCACGGAAATCTCGCTAAAGCCGGCGGCCTGAAGCAAGCCCTCCACATCGTCGCACAACCATCCTTGCCGGGCCCCCCTCATGTGCCACAGAGCCCTTTGGGGAAGGATGCGAGGATCAAGCTGGTCCAGCCGCACAGCCAGCCGGTCGCCTCCGCAATGGAGCCTCCTTGCGGACGCGCTCCACGTACTCCTTGGTGGTCTCGTTGCCCTCACGGTCGATCCAGAGCAGCGATGGTGCCTCGCACGCGTCCACAGCCGCCCAATCCAGCGCCGTAAAGAAAAGCGCCACCCCATTGGCCCAGCAGCCCGACGACCTTAGAGCCGTTTGCGCAGCATCTTTGGTGAGGCGAAGCAAACCCCGTACTTGAGCCCCATCGTGACACTGCCAGCCCCATGAGTCGATGAACTCCTGGATGTGCAAAGGCGTCACCTTGGTGAACCACGCCCGGGCCGCACGGCCTGGTCGCTTGAGCATCCCTTCGAACTCCGAGCTGTCAGCAAAGGAGCGCCATGCCACACACCTGAGTACCACTGAATCTTCCTGCCAGCGCCTCTGCGGCGCAGGGGCTTTCACGAAGTCCATGGAAGGAGAAAGTGAGGCCGGGGCACCGAAAGTGCAAGTCCAAACCTTTCGCAATCTAGGGCTCCCTCCCATCATTCCCGGCACGTGTTGCTTGGTGACAGGCCAGTCTTTTTGGAGTCCATCCAATGTGCTGCATGCCTCACCGTCCTTCACGAGAACACAGCCCGCGGGACAGCCACCTGCCATGATCGCAGCCGCCTCGTCGAAAGACTCCGCCGGCAACTGCACAAGGATCTTCTCGCTTCCTTCCAGGGCCGCCTCAAGGGACTCGATGGAGGTCACCAGGCGGGAGCAGCCAAAGGCCGTCGGCTTGGCCTGCCAGGCGATCACCTCCCACTCACCACCCTGCATCACATCGTGATCCTTGCCGTCAATCTTTCCAGTGCCCTTGCCCTTGGGGCCGAACGCACCGGCTGACGGCTTGCCGCCGTCGCGCGTGCCCTTTCCACCACCAGGCTTGCCAACAGGGCCAGCCTTAGCCTCGCCGCCTTTGGGCGCATTGTTCACGCCCTTGCCGCCGCCCTCACCACCAGACTTGCTCTTGCCCTTCGCCTGGTCCTTCGCACCCTTGCCCTCACTCGCCGGCAACGGAGTAGAAAGTGGCTCCCCTGAGCCGCCCCCTGCAGCCTTTCCGCCTCCCTTCTTGTCTTTCCCCTTAGGAGCAATGGGCTGCGGCATCGCCCCAGACGTCCGCATGCCACCCTCCACGAAGAAAGACTCCATCATCTGCTTCATCATCACTTCCATTGCGGTCCTGAGCATTTTCAGCAGTTGTTGCTGAGCTGCAGAGCCGAACATGGCGGAAAGGTCAGGACCAGCCGTAGGCGATCCTTGCTTGCGCTTCCGCTTGCGTCTCGTAACATAAGAACCCCACGGTGTCGGGCCGGGGTTCGCAGCTTCACCGATCCTCACCCCCAACAGGGCGTTGTGATGGCCCGGGGTGCTGTACACCTCGTCGAGCCTCACCTCACAGATCAGGAGGAACTTCGCGCCAAGGCACCGGGTGCCCTGGTCCGCATCCGCCAATCGCGGGCAAGCGCAGGGGGCGTCCTCATGGATGCCGATGTCGTCGACCCTCGCGTTCACCTGGGTCATGGCCTTCCCTCTCCCCCGTGAGCAGCTCCCGCTCCTGGCGCAGTTGCAGCTGTAGGGTCCTGCTGATCGCCTCCATCGTCACGGCCTCCAGGTTGGTATCCCCCTGGCCCTCTGCCCTGACACACTTCGGCGGGGATGCTCCAGGCGGGGTGGAATCTACCTGCCCTGGCAGCTCCGGGTGCAAGTTCAGCAGGTCCATGGATCTGTCCAGTCAGCTTGGGATCCGGGCGAGCTGTTGGGCGTCGTAGTCGCGTACCACCCTGCCGGTGTGGTTGGGTTCCTCCCTGGCCCAAACATAGTTGTGGATTGGACTCTCGGCGTCCCCCCCTGCAAGTAGTTCCCCGCCCAGCGATGATCGTCCGGCGAAGGATCTCGGCTCCCTCGGTCAAAAGGCTCGCCGATGCCGTAGCCGACGCTGTTCACGAAGTCCTCGAAAAACCGGACCGCCGCGGTTGCCACAGGCCCTTGAACCACTCGCGGCTTGAGCCAAAATCTCTCTCTCTTTCTCTCTCTGGGACGGCTTTTCTCAGATGTGCCGGTTACATCCCTGCTGCCGTGCCGACGGACTGAGCGCGTACTGCATACTGGTTTCACCACGTATGCCGTATGCAGGTCATCAACCACAGGGCGCGAGCGAACACACACACACACACACAGTCGAACAAACAAAAAAAGCATACAAACACACACACACACACACCATACAGACACAATCCTGGCAGTGTGCAAACTTGCCAGCAAATGGCAGCTCAGTCCCGCATCACACTAGGCGGCGAGTTGAGAAGACGCCACATGGCGTCAATCAGCTGGTCTACATAAGCATTGCATTTCGGCAATCAAGCATTGCTTCAGCTTGTGGCAGTCTCAAACACTCGTTCTGTCTGCAACCGCTGAAGTCTGCCATACATCGGGGCAGGGGGGCGGCTTGGTGTAGCTGCTCTGCCTAAGATCATAGAGAAGTGCCCGTCCATGGCTTGGAAGCGGCGCGCACATGCACAGGAGTACACAGAACTACAACTGGCTGCATCGGATTTAGATCGTAAATTCGCGTCTCGGCATGGCTTCAGCTACCGCATCTTGCCTGCATCCTGCCCCTACCCTCTCAGGGGCCCTCCCCCTGTTGCCGCTGCAAAAAAACATGCCTTTGGCGTGTGCATCCGCTCGAACATGAAACTCATGCCAACTGCGCAAGCTCGCCAGACTGAAATATCGCTCTTTTTTCAGTGCTTGCGTGCGGATTTACATATGTAGACGTACTTCTCATGAATATGGCACGGAGCTTCTTTTTCCTGACGCTGAAGCAGCTCATGCCGGCCTGGAACTAGCAATGCCTCGCTCTATGGGCCACATGCTTTGCTGCATCCTCCCGGTTCTGTGGGAATCACATTCGCAATGCTGCGGACAAAGCGAGGACATCACTCAAGTGTCATCCCATCGATCACGGCAGACGAGGCACCTCGAACTCGCACATGCACTCATACAAACATGGCTTCTGAGAGATGGCAAAGCATGGACCAAAAAAGCTGCTCTACACATAATGCATAGACCGCAATAGACCCAGAAAAGTCTTTACAACCATCTCTGATGCCTAGAGCCCACGAGATGACGTAATAATCTGCGCGTGGGTTCGCAGTAGGTTGCTCGTGGCCATCTCTAAATGCAACAGCCCTTCCCTTGTTGATTAGTTGATACCGGAACTTGTGGGTCTGCCGCAGTGATCACGAGGAATTGCCGGCTGTCACTAGTCTTCCCCACGATGTTCGTGTGTCTGCACATGTGGTCCAAGCTGTGACTCAGGACTCAGACGGGTCCATTTGGTCCAAGCTTCCGCTCGACGAGAAAAGTGTCAACCTGCTCCAAGCTCTTTCTCTCTGCCATGGATCACGAACGATCTGGCTAGCTAGATCCATCTAACATAATAGTCTCGGAAGACGGGTTCGCAACCGTTTCAGCTCAACGAGCTTGCTCGGCGAATGATGCGACGTGCTCGATTGACATCTCTGTTTTCACGGGACCTTTGACCCTGCAAACACCAGGCTTTCAAGATAAAACGACGACACGTCAAATCCAGAGCCAAGACACTCCAGACTTGCAGCGGATGGCGGCGGCATGCTGCAGCGCAGTAATCCTCCGCCACATGCTTGAAGTGGGAAGGCTTTATCACCCGAGCTGGCGTGGCTACATTGCCTGAAAGGCGAAAGGTTGCGCATGTCCACGCTGCCAAGGATATTCGTGCAATGGCATGGCAAGCAACGGCATCATGCTACTAAAGCTTCCTTCGGCGGCCTACATGCAAATGACAGTGACAGCGCCCTGCTTCCGGGGCTCTAAGTGTCACCACCCATCTGTGACCGCATCTGCTGGATCAAATTGGCCTGAAGCTCCTGCGATTTACAGGTGAGGCTCGTCACGAACCGGCATTTCAAACGGGCGACTTTGCCATCGTGATAATTGGCTTTTGCGGATAGCAACAAAAACCCCGGCTGAGCAGCGATAAGTTGAGCGACTGCGACTCCCTACGCTCGGAGCTTGCTGTGCTAGTCACACAGGGCCCTGGAGATACGATCTGGACATGACAGCAGGATCTGATCTGCAACAAACCGACAGTCGATGAAGCCTACGAGCCAAAGCCCATCACGAAGCATGTGATCTCCTGGCGTATCCGCTGGGCACCCTCGTGCATGGCGCGTGCTGCGATCCTGCGGAAAACTGTCGCTTGACTGCATGCTCACCCGGCATGGTCCCGCTATGGCAGCAGCTGCCGATCGCGGACTCCGTCAATTGGCGGTGCTCAATGCAATGCAAAGCGACACATGGATCCTGTGAAGAGCGACTGCAGGTGGATGCTTCTGGTGGCTTGTTCCACGTTTCGCTTGCACATGAGCGCCCGTCGTCAAAGGTCCTGCCATTGACTCCCATCCCGCGCTGCGGTTTGAAGGATCCAGCTGGGATGTTGCGCGGATTCTTCCTGAAACACACTGGCATGGGCCCATGCTGGACTGCGATTTCGCTTCCGAAGGTGAGCTCGTGCTAGCTAAAGTTATTCCTTGGTAGGGTTGGTTCGACTAGCAGTCTAGCACTTGCCCTCAGTGCCCCTCATACTGCACGTGCGGCGCCTTTTTCTCCGATGTCACTCCTCGCCCCCAAGGTGTGCATGGAGACAAGCCATCCTGCTGGATAACCATGCGGACCCCTAGCTAGGAAAATGCTGTTTTACAGCATTGTCAACGATTGCTTCAGCTTTCGAAATGCAGCATTACATACGGGCTAAGGCACCGATGGCCCGCAGCCCCCGCTCGAAATGCATTGCAAATGCATACAGTCATACACTTACAGTCGTACACATGACAAGCCTGGATTCTCCAACTTCGTTTACCCTCCATCTGTACGGGGCGGTGCTGCATGGTGCCGTGCTAAGTATAGTAGGCGCTTCGTGCACCTGCTGTTTTGTGATCTTGTGAATAGAAAACATACGCATGTGTGACGACATTCCTGGTTGCTAGCTGGATACCAAGGCAGTGACAACGAGCTTTACAACATGAGCACCCTGCTGTCGCAAAAATTGATGGCCCTGTGGTCACAGGACTACTGCCTTGTGGGCGGTCTGTACATCCAAGCGAATTTGCCCAACAGGCACGAAAGAAGTGTCACAACACTCTGCATTCTCCGTCGCATGAGTCGCTTGTTGGTCAGAACGTTAATGTTTGCTGAAGCTCAAGGGAATACGCGTTGATTTCGCGAGCTATGGCAGTGCTACACCAAAACATTTCGGTCACACGGTTACCCATAGCGCAGAAACATCAGTAGTCTCTGTCGAATGTCCTTCTCGGGCTTGCTGACAAACTCCTGCAAACCTAGATTGTGCAATGCCTGATTGAGTTTTGAATCATCGGCACTGTAGACCCAGCTGATAGTAAGGCCAACCAGCTGGCAGTAAGCCTCTCTACCTTCGCTGATGTACTGCTTGACGCCATCGTGGAAGGTCTTCTTCTCTTTTTTGCCCCAATTCTGGTTGACGTGAAAGAACTTCTTCTTACTTCGAACGGCTTCTTTCACTGACGCTTCCAGGTCCCGCGTGGCCGTTCGCCGCTTGGCCTGAAGCTCATCAGCCTTTTTCAAGCGACTTTGGAACTCCTGCACGTCCGACGCGCTGCTCTGCTGTATGGTTTTGTCAACGATCACATCGAGTGTTCGGGCGGCTGTTGGCTCTTGTTTGACCGTGGCTCGGCAGACAGGGCACAAAAAGTGCTTGTGGGCGAGCCACTGATCTATGCATTCCCGGCAAAACATGTGCCCGCACTCTATGGAGGCAGCATGGACAATCCAGTCGCGGCAAATGGAACACACAAGCTCAGACTGAAGTTCCTTCAGATTAACAGCGGGCGCGCTGGCTTCCTTTGAAGGCTGTTGCGACTTTGCTTCCAGTTGCTTGAACTTGGCATCCAGCTCTGCCCGTCTGGCATCAAGATCCAGCCTCTCTTGTGCTACTCTTGCCATATGCTCCTTCATGAGCTTGCTCATTTCCTGTTGCAACATGTTGTCGCCGTCTGCATCTGCAAGGTCAGCTAGCCCAACTGCGTCGCACTGCTTTCCTTCTTGCCGAGCAGCGCTGGTGGAAACATTCCCATTCTGGACAGCTGCGGTAGCTTGGCCCACAGCAACTGCATCTGCTTGGGGTTCTCGTTTCCTTTTGCCTCGTCTTTCTGGAATCTGATGATCTTTCTCCTCAAAAACATACTCGAAGACAGGTCGGTCGTTCAGCTTCCTGACGCAAGAGGGTCAATCAATCTACTACTCAACCAAAGCGCTTGAGCTAGCTGTTGACGCGAGACAGCATCACAGTAACCGCGGTCTCAGAGCTTCAACTGACTACAAGGAGAAACAGGCCAGAACTCTAGCTATAGTAGCAGAACCACGCAGAACGCCTTCATCCGGCATACCCTGCCGATCCCTGCGCAGCCACGCAGAATATTGCGGGTTTTCGGAGTCGGGCCGGAAGCAAAAAGATGCGAAGCCGAATTACTTCCCCTAGGCGATTGCTTTTTTGTCGACTGTGCCAGCCGAAAATAGCCGCAATGGATGTCGTGATGCCAGGCTTCCGAAAGGCGTCCCATGGCCCAGAACCGAAAGCAACTGCAACTGCAAGTCACACTGTGGAAATGTTTTCATACCACCCACGAAGCTCGAATCCATGCCACATCTCGATCAGACAAGCTTTGTGCAAGTCATGGGGTTGCCCTGATTTGCACGAACAACTTGAAACACTCCACATGTTTCTCAGCACGTCCGCTTGTGTCCCTTTTTCTTCAAAGGCCTTCCGGTACAGTACACATGTTTGTAACTTCGAAGTTTGTGTTCACGATGGGGCTCACACCCTACAATGACGGCTCTGACTTGAAGCTGACAGTGACACACCCAAGGATTGGATGTGTCTTGGCGTTCCACACTTGGACTGGGATCACTAGTCGACATGTCTCCTTCTCACACAGAAGCGCCTTATTTTTGAGAAGTAGGCTGTGCCCTGGCGTCCTGCCAAAACATATGGAGTCGCCATGTCTCAGCAGCTTGGGCGCATTGAGTTTCATATCGTTGACATGGATGCCGTTCAAGCTCTTCTCATCTGTCAGGACCCAAATGCCTGGTCGGCATCGTGCTGGCAGTGGCAGCTCACAAACAGCTGTGAGCTTATTGCTTTTGTCCGATACGCGGGTGATGGAGAAAGGGGAACCGTTACCGCATGCAACACCCTTGGTTTGGACTTCGGGACATTCTCAAATGGGTCAACCGTGTAAAATGATGTTTAATGACAGAACGAGCCGCTTAGCTCGGGGAACTATTCAAGAAATGGGAGTCTTCTCGCAGAAACTCTAAACACTGTAAGAACTGCCAAAGCCCAACAAAAAGGTTACGGGCTGACTTACTATGGACCTTGAACCCACGTGCCTTCAGCATCCACTAGCCTAGCATGGCAACGGCTGATCATCTGCGGAACTTCCGGGCAGTCCATGACCACTGCGCACATGTCTGGCTGTCTTCCAACCTTCATCTCCTTGCCCGGAAAGAGGTATATCACCTAGCTGAGTTTGGAGAGCCAAAGGTTAGCGCAGGCGTCGTATCTTTGCAAGACGAATCGATTGTCGCTACTTTCCATTCTAGCCGAGACATGCATCGTGCTGCATCCCAGCGAACGAACTGCCATCCTTTGCTAGACTAAATTGCCAGACAGCAAGATCGAGCGTGCGTGGGCGCAAAAGTCCTCCACTGGCTTCCAGGCCAGTAAGGGCGCGCGAACGGCTGTCAACGGACACAAGGGCAGAACCCGTGGAAACCTTCATGGTCGCGTTCAACCCCTCTCTCCCCCATCCCGCCCGATGTGACAAAACCGTCACGGCTGAAGAGTATGGCTAGGCGGCCGAGAAAAGAGCAGCATGTCCGAGCTAGACCCTGTGGTGACACGTCTTTTCGAGGGTGCCATCGGGTAAAAAAATCTGCTCATCAGGATGACACAAGGTCTCCTTTCGATTTCGGTGCCTTGACCAGTCTTTATGAAAAGGCCATTCTGAATGCAATGCAGATCTGTGCTCAGGCGTTCTGCTCTTGTGGTCCAAGCTGGGGAGCGATGCGAGGGCTGCTAGGGGTAACAGCAGAGGCACGGAAGGAGAAGTGAAGCGGCCCTTGGGATGTCCGCTTGCATCTTGTAGCCACGGCAATGATGTGCCGGAACTCGCGCATTGCTGACCTCTGGGGCCAAGCTAGGGCTCGTTAGGCTGCTAGGTCCTAGGTTTAAGGAAATGCGGGATTGGCTGTTTTGGAGTCGGCCTGATATCCTCGCTTGACAGGTCTCGTCGAGAAGATCCTTGCGCACTAGCCTGGCTGCAGCGCAACCGTCTGCGGCGCCTTTGGCAGCCTGGGCGGAAGAGCTCTGTCACTAACGACACACAAACCTGGACGTTGGAGGGTCGCACATGTCGCACTAACGCACGAAGGCCTTGGAACCGACTGCCGGCTGTGCTTCGGCACTGGACACTGGCGCACGAGCCATCTCCGGCTTTGAGACGTGCTGGTCTACACGTGCATATGAGGGCATTGATTCGCGACCTCGTCTACATGCTTGCATCAAGCATGCCAAGGATATCCAGCACACCTCTTCGTGGTCAAGTTTAGCAAAAAATTCAGACACTAGCTCACGAGAAGTAGAACACTACACTCCAGCCCTTGCGAACCAAACGCTGCAGCAGGCCGCGGGCCTGGACAGTTGCTCAAAGGCCAGCATCGTGGGCATCAGTGGTCGGTAACCGTATATAGGTAGCCTTTACCGTAGCGCATGGTTGGGATGCTGGTTCGCTACACCGTGACCTGGAACTCGAACCTGTCGAAGCAAGCTCAGAACTGGGCGGGAAGTTCTGTCTCGCTTCGCCAGTCACACAGCAACTCCGACAGAGTATCCGGCGAAGTCGTCCAAAAGGAAGGGTTTGTGGCAAAGCAGGATTCCGTGCAGATGTTGTTTTCGTGTAGGCAACGGACCTGAATGCTACGGCAAGAGCTTCACTGCCCTGGTTTGTTTCTTCTGGCCACGATGCAACACCAGCTGTCATTGATTAGTTGCAGACTTCTTACCGCACTGCGCGCCTCGCACAACGGAGATCAGCTCAGTGCATGAGACATAGAAACAGCATGATGGCGCCTTGCACCCTAACCCCTTCTGACAACAGTTCGGCTGGTATCGTCCGTGCATGGGTTAATTCCCTTACTAAACTCACTAGCAACGCGGCCGAGTGTCTTCTGTCTCGGATTTGGGTCCTCCGTGTCGCTGCTGCTCTCCTCACCTTACATGTAGACAACAGCACGCTTACGCTCCTTCCAAACAAGACTGGCAAGCACTTGACAGACTCCATGAGTTGTCAAAGACCGTGCACACAGCATGCAACAGTTATTCTCATTCTCTAGCAACTCTAGCAATCTAGTGAATTTTATTGTGATGCGGTCCTTTGCCGGGGATCCTCTTCGAAACCCCCAATCAACTTTGAACCAAGCCAACCTTTAGAGTTTGTTCTTATCCTCACAGTTCTTCTTTCGCCCCGAACCTTCTTTCCCTATCCTTGCGGCAGATCTTCCGTCTGTTCCCGGAACCTCCTTTTCCCTGCGTTGCCCCGGATCTTCGTTCTTGTCTAGCCTTTGCGGACAATCATAGTGAAGAATGGCCATCCCAGTTCCCGCCGCAGTCCTGCGGCTTCACGAAAAGGTGCGTTCTCCAAACACTTCGCTTTTGGCAGGTGGTGTGCAGGCGGCAAGGCACAGCACCTGCATGAGTGCAGATTTGCAATGGTTTGCAACGATGTGTGAGGCAAGTGGAGATAGCGACAGAACTCGCTCGCTGGCACAGCCAGTTAAGCATCTTCTGTCATCCAGCATGAGTCGAAAGGATGTTCAATTTTGTACGTAGTGCCTGGCTACTCAGCCTGACCCTCCTCACGTGAAGTCAGATGGTGCGGACCCTTGATTTTCAGGTGGATTTGTCATTCTTGGCTTGGCGAGTGCCTACGTTGCAACGCGAGCCGGGGTCGCACTTCCGCGCTTGGCTTGGCTTGACAGTCAACATCCGCAGTTTGCGAGGATGGGCTAGACGTGACATGATAAGGGTTCGTTTTTTGAAGCATTCCATTGCAGCTATTCGACATAGTCTCTCCCCAGCCACGATCTTCTTCCTTGGCTGACATGTGTCATTCCTTCGAAAACCGGTCGCTAGGCATCCATGGTAACTCTCTGCAAGCCAGCTGCACAATGATCATGACTGTCGCAGATGGCTTCACTGCATCAGCCAGCACCTTCCAAAGGTCTTTGTAATACCTGGAAACGATGAGCGGCATCAGCACACGAACACGTAAGGTGCTTTGTGTTCCATGCTCGACTATGGGCCTGTACTGCTTGTCCTCATCCCACTTGGCCAAGACCTCACAAAGCTTGGACTCGGCAGCCTTGTCCAGTCGGTACCTTCCATGCACACGAGAGAAAGTATTGCATGTGTCGGCTCCAGTCCTGCCTCTTCACAAGCTTTTTCATCCTCGGGTCCTGGAGCGGCGGCAAATGGTGACATCTAGGCACAGCAGGTGCAACTAAGACGGTATTTCAACATGTGTGAGACATCGTTGACCCAGCATACTCCCCATAAGCACAGCTTAACAATGTTCCACATCGCCGCGTATTACGCCTCGCCGTGGCTCCTAGCCTCTCATGCATTTCCGGCTTGGTCTTTCACAACAGCACCTTCGAACGCAGTGCATCACAGAGAAAGCACCACATGCTGAGTCAAGCCAAATAGCAAATAAAATGAATTGAAACTGTTCAGAAACAACAATCAACAAACAACAAACACAACATAACTCTAAAATGTGCAAACGAGCGAAACAGCTGCGGAGCTTGTCATCAGAGAAGCAAGCTTCGCTGTCTGCAAAGTGCACTTCAACGATTCTGCGTTGTCGCATAGTGTTGAACGCTACGAAGGTCTTCCCGGAAGACTGGGCAACCGCACATTTTCGGAATAAGCTGTTATCAAACCATCTAATTCGATTCTTCTCAAGTTGACCCTTCACATTCAGCCAGTGATCTCGTAGGCATCCATTACAACACTACTTGCACGTACATGCTCATATATGCATATGTGTATGTATTATGTATGTCAACTTGCTTTTGACATCTGCCCCCGCACACGAACAGCGAGCACCAACACACTCACAAAAAGCTCCATGCGGGGCTTGGAAAAAGCCAGAATGTGCAATCTCTGCATGTCGGACATGTCGCCTTGGGCTGATCAAGAATTGACACCTTACGTCTGGCTTCTTTTTAGTATGTAGCATGTTACTTTGGTAGAGTCTCAAACTGTAGTGACCATTGCTCTGCGGCCGGGTGTCCGTGTGTGTGTGTGTGTGCGTTTGTGTGTGACACACACACTCTGAACCGGACGGGGTTGAAAAACCATTCCAATCCGGAAGTGCGGCACGTGTCAGATTCCAGACCATGCCGAGCAAAACCATGAGACCTGATGATTACCAATGGCTGCTTCACTTCTGAATAACAAAGACCGAGAATCCACCTCGATTTGGGAATGCATTCAGGATAACAAGGTCAATAGGTCTCTGGCAGCAGCTGTACACCATCCATAAGATGTTCTTCGGAACGACATAGTCCCATACTTGGATTGATCATGCATCCTTTTCCGTGTTGGTCTGTGTTCTTGCGTGCTTATGCGTGCTTGCGTGCAGGTAACTAAGATGTGGGGCCCACGGGGTGCGGCGGTCCATGGCGAGCCTTGGCCGAGCCCTGCCTATCCCTAAAGGCACTCCAAGTAGAGGAGGAGCGCCTCGCGCCGCAATCTCTGCTTTTGAGCAAAGCACTTTGAGCATCTTCTGAGCACCATCCATCGGCAGACTGAAACTCCTTTGTGGTGTGTGTTCGCATGCGCAGGTGGGCAACTGTCTGCCTGCAAATCCAAGGGATTTCACTGGACTATGTTAGATAACACTGCTCCCACTGCGTAAGTCTGTCATTCATGACTGCACAACCCGCTCAAGACCGAATCGTGCCCGCTTCCAGTTCCAAAGGATCGGCCGGGTGATCGAGTTGACTCAGACTGAGGTTGCCCGAGTCTGGGTATTTGTCTGACGACTGTTGCCTTGCACATATTGATCTTTACCATCTGTCTGTCTTCATGTAGCACAAGCAGTCCTGGACAACATCTGCAGAGTCTGCAGGAACCTCGGATTGCCTCGTGCGCCATCAAAGCATAGAGTTTCACGGCACGGGTCTTTGGAAACACTATTTGCGGAAGTGCTGAAAAGATCAAGCAGCATCCAGCGACGTGACACGGCAGAGTTCCATGCCTGGCGGTGCTGGTGCTGTTCCGCTGGTCCTCCTGTCGCCATGAAATGAAGATTGAAAGCACATATCATGGCAATGATCACGCAAGGCTTATGGGCCCGTTCTTCAAAGAACATCGCTAAACAGAAGCAACCTCGGACACCGAAATGCCCTGACATTCATGCTGTTATTCTGCCTTACATCGACGAAGTCCAGCACCTTCAGCCTTCATGTCATTTAGCGCTCCTCAGCTGTTTTCGCCCTTTTTTTCCTGAGCTTGGCCGACATGTGCATCGGGCACTGGGAAGGCAGCTGGGGCCAGAACCCCATGGCCCTTCACATGGCCTACCAGAATTGCATGGAGAATGCAGACACATCATTTTGGTACTCAATACTGGCCTGCTGCTCGATGCCCAGCGATCGTCTGCAAACGGACCCACAGGGGCTAGCCGGCTAGCATCTGGCATTGACCAGCTACTCCACTCGCTTGCACTTCCGCAGTTGGCGATCAAGTTGACCTAAGTGGCTGTCGAACAAGTTGTCTTGCTGCGCTGCCTGCTTGTACTGTTTCTGCAATGCTCCGCATCCTGACACACGTTGAGTCGCACCTCTGATAAAGGGACGTACAACATTGCTGCAAGCTTTCGCACTAGCCTTCCCAATTCGTACATGCAAGCCTTATTTGCTTTTTCCCACGTCTCCGCCTTGAGCGGACTGTCATCGCGTGCTATCACGCGAGAACTCGTGGTACACGAGACTTCGCACTTCTGCGAAGTACTCTACGTCTACATTGCCCTCTTGTGGTGCACTGTAGCGATTTGGTCGGCTGCCAAAACCGGCCGGACACTATGATGAAAGCCGCCAGCAGCATCACCTGTGTCTGCATCATCATCAGCATCCGCCTCCTCATCATCATAGTCATCACCACCATCCATCCATTAATCCATCATCGCCATCAACGTCTAATGCTTCTATTGCTCTATCGCCAGCATGACACCCAGCCAGCAGCAAGCATCTGCCCTCCTCACGCTGCTTGGACAGGCGCATAAGCAAGGGTGGGGAGCAGCATCCACATCGGCAGCATCGGCATCAGCATCAGCACATCATCAGCATCATCGGCATTTTCACAATTGCTTCACTAGGAATGTTTACCAACAGCGGCGGCAGCAGCAGCGCCGTCGTCATCACCATGATCATCGTCATCACCATGGATCAACTTTGACAAGCTGGGGCATCAAGCACTTCCACCGCACTGCCCCTCTCTGCACTACCAAGTCGTCGCACTGTCACTATGTCGGATAAGAGCTGATGTTGCGACTGTGGCTGATATAGCCTGGTTCGTTGAACACGATGTCCGGCAAGCACTTGGGGCCCAGCTGCCCCGCTGCCGCTACACCTGAACTCCCTCAGCGAAGTCGTACTGCACGTTGCCATTCCACCATGCCTGATGCATTTGTATGACTTGCCCGAACGGGTTCTGTTCTTTGAACTTTGTAGTCTCGATTGCGACGCAGACTGGCTTTCACGCTCTACCTGACCGTGCCACGGTGCCGTTCTGTCATCTTTCTGGGTACTAATGGGTAGTGGTTAGTGGGTCTTCTTTCGCAGCTGGTTCAATATTCCGCGATGCGCAGGTGATAACCATTCCACGCATGGGGCGATTGGGGCGTGGTTTTTGTTCCTTATTTTTTTCCGTTGTTTTTCTTATTTTTGTTTCCGTTTCCCTTGTTTGGCTAGGGGTAGGGGTAGGTAGGGGTAGGGGGCGAGGGGGTGGGGGTAGGGGTAGGGGTAGGGCCCGGGACTTAGGGGACTTATAACCCCAATTATAACCTACTTACTAAGTCCCATGATCCTTTAAGTAGTAGTAGTAGTAGTAGTAGTAGTAGTAGTAGTAGCAGTAGCAGTAGTAGTAGTAGTAGTAGTAGTAGTAGTAGTAGGTAGTAGTAGGTAGTAGGTAGTAGGGAGTAGGTGGTAAGTAGTAGTAGTAGTAGTAGTAGTAGTAGTAGTAGTAGTAGTAGTAGTAGTAGTAGTAGTAGTTATAGTAATAGTAATAGTAGTAGTAGTAGTAGTCGTCGTAGTAAAAGTCGTCGTCGTCGTGGTAATAATAATAGTAGTAGTAGCAGTGGTAGTAGGTACTAGGTAGTAGGTAGTAGGTGGTAGGTGGTAGGTGGTAGGTTGTGCACAAGGTGGTAGGTAGTAGGTACTAGGTAGTAGGTCATAGGTAGTAGGTAGTAGGTGGTAGTAGTAGTAGTAGTAGGAGTAGTAGGAGTCGTAGGAGTAGTAGGAGTAGTAGGAGTAGCAGCAGCAGTAGCAGTGGGCAGTAGTAGGTAGTAGTAGGTAGTAGTAGGTAGTAGTAGGTGGTAGGTGGTAGGTGGTCGGTGGTCGGTGGTCGGTGGTAGGTAGTAGGTAGTAGGTAGTAGGTAGTAGGTAGTAGGTAGTAGGTGGTAGGTGGTAGTAGTAGTAGTAGTAGTAGTAGTAGTAGTAGGAGTAGTAGGAGTCGTAGGAGTAGTAGGAGTAGCAGGAGTAGTAGCAGCAGCAGCAGTAGCAGTGGGCAGTAGTAGGTAGTAGTAGGTAGTAGTAGGTAGTAGTAGGTAGTAGTAGGTAGTAGTAGGTAGTAGTAGGTAGTAGTAGGTAGTAGTAGGTAGGTGGTAGGTAGTAGGTAGTAGGTAGTAGGTAGTAATAACAGGAGGCTGCAACGATTCCATCCTTGCTTCCTTTATTGCTTGCTTACTTCTTTGCTTGCTTGCTTGCTTGCGCGTTTGCTTGCTTGCTTGCTTGCTTGCGTGCTTGCACGCTTGCATGCTTGCTCGCTGGCTTCCTTGCTTGCTTGCTTGCTGGCTTGCTTGCTTGCCACGATGAAAACGGAAAAAAAATAAGAAAAAAAACGGAAAAAAAATAAGCAAAAAATACCGCCACCGCGACGATCCACGCAAGTCTAGGCAAAACAGGGTCTCTGCGACAAGCGAACGTTCGCTCTCAATGTCTCTCAGTTCCGAATGGTCTACCCTGGGTCTACCGGTTGCGGCTGCCGGAGAAGCTACAGCGGCCACCGACACAGGAGCCAGAGAGGTCAGCCAAACAAGTAAAATAAAGCTCGAAGCGCTGCGAAACGGCAAAAAATCTTCCGAATTCCATGAGCACCTCCTTGCATCTCCTTGCCCAAGCGAAGCTCGACATTTCACATGCGGCGGGGGAGAGCTCGGGCCGGCATGACATGATTTCAAGCCGGCTCGGCAGGACAACGTAGACGTTGCACCAGAAAGCGGTGCCCGGGATGCAACATTCCAAAAATCAGCTACTCGTAAAGTGCGAGGATGCTTGTGTGCAGCTGTTCTGCTGGTGAATAGAAGGCATGTCTTCAGTGGCAGGAATGAGAATGTCCACTCCGGACCCCTCGACCCAAGGAATGCTGCCCCACCACACAGGAGGCGACGGAGTAACGGCGGAATTCAAGCATGAATCACACGAACAAGTTGTCAACATGATGACTGGGCCGAATCGGTGCGATTCCGACAGCTCTGATGAGAAAAGTGGCGAGATCGAGCACTGTCTCTAAGCACATGTGCTCGAGTTGCGAAAAGTTGCTTCGAAGTGGCGCAGCGCGAAGGCCAGGAAACCGAAAACAAGCCTTTTGAGCGGGCAAGGTGCATATTCCCAGCTTGGGGAAGTGGACGGCCGCTTCGCAGATCGATATGTCTGACAGGATCGAGCATTGCTAGACTTTGATTCATGTTTACATCCACCGTGCAGCTGAAACATCTTTCCTTCCCTGTGCTGTGAACTTCAAGAACAGTTTTTCACATGGGGCACTTCCGCTCGCCTGCCACATTCTCCTCGGCAGGATTGATTGCACTTACCACCGCCGATTCATACGTCTCTCTCGTGCCCAACAGAAATTACGCTGACAGTGGCTGAAGGCGCCAAAGCTCTGCAGCACTGGCTCCACTCGTCGAGTGCGGTACCTGTGGCAACGCTTTCGCAGAAACGAAGAAGGCGATGGCCTCGACACTAGCACCCTATTCAGCTCCGCACCGATGGCTAAAGCGCCAAGCCATGACCTCCTTGCCAGAGCAATAACTGGTCTTTGACCCTGCTGGTGCCAAGCTGCTTCCTCTAGGACCATCCCACTGGCCCGCGAGGTCACACTCGGCAGCAGTCGTCGTGTCCCGGCACCTTCAGGTGACACAGTAAAGATGCCACGTGCCGATATGTCCGACTGCGCCGTGCCTACTTCGCGTATCCATTGAAAGGACTTCTGGTCTGGGACTACGGATGTTGTTGGCCATGGCAAGTCGCCTCGGCTCTGAGTGTAGCGAATCACAGCACAGCGAGGCACAGCATGGGATGCCGAGAACTCGTCATATGTCTTCGTCGTCGCCTGGGCCAAACACGAGCCAATGCTCCATTGCTGGCAAGTCCAGGCGTGCCTGCTATGCGACCGCATATTTGCCCAGCATTGCTGACGGAAAAGTTGAGGCCAAACACCTGAAGGTCACCATCACTGCCACTCAATCCACATGCTTGTTGATTTTACAAGCAAGCTTCCACTGGGGCTACCACTCCACTCGGTCGACGTTCCGTGGAGTCCCGACGTTGGAACCTATTTTCATGCACTTCAAGGCACCTTAAGGGCCCACAGCATCTTTCAGTCCGAGTTGCTTCCGTCTTTGTTCCGGCTCAAGAGGGTCTGAAACAATCTGGTCCTTCTTCCACCTCTGTGGCAGGCTAACACTTGACGAGACCAAGCAACGGCAAAGCCGCGTGCGACATGTCAAAAAGCGCGCCTTGCCATAGGCGTCTTCGACGTCGCTTCCAGTCTTGACACCGGTGCTGCTGCCGGGCGGCCAAGTCGCTGGCGCCGGCGCAGCCAGTCCTTTTTTCGGACAGATGCAGAGCGATCACAGCAAAGCCAAGAGCCCCTTACAATCACAGCTCCTCCAAAGGCACACTCTCTGGCAATGTGCTGCGGATGCCTGGTATTCCAGACGTTAGAGCCAAGTGCCGGAACAGTCATGTCCTGAGGGCCCATCACTCCGAAACCAAGGGATCGCGAGCAATGTCGTCCAAAGAGGCCATATCCTCCCGTTGTCTGTTTGCCAAGTGACGGAAACGGAGCTGTAGAACATGCTGAGTCACTGAGTGTACTCTGGTAAAGCCTGGAAACTTGGAGGCTTTCATAAATCATGAGTATAGTTCTCCGTCTGTGAAGATGCCAAGGGTTCGAAGTGATCCTAAGGCCCTGCCTATCCATGTAGATCAGCCTCTTTTTGAGCGCTAGCGCCCTTGCAGTTCCTCGAGGAAGCCCGGCCCCCGCCCCAAGGGCTGGGTGTCATGTCTTCTGTTCTGTTCGGTACTCGTTTTGCAACGTGATGAATGCTGATTCGGTCATGTAATGATGCCTCACGTCTGGTACACTCACGGGAGTGCTACTGGCAGGGCCCTCTCCTTCCCCTTCCATTTTTCCAGGAAGGCAATGATCGCATCGCGCAGCTGCATCTGAGAGTCAATGCAGCCCATGCCCAAAGAGCATTGCGTCTGGCCCTAACTGGCACTTGGGCACACCAGACACGCACGACGCATACACGGAGACGCCCCGTCAGGTCAAGCACTGCAATGGTTATCGGCCTCTTCTGGATTCAGCCTTTCCTTCGGCAAACGTTCGAAGAACGCTTCCTGCCACATGCATTGTCACGCTCTGATGCGGCGAAAAAATTGCAAGCAATCTGAGATCAGGCAAGACTCTTGCTGATGCAACGCATAGCCTTCACAGGGAAATGTCTCTCCAGACACTGGCAAGATGCGTCCCAGGAATCCTTGACAAGTCCTGGACTGTAAGACTACAGCGCACACAAGGTCTGAGGAATGTCTCTGACAAATCCCCAGCTGCGAGATGTGAGAATGTTGTACCGCAGGGTTGGATGCAGATTGGCAGAACTGCAGCCTTCAGAGAAGGCATGCTCCGGCCACCACTTCAGCCAACTCTCGCGTCTGCGAAGGCCTGCATGCTGCAGTCATCTGAAGTCCGAGGCTGACTTGCTGCGTTCTCGGCTGCAGTCCTGGTTCTTTTGGCTCTGGCTCTGCCGACTCCGGGCAGTCGGGAGGTGGAAGCCGTACCCACCCAGCTGAAGTCCTCTGCCCGAACCAACACAGTCGAAGAGCCCTTGCGGCTCGGTTGATTTGTGCTTAGAACCTACGGAAGTGGGACACTTAAAAGTTGCGCTCCCAAATTATGGGTTTGCCGGTGAGTCTGGCCTTTCCCCCACAACGACATCGCGGACTCTTCAAGTGGAAACCCTTGGTGGTGCCGTCGTCCTCAGCATGTCGCGAAGATGCGTTCGTGTCGAGGTTCTTCTGGCCTGGCAGGCACACTGTCCCAGTCCAAAAGCTTTGTCATTAGCAAGACGAGCTCTTGGAACAGAGCAGCAGCCAGCCTTCCTCTGCGCAGCTGTGGCAATCATGTCATACCATCATAAGGCTAACCGCATCTAACAGCAACATTGGTCGCAAGATACACCACTTGGTAGATCGATCGAGAATTTTAGTTAACCGATGTGAAAGGCTCGGCACACCAAACGCCAGTTGAAAAGCCAACCGCCGTGGAGACTGCGATTTCTGTTCTGATTCCAAGAGCCAAAAAATACATTTGAGTGCAAAACAGGCCGCCGACACCATCTCGTTGTCATGGCTGCTCTTCCGGCCTGGACAGCTCACACGGTACCTTTCAAGCCTTACAAGTTTCGCATACGCCATATTCGTGCTGGCCTTTGACGAGAGTGGTTACGGGCGGCACATGCTCGACAACGTCCTGCAAGCAGCAGCAAACCCTGCACTCACTTTTTAAATCAGCCCCGCCTGGTTCATCGTGGCTGTGAGCGGCCTACAACAGACGCAACGGACTTCGACGAACCCCAATTTCTTATAAGGATTGGAAGAACCATCTGCTGCGCACGATGAATGCCGTGACGTGGATGTCCAGGAGTACGCTAAACGTTTAAACACCAGTGGAAAAGGAGGGCCGAAAAAATCCGCCCCTCGCTTTGTGACACGTGCACATCAGTGCAGATCCAAGTCTATGCGAGGAGCACGGCTGTGAAGTCATGCCTTGCACACGTGCGCCACTGCCGATCTGAAGTAGATGGCGGATCTCGAGTTTGTACTTTTTCCTGAAAAATCATTGGATCACTACGTGCTTGCGAACGGCAACGGAAGGCGGCACGCTCAAAGCAAACACGGGGGACAACCAAACTGAAACCCTTCCCTGAAGGCCAACCTGGCTTGCTTGCGGTCCTGCTTGCTAAGGGTATGAGCCGAAACCTGTGCGCCCTCCCAGTCATTCCTGAAATACGAGTAAGAGTCTGGAACGTAGCCGCCTATCGCAAAGGGATAGGGGTCTATCTGAAAAGGCATAGACCCCTGCCCCCACCTGCCTACCCATTAGGCCATAGACCCCTATCGATAGGGGTCTACGGGAATCGGATAGGTACCTGTGGCTAGAGGTGCACCACAGGTGGGATAGGGGTCTATACATAGGGGTCTATGGCTGGGGGATAAACCCCTATTTATAGCCTATAAAGAGCATAGACTCTTATCGTTTTGCGATAGGGGTCTATACGCCCGCCCCTCCCTGCATATTGCCTTAGCTTTCATGCGCCTGCAGCCATTATAAGGGAGCGAATGCAGGAAGCAATGAATCAAATGCATACGCACAAAGAACTGCGCAGCGAAACTCACAGGAACGGTTCGTTCTGCAGTCGGTCCGTCGGTCGCTACGCGAACACGCCGGTCTGTCAGTCAGTCCGGCGGTCGGTCGGGTGATCCATGCGCCGAGCGCCATGCAGACAGTCAATCGGACAGTCGATCAGTCGGTCTGCCACTTTTTGAGATATATGAAGAGCCGGCAACCGTTCTCGCCAAATGTGGGGGCATGTTTAAGAAAGAGGATGAACCGGCATCCAGTGAGGGGGCGCGTTTAAAATATACGATGACCAGGCATCGCCAAACGAGGGGGCGTGTTTAAGATATATGATGAACCGTTATCGCCAAATGACGGGGCATGTTCAAGAAATATGATGAACCGGAATCACCAATTAAGGAGGCGGCGTGTTTAAGATAAATGGCGAACCGGAATCGCCACATGAGAGGGCGCATTTAGGGGCCGTGTTTAATATATGATGAACCGATACCATTAGCAAACATGCGAATGTAGCGAGCGATAGTGTCAGTGCACACTCACAAGCATCTGCGCAACGAGGTCATATGTCAATTCATTCGATGGGTTTGTTCTGCGCTTGGAAAGGCCAAAGAAATAGGGTTTGTGGGAGAACGGTTCAAAGGTTTGGGTATCAGGGTTCTGAACCCTGTTTCGACAAACCCTACTTCCTTGACATTCCAAGCGCAGAACCAGCCGTTCGAATGAATTGACATTTGACCTCGTTGCTCAGTGGCTTGTGAGTGTGCATTGACACCATCGCTCGCTACATTCGCATGTTTTGCTACACCGTTTTGAGCCCTGCTTCCGCAAACCTCACTTCCTTAAATTCCAATATATTCCAATCGCCGAGCAAACCGTTCGAATGAATTGACGTATGACCTCGTTGCTCAGTTGCTTGTGACTGTGCATTGACACCATCGCCGCTACATGCGCATGGCTGCATTAGATGGAGGCTCCTAGCTGCGAGAAAGCCGTGCACGAAAGCTAGTAGGTCGTGGCTACTGCACAAATCAAGAGTTTTTCAGACAGGACAAGGAAAGGCATAGGGGCCTATGGCTTGAGAGATAGGGCCAGTCGCGATCGGGATAGGGGGCTATGGAAAATCGATAGGGGCCTATGCTGCATAGTCGGCCTATATCTATAGGGGTCTATGCAAATCCGGTAGAGGTCTATCTATAGGGGCCTACAGGAATGCGACCAGGGACTATAGGTAGGGGTCCGTGGATGCTTTGGGAGGTAGGCGGACCAGGGGGCTATGGAAAAACCATAGGGGTCTATCGACGCCTATGGTAGGCGGCTACTTACCAGACCCATGTTCGAAAATAACAAGGTTTTCAGCGTGGGCCTGCAATCACCGAGAACAAGTACCTGCCAGCCTCAACTTCCAAGCCCTAGACCCTGCAGACCCTAGAATCGTGAAACCCCGCCACACAGACACACATGACTCAATGTGTCGCCACGTCTCATTTCACATGAGGAACTCAAGTCATGATTGTTGGTCGAGCTCACGTCCCTGTTGTTCCAGATGACGAATGGTTTTACAATGTCACCATGTACAGCAGATGCTAAATCTACGTAGAGTTTCGTGGCTTAGCCTCTTGCCATGTCAGATGAAGGTACACTCAACTGGCCAAGTTCTGCTTCCCGTGAACTCAAGTAGCTTCGTTGGACGTGGTCCTTGAGCTCATGCCACATACCCCTGCTCTGCACAAACACTTGCAGCCTTGCAGCAATCCGGCAAAGTAAACCTTTGCCGATTTGAAAGTTAGCGAACACACTTGGAAACAGAGCTTGACACACACACACACACAAACAAGACGAAACAACTTTCACCAAAAGCACCAAGTGGTATGCCGCAATACCGATCTACATCTGCGAGCCTCTTGCAAAGCACCCCTCTGCTGGATACGACGCTAGCCAACACCCTCAAGGCTCGAAGGTCACCCACACAGATGCCATTTCGGGTACACAAACCTGGTCGTTGCCGAAACTGCTTCTCAACTAGGACTAGGGCCAGGGCAAACGTCAGCGAAGGGCTTCATTGCCACCACCCAAAACAATAGGCAGGACTGTGCGTTTCGCAAAAGTGCAACCTGTGGGATGGAAAGTAAAGATGTTAACACGTGCATTGCTTGTCACAAACAAGAACAAGCCCTGCGACATCTTGCGACCACGTATGGCACGCGTCCACACACACGCACAGACGCACAGACGCACAGACGCACAGACGCACACACACACACACACACACAAGCGCCCACGCGAAGGCCCAAACAGACGAGGCTGAAGGACATGTGCAACGACACAGACTTGGCACTCATCCAAGTAGGTCTAAGCAGGTTTCGTTGCTGCGGATGTCGAAGCCGATTTTCGCGACCTCGTTCCAACTTTGACATCGATAACACGCTGCCGAAAAAGTTCAAGCACTGACAGGTTGGTGAAAGGAATGGTCGCACCAACATCACGACGTCTGGCACGTTAAGCGCCAGAGGCGACATCGCAGTCAGCAGGCTACGTGGCTACATATTCGATACTGAGGCCAACTCCCAGTCAGGCGAGAACATCTTTTTTGCATGCACGCCCCTTTGCACTGGCGCTCAGAACAACGTCACTCTATCTCCACAGACCCGACGCATGCACACCGTTTCTTTTACAGATCAATGGTCGGCACAGTTCGCACAAACAGAACAGGGTGCAAGTTCTCAGTGACGTGATTGGTGATTCATTGGCAAGCCGACGACCTCCTTCAAAGCGAAATGATGTGATTCGCGGTGTCCTGCCTGTAACGGAGCGACTCTGGTACATTAGCAATAACCGAGCCTGTTGACTCATGTCACCGCTCCTCCAAATTGAAGATGAATGCGGTTCTCTCGGTTTCTGCTGACTCGATCTGGAGGAACAATGATGTCCATCCGGATGATGTGTGGAGACCACGTGAGGCCTGCTTCAAAGGCCTTGCTTTTCATCTTGATTTGAAATGGATATGAGTGTCAGCACTGCCAGCATGAGTCAGCATGAACTGAAAGCTGATCTCTGGCATGCTAATTAAGGAACACACATGAAATCAATCATTCAAGGCAAGCATATCCAATTTATCACTTTCTCATTTGCACATCCAACTCACGCAAGCTCAGTCAACTGCAATAGCAACCGGTTGCGTGGCTGGAATTGGGGAACACCATGCTGAATCTGTTCTTTCGGTGCCAACAGGTCGGGTATGAGATTATGCAGACAGTTACGGGATCCTTTGTTGTTGTTGTTGTTGAAACAGTCCATGGATGGCTGCTTCTCCGGCAACGGAATCTGGACGACAACACCGAGCTGACTTTGTGAAATCCCATGAATCGCCGTTTCTTCTGTCCTGGTTTGAGCAAGCCAGATCATCTCTCTTGTTGTGCCCATCGTTGCAACAGCGCGGGACAGTCCATCGCTGAGTTGAGCATGACGCTATCCGAACTGAAGATCACAAGGGCAAGTGCAAAATTGTCTGCGTCACTCACGTCACCGCTCCCAAGCATGTATGACCTCAGGTGCCACACTGCAGAGGTTCACATGCACTCTTTTGACTCTGAGACGCAGTTCCGTACACAAGTCATGCTATTAGGTAGCCGTAAGCAAACGGATCATGAAGAAAGCGTCACGCTGCACGTTCCACCGATGATCCTCTTGAGCGACCGAACGACTTTTTGAAAGCAACATCGACCTGGACGTGTGCTTGCAACTGATGGGACCCGGGACCGTCCTCATGGCTACACGTCGATTCAGTGTGCCCTAAAGATGCCACAGCAGTTCCACAGTTGCGATACTGAATCCTTGCTGCTCGTTGGAGGGGGCCGCGATGATGGGGGTGTAATCCCAGAAGAGGAGTTCGGACGTAGCGGGGCAGGGGGGAAAGGGAGGGTGTGATCCAGACTGGAACCGGCATGAGTAAGTGCAGGTGCATGGAATCATCCCTCGATCGCGGGGCTCCTGGAGTTTGCGCCGCACTTTGACACACCGGTCTTCGAACACCGGGCCACGCGTTCCTCAAATTTGGGAATTCCTTTCCCAGTGCATTCTTAATCGTGCGGATCCATGCTTTTGCAAGGCAGTCTCTGCAACGCTGCCAATTCATACATCAGGAGCTGCTTGCGTTCCTGTGAAGGCGGGCCGGAGTGGAAGGGAGCCACTGTTTCCAGCTGACTTCTGCGGTGTCACTGCAATCCCTGGATTGGAAAGCTGCTCAGACGTTTTGCCAGCTCTTCGGGCATCTCGAGAAACTTCAGTAGTGAAGGCATCGGCTGCAATGGCATCAAAATTAAACTTTGCGTCGCAGATAGCTTTGGCAAGTTGAGCACAAAATACTGGTTCCGGCACTGACGCAGTCGGCACGACCGAGAAAAACCTGCCATGACTAAGTGCACGAAGCCGCCAGGCTGAGATTCCATCCTATGAAAGCTCATGACTGGGATGCTGAACCTGCTAAGTACATCACGACCTGCCAAATCTCTCTTACAGCTCCAAGCAGACCTCAAAACATGGGCCACTGTGCTGAGCGCGGAAGTGACGGGGCAGGATTGGAAAACGGGGCAGTAGGTGGATTGCTTTGGCAGACGGGGCGGGATGCTGGCCACGCTTTGAAATCATGAATCATAGGGCTGACACTGGGTTAACCCCAGTTTTACACTGCTTTCCCACGTGCTGAACTGGGTCCATACAAGCCCCCATCTCGAGCTGCCCCACGACATGATGTCCAAGAAAATGCAGAAAAAATAAACAAGCAGCACGCACAAAAAGACATCTAAGGCTAGAATCTAAGGCTTGATCACGAATGAAAGCAACCCTACCGCGCACAAACCTAGCAAGACATGAAGCATGTACGGTGTTTGGATGCACAACCAGTCGCACAGCAAAGCTGCCGGGGATCCACCCCTTTGGAACAGAGTGCACTCGGGCACACCATCTGACTCAGCTGCCTATGGCAGTCAATCATCGGCGGCAGCCCACATACAGGGCGGGCGGGCGGGTGCAAAGTGAAGAGAGCAGCTCAAAACCAAACACATGCAGCCAAGCGAAGCTGCACACTGAGGCATGCAAGTGATTCGGTTCCTGCGCTACATAGGGTTTGTGCCACGCGCTGGCCTTAAACCCACCCCACCCCAGCGCGACCCGTCCAACCCTACCGCGCACAAACCTAGCAAGACATGAAGCATGTACGGTGTTTGGATGCACAACCAGTCGCACAGCAAAGCTGCCGGGGATCCACCCCAAAGCAGCGCCGCACCCAAACACCGTCGGGGTGCCCCTGCACACTTCACCAAACTTCAGCGCACACGACGGCTGCAGTGCAGAAGTGCACACACTACGCTGACAACGACCAGCCAAGCAACATCAAGCATCACGCGGCCCTACACTGTGGCCCAGTCTTGGCGGCCCTGTCTAATTAGACTCTCTGGTCTCCCTCCAATCCAGGGACCTGCGCGACTGCATGGATAATCTTTGCCAGAACTCTGGGTACGCAGCAGCCCCACGAGAAAGCATGTCGGCCCACTCATTCCGGGCACCAGCCACGTGAGAGACCCGCAAGTTGATGCGTTCTCGCATGCAAAAAACAGCAGCCGCCTGCAGGACTGCGGCCACTGGCTCCTTCATGGAGAACCCCTTGGCTGCGGCGCCCACAACACCAAGGTTGTCACACCGCTGTCGCACAACGACACGGCCTGAGTTTGTCACCAGTCACCAGACCATCCTGTCTCTGAAGCACGAGCCGGATGAGTTGCGCCAGGGCCTCTAAAGCGCAAATAATCGACTGTACGCTTCCAGGCTGACCATTCTGATGCTGCGGTCGAAACCAATCAAGAAGGTCCGACACCTGCACCTTGAAGGAGAACCAGCGGAGCTGGTCGACCTCAAGCGGGCTACCAGCAGGCAGCCACCAGCCACCCAATCCTGCTTCATGCTCGCTTGCACAAGCATCTGCAGCTGCCACGACAGCCTTCTGCTCAAGCTCAACCAAGTGGACCGGCGCCCTAGGTTCGATGAGGCGCAGGAAGAAACCGGCCACTTGTTTCTCTTCGGCACATGGCTTCACAGAGTCGCAGGCCCAATCACCAAACTTCAGCCAAGTGTGCAGTTCGACATTTGGGCGCTCCGCCACGTCTGTCTCACGACTCACGCCACACCCCGGAAGGTGGGATGGTGCGAAGAATGCCAGTGGGCACTCCTTCGCTGAGCAGAGAAGGCAACTGTTGATCCACATCCCCACACAGGGAAAACAAGCCCTCCCACAGCTCCAGAGCTAAGGGCTGGCCAGGCTCGACAACTGCCGAACACTTCAAGCCACGACTTTTCAGAAAAGATACCAGCACTTCACGAAGTATGTGTATCTCCTCGTCACTTAGCCATGCTTCCTTGGAGCGTTCAGCAACTGCTTTCAATAGCCGTGGTACCAAATGCCAATCATGAATCAAACGTAGCCATTCAACACGCAAAGCCGACAATACATCCGTATCCTCACGCGGGGAGCCCCAATCTGCATCGGAGCCAACGCCACCACCATCACGCAACCTCCACAGAAATGCAGGAGCGGTTTCGGCACGAACAGCAGGTGGCTCTGCTGCAGCAACGGCAGCAACAGGTTCTGGCGACGCAAAAGCCAAAGCCGTAGCGCTTAGCAGCGATTGGTTCTGATCCGACAACACAGCAGCGCAATCCATATCAGCAACCGACACCAAATCGGATGATCACTGCACACGCTTGCCCTGGTCGCACTCGCCAGTGTGGTGAGTCTTGGCTCCGCACTTCGCACACTCATGCTTGAATTTGCAGGATGGATTCGTGCATCGTCCTTCACGCCAGCCCCAGCATTCACCATTGCGCGGCCGCTTGTCCTTGTCCGCCTTGTCTAGACGTGGCTTGCCTCCTTGGAAAGGGGCTGGGCGTTTCAGGGGCGGCCTCGAGGAAGGCTTCTCCACAAGCAAAAATGACGCAACAGGTCACGGTCAACCGACACATGATTTAGGTCATCGTCCAAGTCATGACCGCCAAAGCATAGCCCAAACGCCTCCTCGATGGCTACCCTGTCTGCTGCCTCCGCCTCTTGAACTGAGGGAGGTCGAAAACCCTCGGAGGGGCGTTTGCAATAGTAGCCCATAAATTTCTTCACGTGCTGTATACGTTCCAATGGCCGAGGTGGCCGGCGCCGCACATAACATAAGCAAGGGCTCGAGTCTCTAGTAGGTGCTGCACGCGCATTGCTGATGGGCCAAGCTCCAAGTCCCACTCTTCACGATACACACCAGCGGCACATTCCAAGGCTTGCACCAGCTGCAGCTCATGCCCGGGGGCTTGCGACCTCCGTCCTCTCATCTCGAGCAGCGCATCTTCGGAAAGCAGCCACTTCCAGGGAAGCCACTCCCAATTCTGGATTCCACCTGCTGATGGATGGCTTGAAGTATAAAGTCACTGCTGGCATCGTTGCCGGCGTAATCACTGCCGATGAGTACTTGGACTCAAGCTCCTTCTTCAGTAAAGATCGGTCTGCTGCTTGAATCTTCTGCGTCTGGCTGCCGAGCAACCCGGGCACAGCCAGGGCTTGCGAGGTTGACTTGATTGGGCTGGGCTCCGACATGGGTCGGCACTTGTTCCAAACTGCGCGAAGCTTCCCTGCTACAGGATGGATGTCCCACATGTCTCCTGCTATATCACCCGCGGCTTTGAGCACCGTTAGGAAGTGCTTAAGAAAGCGCTCCAAAGCGGCCGAGTCCAAGAAGGCTTGCCCAAACGTGGATTTGCAGTCGTAGCCCGATGACACCAAGGCATCTATACAGTCGTCTGACAATCCAAACTCCTGCAGGAAGGCCTTCCAAGTCTGCTCAGGCATAAGTGCGCAGCAGCAAAACAAGAAGAACCAAGCAAACTTGCCAACGATGACAGTGAATCTGAAGAGATTCCGAGCACTCACCGGCACATGCCGAACAAGCGAGAGCATATAGCAATCGACCCACCCCATCGAGGGGTAATGGTCCCATCAAGGAACAAGCGCAGACATCTGTCTGAACAATCAAGCTGATGCCACCAACACGCTGCGCACAGACACGAGTCACACGCGTTCTACCAATTCTACCACATCAATGGCAGCAACACAAACCCACCCATCAGGGTTGGCACGAGGCACTCAGGCCTTCCCCCCCCCCCCCCCGGCAGCCGACCGGTCGGGGTAACAGCACACCTCAGGCACTCGGGCCCGCCAAACAACCAGAATGGCTGCATGCCGCAAAGCCGTGAAACCAAAAGTTGACCTTCCAATGTTCGTAACGGTTATTCAAAGTCGAAGCCGGTCTGCACGCCAGTGTCCAACAATCACGCTCTGCGCTCCACAGTGCCTTGTGCACGCAGCCTGAGACTGTGTTGAGGCCCCGCGAAAGCCTCTAGCTCTTGTAGGAGGACACCGGCTTCCTCGTCTTCTTGCTGCTCTCCATCATCGCTGGAGGCAGCAGAATCGGAATCCCAGTCCAGTTCATGCGCTGTGCTGTCTATCTCCTTGTCGGAGTCAGAGGACGACTCTTCCTCTGTCGAGGCCTTATGGCAATCAGCCGTCTCGAGAGGACCTCATCAACATGCCCGGTACCTCTGTGTAGAGGCACACTCGGTCTCCACCCACTCTTGAGCGCAGAAAGAACTTTGCATTGGCAACGCAGTTGCGGTGTCACGTCGTCTCTGCCATAGCGTTGAACACAGTGAGATGCTTTATGAGACCGATGATGCCCTTGCGCTGACCTCAACATTTCGCTAATCCCCAGCTGGCACGCCCAGGACAAAAGTGTGGTCTTTAAGGAATGCAGCGAGAATAAGCAGGCGACAGACTTGCTCAGACCCGCATGCGCTACCAAGCAACGACGAAAGTGGCCCAGCATCCCACAGTAGCCTAGCGGGTGTCCGCGAAAGTCAAGCAGGAAGTCACGCTCAGGGCAAGCTCGACGCAGTTGGCTTTTGGCCTCGTAGAGGAACCTCGTCCACTTCTGGCTCTGCAGGCCGCAGGACGTGACGGCCCATGCCATTCCACGCACGCTGGACTTCGTACGCCAGCACCAGCCCATTAGTGCATCATCTTCCAACACGACCGATTCCAGGGCCAAAGGCTGCACACGGACCACCGCAGACTGCCCCATACCATGACCAATATGGTACACAGCAGCAAGCGGTCTTCGCCGGGCTCTCCAAGCAAGGCAGCTTCTAGCCTCTGGACAACAACAAGAGGCAGCGGTAGCACCTCCTTCACCCGGGACCGGTGCCATTTGTCTGCGTCTTTCCAAGCTCGGACAAGAGGATTCTCCAAAACCTTAGTCAGACTACTGAGCTGGAATTTGAAAGCGGCAAACCCCATAGCGCGTAGCACAGCCAAGGCCGATCGCTTGCGCTGACGACCTGTCCGAAAAGGAACCCTCGGATAGGGCATCGAGGAAGTCCATTATTTGGCATAGCGATGGGGCACCTGGGCGGCAGCCTAGCGTCAGGCAGAACGAGACCCAGCCGCACAGGTGCCTCTTTAGTGTCGACGGCGCACGGTCAAGGAACAACGGCTTGAGTCTCTGAATCTCCAGTCCACTCCGATCATCAAGCAGGCAGCTATCTTCTTGAAGGTTGCTTGCGAATCCCATCCACAGAATGGCAAGCCGATCACGTTCCAAATCCTCTTTGGCTTTGAGACTGCAACTCGCTATCGCAGACGCACGCAGCGCAGAGGTAGGCACCGAGTTGGAAGCCCCTTCTTTAACGCACAGCCTTGCACATTTGCGCTACCTGCAGAAACAGCGGCACAGGCAACAACTTCCGCCGGCCCACGCAAAGAGGAGACACGGTGTTGCGCAGGGAGTGGAAATTCCGTGTCGGGGCGGAGACCTGACGTAGCACGCACCCGTTTGGCTGGCCTGTCAACCTCGGCGGCGGCCGCCGCCAGCTTGCGAACAATTGGCACAATCATGATCAGCTGCAACGGCAAAGGAAGAGCAGAGAGCAACACGAGCAAGGCACGCGACACTGCAAAGTGAAGAGAGCAGCTCAAAACCAAACACATGCAGCCAAGCGAAGCTGCACACTGAGGCATGCAAGTGATTCGGTTCCTGCGCTACATAGGGTTTGTGGCACGCGCTGGCCTTAAACCCAACCCACCCCAGTGCGACCCGTCCAAGCATTGCATTCACTCCTGGATTGCGGTGCAGACACCGACATCAAGTCTAAGCAAGGTGATAAACTCACCTGCTTGGGAAGATTTCGGGCGGCATCACATGTAATTTCACCACTACAGTCGCGAAGAGGTGCAAAGGGCTTCAGGAAAGCAGCAAGAGCTACGATAGATACGAAAGATCCATCTACAATCCCTTGCGCTCGCCACATCTCTCCTGCGTGAGCAAGCAGGATCAGCATGAATCCCTCCTTCTGGAATGCGCAAACGCGGAGGTTGACGGCGGGCTTGTCGAGTCTACGCCGTGCCTACCACACAGCATGGTCTTGCAGACTGTGCTCTGGCGTGCAGCAGCATCAAGACTCTGATCGGCATTCGTAGCGCGAGCTCTCGCATCAGTCCCAGTGCATAGGTCTGACAACTGTCTGCTGCAACATGTACCCCACTCCAGTACGGTTCTTGCTTTGCTCTGCAACTTTCCTGGCATTCTCTCTCGGAGTGCTGTCAAACCCGGCTCGGCCGAAGAAGGCAAAAGGGGTTTCTCCCGGCTGCATGCCCACAGTTTCAGAACCCGCCGTGAAGAGACCAATCAGCGTAAGATCTGTGCCACAATAGAACCAGCTGTAATGGGCTGTGTTGGCTGCGGTTGGAGCTACAGCAGGCCCTGGCATGCCTTGTGTCACAAACTCCGAAACAATGCGGTCACAGGCCAGATTTTGCAGTGTTTCGAAAACCCGAGGTGTAAGGCAGCTGGGCAGCTACCATCCCCCTACATAAAGTCAATACCACAGAAGGCTGCATCTGCCACAGACGCTGATTCTGTTTCAAACACGCTTGAAGTTCAGAGAGCGGGACCTGCTATACCCAAAGCAGACTTGAGCAAATTACTAGGCGGCAGACTCCAGTGATAAGAAAGCAGACTGGCCATTGAGCCCTGCTGCTGTAGCATCAACTCTGCTCCTGGATCTCCCGGAGCAACAGCAGAAGCAGCGGTGGCAACACGAGCATCAAGGATGTCGGACAGGTAGCTCGCGCTAATAACATTCGTTCCAGGCACGGCAAGAGACGAAGCTTTCGGCGGCGTTCCGCCCAGTGAAACTGCGGTTATAATACTGGCACCACACGCATTTGCAAATTGAACGCGTCCATCTGGGTACACTGGCGGCGGTGGCGGAGGACAGAGTAGCGTAGCCGGAGCGGTTGCTTCCTAGTTGCCAGTTGGCCCTCCCCCTCAGTGGGTAAGACCTGAATCTGCGGTGCATTTTGCGCAGTTGCTTGAATCTACTGGCACTCAAGTGAGATGGATGCAGCAAAGCGCTCAGCATGCTGGTTGCATCGAAGGTTCTGGAATGCGAGTCACCGCGACACCTGCGCCAGACCTGTTGTGACTACTGAGTCTGTGCCGGCAGCTTCCACTGTTCCTCTTCGTCTTCCTGCTCCCCCTCCCCCTGTTTCTCCCTCTCATCCACTGCATATCTAGATGTCGCTGACGAAGAACTGACAGCACCGCTGACTTGATCCGCCCGGGCTTGACTAGACTGGGTCATGCTTCGATGATCTCTCCGTCTCTCAAGCGGGGGGCGGTCATCCGTACGCCTATGCCTCCTAGGAGGCGATCGACTTCTGCTACGAGGCATGCTGTCACAGAGCTCGCAGCCAAAAAACTTCACTGACATAGAGACATACAGACACAATGCAAGGCCTTCACTTCAGCGGAGCGGACAACTCAGAAGTGCAAAACTGGAACTCAGTCCACTGAACGCATCGCAGACTATTCTTTCAGCACTTACCGTAGCTGCATCTGGGTGAAACCACGCTCTGCATACAACTCTCGCAGCACTTGCGCGGCCAAGAATACTTCTCAATGAGCGCCTTTCGAGAATAGAATCCTCGTATCTGCATTGATCCAGCGCTGTTGTAATGTCGAATCTGCCAAGGGGACGTCGGTTGTTGATACAGCACTGTTTCGATTTCGCACGCAGATCTGGAATCCTAGAAAGGAATGATCAGTTACTTCTTCAGGCTCAATCGAAGCACCGCAAAAACCAGAAGGCAAAAACTCACCCATCGCTCTACACCCGTGGACCGCATAACACCAGCCGATTGTCGACGTATCGGCACATGAAAAGATGATGCACTTGTGAACCTTGCGTAACTGGAGTCGCAAAGAATGCTTCCACATGCGCTCTCGCAAGATAACTGGCAAGCTCGACAATACTGGCGAAATTTGGTTTCCTATGCGCGTGCCTCGAGTCTGCTGAAAACATTTGTGGAAAAGAGAGCTGCGCGATGGATACCAGGTGCTGCACTTCAAGAGTGCGAAGGCTTCTCGATCTACCTCCCCTTGTTGTGCCGAAGCAGTGCTCTTGGGAAGATAACGGTGAAGATACTAACACCAGTGTCCTGGTCCTGTTGGTAGTCTCGAATGAGCATCTGTAGCGCAGAAACGATCATCTCTCGAGGAACACTATTACAGAAGCCTATCAAATCATCATTGAACTCAAAAAGCGCAACCGAAGACGGCATGTCCATAAGACACTGATGAATCTGACGCCAAATTTCCGGAAGGCTCGAATCAAGTCCTTTCCAAACAGTACGAAGCATGAGCTGGATCGAATAAGCAGCGCCAGCTAGCAGCCTGCGAAGCGGAGCATGCAGATACGACATGATATTGCATCCCTTTCGGAACATCTTCTTCCTCTTCAAGACGAAGCCGACAGGCAGGCTTCCAGATGCATCAACTCCCCACGGGTACCGACTTTTCAGCTGCTTCGGAATCGTTCCAACACCCATGTCTTCAGAGCAGCAGCATCCATGTTGAGTTCCTGTAAGACAAGCGGATCCGCCCAAGTGCGACTCACACTGGCAAACTAAAATGGAGGGCAGGCAGAAAGCCATGAGGTGATTGGGGTGATGATCTTCGCAGTGCACAGCCAAATCTTGCAAAGCCTTCTTGCAATTCTGAACTCGCTCCCAATCCAAACGACGCTCTCGCAACACACACATCTCATGCGTGTTTTACTGCTCTTGCAAGACTGTGCTATCAAAAGACTGCGAAATTGCTGCAGGATACCCATGCATGCTCCTCCATTTGTCAAAACGCACAAATGCATGAGCAAAGAACTTGGTTTGGGAAGGAAAGAACGTGGACTTCGCGCTACCTTGTCCAAGGTACCACAAGTCCTAAGTCCTGATGCGGTGATTCAAGCTGCTCAAAGCCGGCTGCTAAATGTCCATCAACAAAGCATTGCTCTGGAAGCAGCAGACTGGAGCACTTGCACGGAAGATTCGACTCATCATGCTGCAACAAAAACTTGTCCCAAATGGGGACATTGTGCAAAAGGTCGTTACATGATTGCATTGCAGCTTCTCGGACACGCGTACTTGGCAGATGATGGCAGATGAAGTGGCACAAGAAGAGGCCAAAATTGAAGCACCAGTGCTTTAAGCCATCGATCCACTGAAAACGAGAAAGAAGCATGCGACAAAAACGGCAAAGACAAACTTGCTTGGTGGCAGGGCCAAGTCATCTTGCGATACTGCACGACTTTCTTGAGCATATTTCTAAGACGTGTGTTCAGAGGCTCTTCGAGACACAGGCCCAAGCGAACAATGGCATACGCATCCACCAATCGTTGACTGCGGGTAATTACACGCGTGAAACTGGAGAGATCATACAGGATCTCCAATGCTTGACGTCTCTAAACTGCACACTCAAATGGCTGGACGCTGTGGAAGAGTCTCTTGCGCAACTTCCTCCAGAGTCTACGCCCAAAACGAGAAAAGGATGCAAGGCGCTGTCGGCGAGCAGGACGAAAACCTAATGCGGTCCGCATCAGAAAGACTTGAAAGTACGGGAAGTTCAGTCTCGGTTGCCATTGGGAAATCAAGACGTGTTCCAATGTCCAGGCAGCTCGATAACTCTCGCAAGAAGCAATCTTAATCAAAGTGAGCCAGAAGCGTATGGCCAGCTCGGCTTGAGCCTCTTGGCCCCGCGACATCCGATCACTGACACGCCTGTAGATCCAATATACATCAATGTGTGGGGCTGGCGGTAACACTCAATTCCAGAACCACATCGGCAATCCACGGCGACTTTGATACATACCGCGAATGGAGCCTCAGCACTTCGGAACATCCGATTGTGCAAGCTTGTCGACATACCTGTGGCGAAAGCTATCATGAGGCATGAGAAACAGCTGAGCATCGATTCGAAAGCAATTGTATGCTCTTTATGAGGCACGGATGTAGTTCCGGCTCCGCGAATTGTCGCCACGAATACTGTAAAGGAGCTAGTCCCATGCATTGTGTTTTTGCATCGTAGACTGTATCCCCATGACTGCAACCGGAAATGAGAAAGCAAAACCCAGGTGTAATAACCCTTGTGACCAAGTAATGTCAGCTTTCGGAAGATGCAGGCACTCATGCTTGAAAAAGGTTAATGCCTGACCTAGCTGGCAGATGTCATGCAGCAGCGCGGTTCTTACAACCGCATGCGAAGGATCCGTTCCCTCCACTTGCAGTGCGAGTCAAGCAGCTTGGTACTTGGCAACAGCAATGCACCTGCTGAGACTAGCGATGCTCAAGCGAGTTGCAAATTTGCGATCAAGGCCGAACTTGATAGCTGCCTCCACCATCTCATGCTTATCAGCATTTTCAGTCAACAGCTTGACAACGAAGTTCACATGCTTGTTCAGCTCAACAAACTTGCCCTTGTACTGCTGCTTGATCGTTTGCATCCAAGCCTCAACATGCTCGGTGGTAGCACTTTTCGGCCTGTTGTCCTTCAACGAGTTGGTGGCTCTCCCTGACAACAGCTTGCGAACTTGATTCGAAGGGTCACCCTCGTCTGCTTTGCGCTTCTTGTCCCGGTGACTCTCAACAGGCAGATCTCCCGACGACTCGGGCTTTGTTGGACTACCACTGTCAGGCGAAGGGGCTTCAGCATCCCCAGCCGGCTTACGAGGGGTTAGGGTGAGACCGGTTTGCGCAAGCTTAACCTTGGCTCGAATCAACTTGTCAGAATCGGCACTTGACGAGGCAGCTGGCACTTGCACACGGGACTTGACCTCTTTCAAAAGAACATCAACCAACGGCTGCATGAATGCAGAAGCTTTTACCCGTCCTCACAATGGATTGAAAGCGGCCCTCCGACAACATCCTCAAAGAGAACTCACTCAATACTCGAAAGTTCAGCTCATACACTCGAAGATCATCCACTGGTCTTCCCAGCAATCTGTGGTTTCCTAGACCAATCAGTCGATTGAACGACTCGGTAGAACTGATGATTGCCAGACTCCACAGCTGTGGAATCAACGAATTTATCATCACTTGTGAAACTGGCAAGAATAACAGGCCTCGCAGCAGACACTGTAGGGGTGGTGTCGTTGTTAGAACCACACCAGCCTTGGGACGACGAAGGTCACTGCTGCTGCTTCCCTGCTCTAATCACGGATACCTTGATACCTGCTGGACTGGACAACTGAAATGAATCTGAACTCCATGGCGCGATGCTCGACCAGCTAGGCAACTCTCACGCGACTACACTTGAACCCACGTCACAGCAACACTCCAACCCACTTCAAAGCACGTCACTCTGAAGATTCACAAACCAGGCAGTCAGGAACCAATTGCAGTACTCGGTTGGAGACAACAGAAAGCCGGCTTCTACCTGGCTGCTGACGGATTCTCATTCAAGTGCAAACTGTACCAGATCTTCAAACTGAACCACGGCGTTCCGATCAGGGAAATTCAACTGGTCATTGGCATGACCTCCATCCGGGCAATCCCGGAGCAGACAGCGCGCTGAACGAATGCTGGCGGGAGCACACATGTGCAGGTCTCCAAGCCGAGTTTTGAAACATTGAAGCTTGTTGCATGCCTTCTTATATCATCTTCTTACCAGATTTGTGGCTTTGCCTGGTCGCCATGTCTCATTTCATTGATCTGTAACAGCCCCTTCATTGGACTGCCACTGCTACAGATCAGGCAGTCCCCCTGCTTTTAATTCATGCACTCCCGAAAATCCTTGGTTACAGGAGTTACACGCACACAAACATACACGCACTGTCGTTGGGCTTGAGATCTGCTCCAGAATGTCGCCCGCGCCGGGTTTCTAGGCCCCAACATGAACGTGGAATTGAAGGCCTTTTATGGAGAATGGAGGGATTTCGATGCACTGGTGTCGAAAAACATCGAACGCAATCATGCGCAGGCCCCCCGATTCTACATTGTTTGGCGTAAGGCTTTCCGTTGCAAGGTGCAGTGGGAGTGCATAAAGTGGCTACCTTTGCTATCGGCGAAGTCATTCCCTTTGTATTCTTCTACTTCTTTGATTTGTGGTTGGCTTCCCAGCCCTGCCACATGAAAGCTGAGGGCAACAGCCAAGCTGGCCTTGTGCCCTCGGCCCTGGCGCTGCATAGTGCCTGCCAAGGCCGCTCAGCAGAGACTAAAGTCTCGACGAAGTGCGCTTGCAGCCGGTTGGGGGAACACTCAACAGAATCGCAGAGAGCATCCGTCTCAGCAATGTGAAGAAGAAGGTGCCATGCGATCAACTCTCAACACAGATTCAACCTTGCGTGGCGACTGTGATGTCGTGTCTTTCGCACGTCCCGGTACTTGTACTTTTCAGGTGTTTCGGCTTTCGTGTTTGTCTGCGCTTTTCGCACTTTTAATTACTGTTCGGGCTTCCCGACTGACTCTTCGTCTCTATGCGCCTTTTGCCATGTTATGTACTTGTCGTTTTTTTGCTTGTCGACGTGTCGCGTTTTCTTAGTTTTTCGAATTGTTCGGTACTTTTCGGCTTTTCGGGTTTCGCTGCGCTCTTCGACATGTTCAGGCGTTGTTTTTCCAGGCTGATGTGCGGCCGCAAGCCCAGGGCTTGACCGCCGGCAAGTAGGCCAAGAGTTTGGGCTGGATAGGGGCAAGGGCGAGTTGAGCAAATAGCGTCATGTAGGTAGGCCAGCCGCAAACCGAGAAGCAGCCGGCAGTAGTCGCAGTAGTGCTGTCACTTGTCGTGGCACTGGTTTTCAGCAGAATCGAGCTTAATGAAAACATTCTCTGGATTTCAAACCATTTCGGGGTCCGCCCAAACCGCCAATAAGCAGCCAAAACATGAGTATGCCGGCTGAGGTTTCGGTTTAGGCAACTCTTCCAGTGTGCTCTTCGAATGCTGTTTTTTTTGAGCACCTTTTTCCGTCCGCCTAAGAAGTTTTAGGAATCAGGAATTCGCTTCGCGAAAGGCTAGGTTGGACCCTCAGAACTTCACGTCGTGGACTCTGCAACTTCTTCCGGCTTCTGCCCTGACCCTGCAGCCCCGCGGTTCTCCAGATCCAGCTGCGTCATATGGTGTTTAACAGTTTGGGTTTTTTCGACGAAGACGAAAGTAGCAAAACCACGTGCAATGGTGGCCTGTTGTTCACGTCTGAGGAGCCGCCCCAGGCGCGGATTTCAAGTCATGACGTGTTTTCGATTTGTCAAATCGCCCAGACATAGCAGAAACATAAGTAGCTTTCTATTGCTCAGTTTTGTGATACTTCGGCTACCTCTCAAAATGTCGGTGATGTAAACAACTTTCAATGAGTTCTGAGCATATCGTGTGTTCGCAACAGAACGAGTGACCAGGCACTTCGACCTGTTGTTCCTCGAAACACAGAACGAGACCATAGGTATTTTTCATGTTTCTGGCTTGAGGAACATTAAATGGCAACAGTCACTGATTTTTGAACATCTCGTGGTTCCGACAGCATTTCTGCCTATTTGTCAGGTCTGGGAACTACCCAATCGCAAATCTTGCTGGGTTTGAAACCATCTGTCACGGTTCATCCAACGGCTAATAAATACCCGAAACATAAACATGTTTGAGCGGGCCGTGTCATCCGGTCAAGCGAACTCCCCAGAAGCCCTGTTTCAGTGATGTTCGACCAGACTTGTTGAGTTTTCGCCTTCTACGGTGGTCATACGTTTTGCACGTCCTCGAAAGTTCTCGATATGTGCTCGTTGACTCTTCGCTGTTCTTCGACTTGTTGACTGTTGGCTGTACTTTGGGACTTTTCGCGTGTTGCTGTACTTTTCAGCGTTTCGCTGCTTTTCGACGTTTCGGGCTTTCTGGCTCTTGGTGTAAAATCTTGATCCAATGCCAATACAACTTTTCTACATTTCCGCTTTTCGCGTGCCGTTTGGCAGTATCTGCACCGACGGCCATCGCAAACGCAGAACACCTGAGCATGCTGGGAAGCTCTTAGTCGAACACATGTGAACAGAGCGATAGCCACGAATCAGTCGACAGGTCTACGTCGACCTCCGCGAGACAAGGCCCGCAGCAGCGAAAGTCCTCCCGCCTACACTGTGCAATGCTCGTAGCAGACTATGTGGCTATGTAAGACTAGCATGAGCAGCTGTTTACCTTCTTTGGGAGGCGAATGCTTGCAGGTGTCGGAATTGCAGCCAATGCCGGCCAGTGATGCAGGAAACGGAAGTGGCCAGTGCTCCAGCACGAAGAAGCGCTCACACCCGCTCTCGTGGCTCTGACTAGTAACCCCTCGTGATGGCATGCTGCAGATTGTCTCATAGCCTTGGCAGTAGCGCCTGAAAGCCAATCAGGTCAAGTTACATCGATCCTCCGGACGATCGATCAAACATTGGAAGTGCCACGATCAGCTGTCGAGAGACGTTTACGAAAGCCTTTGTGAGATGCGCCGCGGCGTTCGGGATTTTTCGTGGTCGGTCCGAAAGACATTTAACTTGACATCATCTAACAACACCGGCGTGTCGAAGATGCTTCGAGCCTGCGCAAGCTCCGCAGAAGCCTCCTTGCAGGGCAATGGATGGCATTGGGATCTTTCGAGTCAGCCAGTAATGCAGCCTGGAGCAATTGCTGTTTCGAGTGCTACATGATCGCTTGCTGATCCAGTGCAGTTCACACACGCTGAGCGGTTGCGCCTCACTTTCGCTGGCTTCAATCAAAGCCTGCACTTATGTACACAAAGCTGCTTGTCGACTTTGGGTTGTGGGGAAAGCGCCTAAAGCGGAAAGCACGAGTCGGAACCGGGAGGCGAGAGTTTAACTCTATTTCTCTGCGGGTTTCCGTTTCCGACTCGGCAGGGCTCCTGCCGGCCTCGCTTGGACAGCCCCCCTGTCAAACCTGGCTTTGATTGAACCCAAAACCTGGCTTTAAACACCCAACAATCACGCAAAGCCTAAAGCCGTCGCATCCGAGCGCCTCCAGCTCATGCACCTTCCTCAAGATGTGTTCCGCCTCCTGCAGACGAGCAGACCCTGGACGTGCATCGGTTACATACAGCTGCAGCCCGGGTCCTGCAACTTGTTGCTAAGGCGCGCTGCATTTAGGGCGGCCTTTACATCAGCCAAGACTTGGCGCAAAGTCCTGTGGATGGCATGACATCCGTGACTTACGAAGCACTGCTGTCTACTGAGTCTTCTATGTGTGCAAGGCTCAGGAGCGAAATCAGGGTCCGAATTCTACTTACGCATCAGATCTTGCAGACCCAGCAGCAAGCTGCAACGACACGTCTTGTTCTACCAGCGAAAATCCAATAGCAGAATCCTCAAGGCATTCCCGAATTCAACAAATGCTCCAGGATGCCCAAGACTTACATGGTTGATGTTTGGCTGATCAGGTATGATAAGTAGACCCGGCCGCTGACTTCGATCTGTCTTCTTAGGAGACTCACCACAAGAATGCAGCGCCAACATGTCCTGGTGTCAATGCGCCTTTCACCCGAGTCCGCCTGCAGAACGAAAACAACTGGCGAAGGCGCGGACCCAGAACGTGGCAAAGCTTAGCAATTTCTGGGCGAGGGATTCCGCAGCCCTTGACAAGACCTCCCCAGGCCGAAGTTGCGTATTTTGCAGCAAGCGGCAAGCAGCATCCCTGTCGTGGGCTTGGCCCTGCTCGGTACGCGCAAGTCCGTATTTACGTATGTATTTTTATTCCGTGTATATATATATATACATATACATATACATATACATATACATATACATATGCTGAAGTACATTTTCATATGTATACTGCATACACGCAATATTTGGAGGGGCTTGGTTGCGTGAATCCTCGAAGGAAACAGGGAAATGTGTCGATAGCAAGCTCCGGGCAGGAGTAACACTTGCAGCCGGAACCTCGAGGTCGTGGAGGAGTCGTCGCACTTGTGCCTCAGAGGCTCACCCGGTGCCGTTCTCAGAAGACTCTTTGAATGCAGCCTCGGCGGCTTAGCTGAAGCATTTGCTATACCCGGGAACCTCGCGATGTCATTCTTTGGAGCTTTGGTGCCATCTCTGGGCGTCAATCCTCAGCACTGAGGCTCAAGGTTTGCTCAGTGCTCTTGAATGCTCTTGCTTGCTTACCCTCGGCCATAAACAGCCATTTTCTTTTTTTATCTGAGATCTTGCGGAGAGGGTTCCCCCACCGCCACCCCCCTGGCGCTCCGACGCACCCCAGAAAGGAGTTTTCTCTCTCGCTCTCTCTCGCTTTTTCTCTCTCTCGCTCTGTTTCTTTCTGCTGGGCTTAGGGGTCACATCGTGACCCTCAGGCCATTGGCCTGCCCAACCACACGATGTTTTCATTGAGTGGCTGGCTTTGGGTGCCAGTGACTCCTCCCTGAACTACGTGGTATGCCCCATGTGTGGTGACTGGCTTGTGGTGCTGCCTCGTTGTCAGGTAGGAGAACAACTATAGTTAAGTGAGTGTCGCTACAGGTGTTGGTTATGTTTGCAGCCCCACTTGTCTGCGTTGGGGTTCCCCCCCGGGGTGTGAAACTGCTACGCCTAGGTTCATGGTGCCTCATACTCAGCAAAACCGGATCCTACCACGAGCGTAGTTGAAATTACGGTAGGGCCTCAAGGCTGAGTTGGTGTGGTGGGGCCTGCCTGGCAGCAAACAGCGAAACTGGGCATTGTACGATACAAGAGAGCTCGTTGGCCACTTTAGGCCTCCCCCCTCTGCGTGTCGGCTTGTACTGATTCCTTGCAAAGTTGCAGCTCAAGCCCCCAGCATACGTACAGTTATCACTCGGCAGGACCCTAAACCCGGCCTGAGAGTACCCATTAGGCTAGTCGTCACAGTCGAGGGAGCTGGGGCTTGTGAATCTACGCCGGGGCTCACGGGCTCACTGGCACGCTCACTCCGGTCGCTCAGGCATGCACTCCCCGCTGCGGGCCGCGCCGCGGCTGTAGTAGCTCTCGAGGATCTGGCCGGCCCTATGTCACCGTCTTCGTCGTCCGTCACCAGCTCGAAGGCTTCGTCGTTGTCCCAGTACTCCCTTGTCCAAGCTTCCAGCTGTCGGAGGACTTTGTTCACTTCGGTGAGCTGCTCTCCCACGAAGTAAGGCAGTAGAGCTCGAAGTCGTTTCTTGGCCTTGAAGATGTGGTCCGGCTTCGGCGCTTCTCGGTCGTAGCTCCAGAGCGTCAGCGGGGTGAGCCGCGTTGTCTCCTTTGTGCGGGTACAGGCCCACCAAAACCTGCACCCTGTCTGCTGCCGCTTCAATGTGGTTTCTGAGCACTGGCAGCTGTTCGTGGCAGGCTCCCCCCGCGGCAATGACAATGTGCACTATCGCCTCCGCTTCTTCCGCTGCATCCATGGCATCGTGGGTCCACTGCCAGTTTAATGATCGCAGCCCATCATACTGTTGTGGCTGTGTCGTTGCGGCGGTCATCGGCGCTGTGGCGGCTGTCGGGGCACGTGTTGGCTGGGCCCTCCCCCTGCTGCTCTCGCTCCGTCCCCCGCGCCGGGTTTCAAGCTGACCTGTTTGCATCAGGTTTGTGTTGTCCCGGCGATTCTTCGCTGGGCCAGCTTGTTTCCGAATCGCAAGGGGGCTGCGGTGGCGGTCTTTTTGGGGCTGCCTTTGCTGGCTGGCTTCTGGGGGCGTCTCTTGCCTTGTAGTGTAGTCGTGAATAGAAGGAAAAGCCCCGTGTTTGGGCCGTGCTGCCGGCTGTTGCTGGTGTGGTTTTTGCTGTCGGGGTTCTGGAGCGTGGGCTCGGAGTCTTGATGTGGCTGGTGCTTTGGGCCGCCCTCCCCCCCATGGCCGCGGAGTGTGGAGCCACCGGACTCCCCGGTAGGCGCTCATGGGCGGGCTCTGATTTGCTATTGTTCGGAGCTTGCTCGTTGGAGTCTATGTTGGAGTCTGGTGCTGTGGTGGTGTGGTCTGCGTGTCTTCTGGGCTGGCCCCTGTGTGGCCTCTGTCTTCAGCTATTGGCTCGCTGCGGTTGGCTGTGGTTGCTCTGTTGCGACTAGGGCTGGGTCACAGTCTGGCATCTGAGCTTGTGCCGGGCTTGCCAGGGCTGACTCTCCATCGTCCGCCTCCATTGCTGTGTCCCTTGGCCGTTGCCATGTAGCGGCCGAGGCCGAATGAAAGCAGCAAGGACAGCATCATGCGTCCCTGTGGCCTTCACCCTCTTCTTGTAACTGCTCCTTGCCCTCACTGGGGCTTTGCGCTGGGGCGGAGTTGCTACGGGCAGTCGCTGCTCTGGTGTCAGGCTTGGCGCGAAAAACTTGAAACAACATGCAAAGTCTCAGACATGCAGACAGTATGCGGTATACTCTGGAAAGACACAGACTGTGAAAGGAAACCATGTTGTGGGGCGCATGCAAACGGCGATGTCCCTCCCCTTGCTGTTGCTAGTTGCTGAGAAAGCAGAAAGTGTGTCACTGTGCTGGCAGTTCGGACTGTCACTGGCTTGGTGATGTGGACGTGCTGCGGCCCGCATACGGCTTGGGTTGGCCCTGCTTTGGGCGGCTCCTCGCGAAGCTGCAGCATGACCGGCTCGTGGTCCAAGCACGCCATGTCTCGGATTTGCCCCACCGTTCCTGTAATGGAGAAAACCCCCTTAATCCCGTCGTAAGGGAAGTGGGTGGGTGTAGCCAGGTTCTGGGGGGGGAGTCTGAGGGTTGGTCCGTCTGTCTCCACTTGCGGGAGACATAGGCATCTGCATTTGCCAGTTCATTGAACTCGTCGTCTCTGTTCGGGCGATTGGGACAGCTGGAGCCAGAGGTACTTGGCCTTCCCATCCGCATGAGTTCCCATCTGGATGTTCGCCTGGCGCACTCGGCACTCGGCGAAGAGCGTCGGAGAGGCGGTCACGAAGTTGTTGCGGATCTTCCCGCTCCTTGGCGCTGTATGGCCAGATTGCCCCGCGTGTACCCACTTTACAATCGGAATCTCTTCTTTACAACCAGAATCCCCACTTCACAACCCAGAAGCTTTTCCAGAATCCATACTTTGCAGCCGGTTAACCAGCCAATTTACTGATAACGTCAAAGCCTGGAATCTCCAGCTTCATCCTTTACAGCAACCATGCGGGTTGCAAAGTGATGCTGGTTGCAATGTGGGCGTTCTTAATCCGAATCCACGACAGATGTGAATATGTATATATACATATGCAAATGAGAACGGGTAGTCGATAATGTCGCTCTCCCTTTGAGCTATGTGATGTTGATGACGGCGATCCCGGCCATGGACGGCCAGGAACAACAAGTCAACCTGGGGCAATGGCCAACCACAGGGGCGAGTGACCCCACTCAGCTCGACAGCTTCGAGGACCCGGGGGAGGAAGAGAGAGCTGCCCTACATGACCTCGAAGCACAAGGACTCTTCGGACGGGGCAGAGCACATCAAGAAGAGGAACACAACCGGAGCGAGGAGGAAGCCACTGCAAGGTTAGCGGAGAGAACCGAAGCAGTCAGCCCAGCCCAGGCGCACACGTGTGCCACACAGCGCGGGGCGTGTCGAACCCGGGGCGGAAACCCTAGCTGGAGCGGAGCGCGAAGAAGACGAGCTGGAAGCCATGGCCGAGTACGCTGAGCCGTGCAGCAGACGGCGACCGACCTTGAGCCCCACTGACCGCCCCACAACAGTGAGTTCCCCGGAGCCCGACAGTGGTGACTGACCGGAGTGCGGAGCGAGGCAACAGACCTGAGCTGCTGGGGCTCGCAAGTACTCGTAAACAATGCACAGCTCCGGTCTTGCCGCCTCCCGCCACACCCCGGGGCATACAAGACGCTGCCAATACTGTGATACTGCACAGGCTTACTCCAGGTTTGCATCATGCTGTGTTTCAAGTCGTGGGGCACATGTCATAAATGTAAGGACCTCGCCCGTCGTGTGATTCTACACAGGACCCCCAGGCCTCCGTTTGTTTTCGTACTCGGGGCGTAAGGTCATACGGAACCCGTACAGAGGCACACTAGTGGGAGCCTGAGCACCCCCCTGCTGAATGGACCCTACCTCAACTGTCGAGTGTGCTCGAGCCCCACAGTGAGCCAAGACAACTGAGTGAACTGAGCCTACCCTCGTGCAACCCAAGGAACCAGAGTGTAATAGTCGCTAGCCCTCCAGTGCATGGTACTTGCTGTTGTGCTAATCATTGCCGGGGCAAGTTTGCACCGGGGCGGAAGAACCGTCCTTCAGCCGCTCGAGAGTTACAGGGGCACACACATTTACTTTGTCGTGCTATGGATGCTGGTGCCCGTAACTCTAAGCTGTCGCATGTAATACCATGCACACCGCCAACATCGGGCGGCCCCCATGGGCGGGGGCTTGCCCCTCTAGCCTGGCGAAAGAAAAAGTCTTTCCCCCACCTGCTACCCTTGCGAAAGAAGGTCTTTCGCCTAGTCTGCCTCGGCAAGTGTGTTTCCGCCTGGCTTCCCACACAGGTTGGAGGGTGCCGACGGACAGGTGTAGGGGTTGTCCACCTGTCATCCACCCTGCCGAAAGAGTCTTTCTGAGAGAGAAAGTCCTAGGTAGCATTAAGGAGACCCTTAAAGGGGACCCTTCTTAGCCCTGCTTCTGGCTCTCTTAAATGGAACCTTATTCAGAGGGTCGGGTTGTTAAAGAACCATATTTTTTTTATGTTGTCCCCAATACAAACACATAAAAACAAAAAGCAATCACGTTTTCAAAGTACTTGTATGGATTAAATGCATAAACAGAACATCAACCCACCATGGTGCCACTGCAGGACAGCTGCTAGAGTCGCCCCGCATAGGTCGTAGGTTTCACCCTGCAGGAACCCACGCACAGCAGCCAAGCTCTGCGTGGCCTGTTCCACTGTGACTGCGTGCATGTGGAACGCTCCTGGTTCTTCGTCTTCCCCCGCTGCCACTCGGAGGACGTCGGCCGTGTGGATGCGGCCAGTCTCCCAAGTATCTTCGCCCTCCGCCACGGTGGGGAAAGACTCCTTCTCTCTCTCTCTCTCTCTCTCTTGTGCTTGCGAAGGGGTTTAAGGGTTGCGCGAAAACCCCGTGGCCCGGAGGCCTACCCCCTCGCGGCGCGCTGAAGCCAAGGTCAGTCCGGCCCCTTCCGAGGGTGCGGTGTGTACGTTCCCCAGAGTTCTCTTGTCCAGTATGCCAACAGGCCTGCCACGTACCGCATCTGCAATGGTTCAGTCAAGACAAGATCGCACTCGGGTCATCTGCACCACTTTCTCTCTCTCTCTCTCTCTCTTCCGGGCTTGGGGATCACGGCAGCATCCAGGCCGATCCCCCCGTGCGCGAGCACCCGCTCTTCGCAGGGTGTCCATTTGGTTTTTATCCGGGAATTTTCCCCGCAGGGCTCGGCTGTACTTCAACAAAGGCCCGAGGGCTCCCCACACATGTTGACAGAAGTTAGGACAAGTACAGTTCTAGTTCAGACTGTGTGTGTTCCCCCCTGTAGCAGCGCAGGGGTCCTCAAGGTATCGAATCAAACTGCATAAGAGCAAACAGCAGACGGGTGGGTGTCAAAATTAGGGTCCCTGTTTGGGTCCCTATTACAATACCGCACCTAATATTTAGGGTACCCAAACAGGAACCCTAATTTTGACAACCACCCAAATATAAACCTGAATGCAGAGGACGACACCACATCGACACCCTACAACTTCAACAAGATCCAAAGCAGCTAGCTTTCGTGATGCTATGTTCTGGGCACATCATAACTTAGCTTCCAAGCAAGCATCGGAGAAAGATGAAGAATTTCACGCAAGTGTGGAGAAAGAAAGGTGGCAGTTTCCGAGGAGACCACCCATGATTTGTTCGGTGACGGCTTGCGCCAGTCTAGCTTCCCTGCACGCGCAGACGGATAACTAATGTGATGCAGACCCTCTTCAGCTTGGCCCATCAACGCCAATGCCTAATGGATTTCGTCAATGACTCTGCGGCAGTTTTCAGCAATGCCTCAGGCAACGGTCATGACAATCCAAAACTGAATTTGCACACGGCATTGAAATACATTCTGAGTGCTCGTACAGTTTTTGAATTGGAAGCTGTGCTCTTTTTTTCATCTGGACAGGATGGCCCAAGAAAACGGGGCATGCTGCTGCAGACATGCTGACCCATGCTCCGATCAGGGAAAACGCAACAATGCACGCTGCAGATGTGTGCTTTCTTGCGGACACCCTTTTCATGCACATTTCAGCGCTTCACATCCAGTTCTACCAAGTGCAGTGAAACGACTGTTGCGCAACTTGCTCCACAGCAAGAAGCAGAAGACGGCTTTGAGGGATCCTGGGTCCTAGGTGCACTGTGATCCTCCGAAGTGCCACTTTGCCCGCGCTACTCTTGAATTCTGCGAGCTCTTGAGGTCAGGCGGGTGGATCCACAGCATAGTGCAAGATACTTAAATCCAATGTTGAAGTCGCCTCTTTCATCTTCAGCATTAGTTCCTCCGGCGCACCCTTCGCCCCGTTGACTGCTACAATTCTGTCATGGGTTTGAACAGCATGTTCTGGCCTTTCCTGGTTCCACTGACTTAGAAGGCCGGCATTGATGTTCGAGATCCATGGGGCTGCAGAACCCACCTTCTTGTAGTTCAAGATGACACCAATCTCGCCAGGTTTCTGCAACTTGACTTGTCTCTCGCAGGGCCTTTGTATTGTAATGGAAGTTGACTCCGAGTCGGCCGCCAAAGCTTTTACCAAATCCGGAGCCTGACCCTTGGTTCCGTTCACCTCGACAATACGATCAAATACTTTAACGCGATTCTCCATGGTGATCTTGTTCCACTCTGCCACAGCACCATCCTAGGCAAATAACAGCTCTTCCACGACCATCGAACCTCTGCCTCTGCAATTACAAGGTTACTGAGCTCATGCAGACTTGCTGACAAGCATCTTTGATGGCCCTGACGAGAGCACAATCGGGATCTGTGCCATCAATCTGCAGCCCATGTGGCCCATCCTTCTGCCTCAAGATCACGGTAAAAATGTCCAGCATACGTGTCGCTTCTTCTTCGGACTGCATTGCTGGAGTTGTCCTCGGCTCAAGGCACAAGCGCAGCTGGAGAAAAGAGCAAAGAAACTGGCCTGCCCTCATCTTCGACCGTAAGACTTTGCGAGACGAGAGTCTTTACGAAAGCTTTTTCATTGGCTTGCAGATCTTGTTGGTCTTGTTCAGGAATCACGGGAGGAAGAGCAATGCTGTTCTCCACTTTCTCGTCGGCAACGCAGCAGCAGAACATCATAGCTTCTCGTCTTCAGCACTATGTCACTATGTAAAAATAGCTATCTCTGTCTCTGCAGGAATGCTATGATGTCGTGCTCGCCTCTAGGACTGTGACACTGGATCATGAATCATGCATCTCATTGTGAAGACGCAACAGCACGCTGAGCCCTGCCAGCTGCTGCCGGCAGCTGTCTGCTTGGACTTGGAGCTTGCGCGGCAGGTTGAAGGTTTGCGCTCTAGACCGGACGACACGAAGAACGGAATCGAAACTGATTTCAAAGCTATGATTCGAGCATCAGCATCGCGAGTCACTGACATCATGCCCAGCACCCAGGATTTGGCAAAGGAAAGCCTTTCTGAATCATCATTTCAATTCCTTGTTTTCCTGCTTTGGAGGTTTGCCAGGCTATCTCGTTGGCTGTTTTTCTAAGTGATGTCGAGCTGTGTCCCAGGCAAGCGTGCTGTTTCACAAAACGCGCCCCCCAAACTATGTTGCATCGTGCTTCATACACCGGACTTCGGCCACTGACGAAGTGCAGACTGAATCCATTGATCTCATATGCCGCATGGCATCAGCCCATTCACCCTCAAACCGACGATGGATCTCAGCTTTTGCTTTGCAACTTCATCATCTTCTCGCGCATTTCTCTCGGTAAGAGAGGCTGCCCAAACCAAACAAAACCATCACTGTGCTGACTGCGTCGGGCGATGGAGCTGGCATGTCGGTGCACTGGCAAGGAGATCGATTCGCTTCGTCATTGGGCCATGCACGGACCGTTTTGAAACGATTTTGAAGGCTGGCCTTGCCTCGACCTGAACCGTTGGTTTTTCAGCCGCAACGGCAACCACAAGCTTCTGAGTCAATGAGCACCGCGTTTCGGACGTCTGTGTTGCAGTTGCAGTGCGTCCTGTTTCGCATTTCTGCCTCGCTGGCTCGCAAGATTTTCCTGAATTTGCAGCCCCCAGACGAATATTCAAGCTGGGAAGCCTAGCTACCCAATAGTTTTAGTGACCAGCGCGTGGACTTTGGATGCAACATGCCCCGCCTAGGTGGTGTCGGGCCTGACGACCAAGAATTGTCCAGAAGTCACAAAGTCATGAACAAAGCTACAAAACGAAGGTGCAGGTTTGCAAAGGAACAGTGAAATGCATGGCCTCTTGGAAGATTCGACGACCTCAGCGCGCTGCACGCTCTCACAGGCTGAGCCAAAACCTCCCCTCAGCGAAGTCTGGGTCTGTCCCGGCTTGAAACTCGACAGCTGAACTTTGCACTCAATCGCTGCCGTTGAAAGCTGGCGACTTGTGGAAGCTTAACTAAGGATCCGGCGAACGCCAGGAGTCCTGACCTCTGCGCTTTGAAGTCTGACACAGCTCATGAGGGACTTCTGACTACAAAACGACGCGGTCCTGCTTGCGTCACAACGCTTGAGGATCTTGAAGGACTAACTACCAGCTACCTCTGCTACCTGCGCCATCTGCTCATGTGCAGCCCAGCATCTACTGCAGCAGTTGGCGTGCAATCGAGGGAGGTAGCATTGCTGCCTGTACGTCCATACAAGTCGGCAGTGCAAACTCAAACGACCGAAAGAATTCAGACGGTCTCAATGTTGCAAAATGCATCTTCGGCATCTTGGCTTGCCGCTTTGACACACTATCAATCAATAGAGCACTCTCCGGGCGTTTGAAACCTACGAGCTCGGTCAAAAGGTGCTCGAGCCTGCGAAGGATCACCTGTGAATACCTGTAGGTGCGAAATACTTTCTTCATTCCGATTCCTCGGTCTCTTTCAGGCTCTGCTGGAAGTCTGAAGGATTTCAGTGAACCCAGAGTTCAAAGACACGCCATCCGATGTGCCACCGGTGCATCTGTCGGGTACACCATCGTGCCCAAACCTGGGTGCAATCAATGCCCCAGTACATCGGATAGTTAAAGCATCCATGCCCAAACCGAGGTAACGAAGGGCGGGGGGTTGCTGGGACAGATAGTATCTGACGGGCGGAAACCTGTAACCTGCAAGTATCTGACGGGAACATGGACATGTCTTGTAATACAGGGCAGACACATAATAAGAGATCGACAAATACATGGATAGTGAAGCAAGCAGCGGCAACCCACATCCCCACCAGAGAGGGTACCTGACGGGGGGAGGTTGCTGACGGGCAGGGGCGGACCTGAGCACAGGCGGGGGGGCGAGGGATAGATAGACAGATGGTATCCGGCGATCGGAAGTCCCAACCACTCCAGGTCTTTGTAAGGGATGCAAAGGCGAGTACCTGACGGGCGAGGGTACCTGACGGGTGAAGGTTGCTGACGTGGATACTGTTGCTGACGGGCGGAGGGTTGCTGACAAGCTGACCGGCGGAGGTTGCTGACGGCCGGGGTGTTGCTGACAAAAGAGAGCTGATGGGGTGGCGGGTAGCTGACGGGGAGATTGCTGACGGGCGGAGGGTTGCTGGCAAAAGGGAGCTGATGGGGTGGCGGATAGCTGGCGAGGGAGGTTGCTGACGGGCGGAGGTTGCAGACGCGCGGAGCGCGGGTAGCTGACGGGCGGAGGTTGCTGAGGGGCGGAAAGTTGCTGACAAAGGAGGGTTGATGGGGACAGATAGTATCTGTGACAGATAGTATCTGACAGGCGGAACCTCTTACCTCTAACCAGTACGTATCTGACGGGGATGATTGCATCTGACTGGCAACCTCTAACCAGCAGCTGCCTGACGGAGATAGATACTATCTGACGGGCGGAAACCTCCAATTAACCTCTAATCAGTAGGTATCCGAAAAGGGGTAGAGTAAGAGGTTATGTGAGGTACATTATCCTCGGGCCATGATGACGTCCATGCTACTCGCGCATACGGTTTTTACAGCAACCACGCCTAAATCATCATAACATCCATGCCAACAGCGCAGTCAAGGCATCCGTGCAGAAACATCAGAAAGCAGGATAACATCCCTGACTCAGTGTATGTTTGAGATGCACCCACGATTGAGCTCATGCCACCAGTGCACCTGCTGGTTAAAGCATCCATGCCCAAACCACAACAGCGGCTCAAAGCGTCCATGCCACCAGCGCACCCTGTAATTGGAGCATCCATGCTCAGAGCACGATCATGGAATCATGGCTTGGGCAAGGACGCGCTTGGCTCGCTTGCCTGCCTGCTGGACGGCTCGCCGGCATGCCGGCTTGCTTGCTAGCCGACACGACATGAAACCGAGAACGGAAGCCGGGCAATGAGCCATGGCCGTGGCCATCGCACCACCGATCCGGACGCGGCCACGCTTTTCCGGGCTTGGGCGCCCAGCCCCACATGGTGAGGCAAACTTCCATCTTTCCCTTCTGACGAGGTCACGGACTGGCAAGGCATTTAATACAGGCTGTCAGTGCTTGCATGAAGAGCCCTTCACGTACAGAGAAGGCTTTCAGCCACGACCAGACAAAGGCGGGTCGCCTTGGCGTGACGGCGGCTGCCGCGGCTTGGAGACAAAGCCTCTCGCTTGCACCATAGGGCATGCAACACTATCCATGGAGCTCGTCCTCCCTCCGTCCCTCCATGTCCCTCCACTCTGCCAGTCCGCAAGCATGGGCTGCAGTCGCTTCTAAGGAAATGCACTGTGAAGGCGAGCGTGCCTTTCACAAGTCCTTTTGCCATGGCTTCGCCGCATTGGACTGTGATACCCCGCCAAACCGCGAAAAAAGCAGCCAATCGAAGCCTCAACCTCTCCTTGACCTAGGCCAGTCCGCGACCTGGAACATCGAGCCTGGAGCCGTAATGGCTGAAGCATCTGGAATTCCAGCTTCGCTTGACAGCTTCCGCATTCTCAGTTCTGCGTCTCAGCAGGGCTTTCCTGAGCCTGTTGCATTTCCCTCCTCCTTGGTCTACCTCTGTACAGGTTTTAGCCTCCAGCACTCTTTGGAAGGCTGCAATGCATCGTAGGAGAGGCGACTCTGTCTATGTCGGCCTAGATGGTCTGTCACTTGAGAGTGCCACATGACCAAGGCTTGATGCTGAATCAGCATCAGGGCTGGCCCCCCATAATACTGTAACACTTCAACTGCGAGAATTCGGGCGAGAAAGCTACTGGTTAGTGAGACGCGACATGGGAAAATGTACAACTAATGACAATCAATGTACAGCCGCCGGTGGTTTCAGCTCTCTCTGCAGACCAGGCGTCGAGCAGAGTTCGCTGTGCCTGCTGCAGGGGGCCAGTTCGACGTGGCAAGGCAACCTCTGGGGACTCCCTGAGCCTTCTTCTGCATCATTGAAGTACAAGTCATTGTCTGGCACGCGAAACACGCAACCTCTGGGGTCGTTCCTTAGCATCGCAACTGGGTTCTGACCTCTATGCCTACCAAAACCTGCGCTCCGTCTTTAGGATAGTCGAGGTCGAAGTGCTCTTGGTAGATCTCGTCTTCGTACGCTAGCCTTCGTGGCATTGAGACAAGCTGTGAACCGAAGGAGATTCGGGAGGAGACTGTTCGCCGCTCACACTTTCGCTGAGACACGTCCGCTGTAGCTTTGCAGCAGCTGCTTTGCATTCATTTACCTAACACTCCGCTCAGAACGTCAATTTTCATGTTCAAATGCTAGGAGACACGACTCGTCGCAAGAATTCCATCTGCCGTCTGCCCCGAATGTATGGCTGCCAAGCAACAGACTCCAGGCTTTTGGTACCAGCCGGGCAATTTGCGGTGGACTGTTCCAGCAAAAGGTACTTTGCCTTCCAAGCTTGTGCACAATGGAAGCTCGTGACCCAAAACGTACCAAAACACCTGCACGCACCAGCCCAAAGCATCACGACATGTGACCCAAGCATTACCGCCAACGGAATGCAGGAATCAAGCGGTTCAATGCGAGAGAGAAGAAACAACAATGCCGACAACAAAACTGTCAGGCCAACAGACTCTAGGCCTCTCGGCAATCTGGGATTAATTTTCTTACGTTAGGATGTGGGTAACGTGGTGTCACAATTTTTCCAGGAGAGTATTCTTAGCTACATTTGAAGATGCCGCTTCCGGACATGTGCAAGCAAAAACATAAATGAACGGCCGGACATGGTACTCCTCAACATACATAGACTGGAAGCGGAACCCTCAGGAGTCAGTGCTGGAAAAAGCGGTGCAATTGTCAACTAAGCGGCCAAAGCCCCTGCACAAGAATGACAAAAGGCACATCGCGATAAGTGGGTCCCGAGTCCGCACGTGCTCCCTTCTGCTTCTGCGTGATGGATTACGATCCGGATGGTCTCGGAGCGGGGCTGGATCCTCGATGCAACCAATCTGATCTGAGAGACCGTTACGGCAGGTGCCAGACCCCACCTCTTGCGCTGGATGTGACTTTCTGAGCGGAAACACAGGTCTTGGGCCCAGCTTCGTCCTTTTCATTCCTTTTTTCTCTCTTTCTTTCTTTCTTTCGCCAGGGCTCTCTGTCTCTCTCTGTCTCTCTATCTCTCTCTCTCGAGGATGTGGGGAGCCCAGGGAGTCCACGCCTGGCACTCTTCGCGGGTCGAAGAGTTGCAGTACATGTCAATAAGGCGACCTATTACACTGAAGTCGATGTCTGTGGCAAACTCCTCGGTGGTCATGCTTCCTCGCGGCGTTGCGGCGGGTTCGTATCCCTGCGGTTTGGCGGAAGGCTTCCTGGAGGGCGTTCGGCTCCGTGTATTCCGGATGGCTTGCCGCCTCCTCGCAGACCGGGGTGGTGTTCTGCCATCACGCATGAGCATACGTCTCTCTCTCTTGCTTGCTTGCTTGCAGAGGGGTATGGGCCTCCGGGGAGACCCTGGCCCGTAGGCCTACCCCCACGACGCTTCGCAGCGGTCTGTCTTCAAGGCCCCTTCCGGGGATGAGCGATTCTCACGTTCCCCCAGATATGCATGATACCCCCCCGGAACGCCGCACACGTTAACCTAAGACCATAACCGTGTAAACCCATCAGGCTGTACCTGGGTCATCCGTGTCGCTCCAGTTCAGCTACTGGGGATTGTGGCTTCAGTGTTCGCAACAGCCTGGTAATGCCCTACAATTAGTCCCAGCATACCAACGCCACACTTGTTGCCATTCCCCCGTCGGCCAGCCGGGCTCCGCCCCCCGACTTCCAACTGCAGCCTGAGCTGCTTCTGTACAATCCCCACCTCACCTGCCTCCCCACCTTATCCCGAACTCAACCTCGCGCAACTGCACTGCCTGGCCTTCCCACCCCCCCTGAAACCTGGTGGATTGCGCTGCTACTTTTGTTCTCGGCGGGCTCGGGCGTCCACTGAGGACAGGCACCAACAGCAAACAAACAGCATTCAGAGTACGCCCCCTCCGATACCATCCCCTCCACTAGTTGTGCCCTGCTTCTGCCGTAGGCTGTTCCCCCTGCTCCCCGACTGCCATGCACCGCCCCCCAAGTAGATAGTCACTCTAACAACGAGCAAGGAGGCCTAGTCGTCCTGGTCAAGGGAGCTGGGGTTAGTAAAGTTACGCCTGCGCTCTCCTCTCTCTCTCTCTCGCTCTCTCATAGAGGGCGTGTCAGGCCCCCGAGCATTCAGCCCGCCAGCATTCTAGGAAGGGGCGAAATCGAGAAAGATGCACTGGTTGAAAGGGCAGGTCGCTCGCTCTCTCTCACACTCTCGTCGCTTCGCTTCTCAGGGGAAGAGTCCACAGGTCGTGGACCCGCGCCCAGGCGCCCCCTTCCCCGACTCGGCGGTGGAAGAGGCTGCGGGGTCCGCAAAAGTAGGAACGTTTCCCCCAACGTGAGGTCTTGCTGGTGGTACGTGCCTGGTAAGAACTGCCTCATCCACGCGCTCACTGAAGCACAATCGTTTGCCCCTCGCCAGGCACACTCCCCCTGGAGAAACAACGGTTGGATACGATGGTTCCCCCGCCTCTTCAAGGTGAGCCAACAACTGAAACACGAACCACGCAGGTCACAAGGACGGGCGGATTCCCCAGCTAGTCAACAGCTTCAGGTAACAGTCTGCAACAGTGTAGAAAGACGGCGAACTATGCCCCCAGTCAGCAGGACCCCCATCAAGGATGCTGAGTGTTTGGCCTTGGTGCAGTGAAAAAGCGGGGCGGTGTGGCACCCCAGAAGACTCTCTCTCTCTCTCTCTCTCTCTTTCTCTCTCTCTCTCTCTCTCTCTCTCTCTCTCTCTCTCTCTCTCTCTCTCTCTCTCTCTCTCTCTCTCTCTCTCTCTCTCTCTCTCTCTCGCTCTGCCGTTGCAGCCAGCAGGTCTATCAGCGCCCGGAAGCGCATCAGGCTCAGCCCTTTGAACAGGCCCCGCATGAAACAGCGAGCCGCCCCTCAAGCAAATTTATGTTGCAAGGTGCATACGTCTTCTTTACATGGCTGAATTATGTCGAAGAGTTGCAGTGCATGTCAATAAGGCGATCTACTACACTGAAGTCGATGTCTGTGGCAACTCCTCGGTGGTCATGCTTTCCTCGCGGCGGGTTCGCGTCCCTGCGGTTTGGCGGAAGGCTTCCTGGAGGGCGTTCGGCTCCGTGTATTCCGGATGGCTTGCCGCCTCCTCGCAGACCGGGGTGGTGTTCTGCCATCACGCATGAGCATACGTCTCTCTCTCTCTCTCTCTCTCTCTCTTTCTTTCCCCAGGCCTGAGGGCGTGCCCCCGCGGGAGCAGCCCGACTGTTGGAGGTTTGCACGGTTGTACGTGCGAAAGGTTTCGAGCACTTCGCGGGCTGAGCGTATTCCCGACTATGCAGTATCCTCCCCGTGTTTTGCCATTAGTTACACCTAGTTGTGCTCACGCCCCGCTGCCTGTCAGTGCACTGCAGATGTTCTGCAAGGGTTGTGTTCTTCACCCCTTGTGTTTGCCTGACGAGAGCGGGCTTTGGCTTCAGGGTACCGGTCACACTGTCCTAGGCAGCAACTGTACTTGGGTGTATCTAGAGAATGATGACATGCCTCGCCCCGTGGTGTGCCCCTACTGAGTCTGCCCCGCACATCACAAAACACAGCGTACCTTATATGCGATGCAGATCACAGTTTTCGGGGACTTTTGTTGTAGCTACTGCCCCGGTTTTGCGGAAAACAACAGCGGGTCCTAAGTGGCAAAACAGATCACAGTATGCAGGGCTTGTTCCGACTGTGCTGCGCTGCTGCCCCGTGTCTTTGTAAACAAGCAGACCTAACAAGAGCCTGGCGAAGCAGATCACACTACGTGGGGCTTTGCTATACTACGCTGCGCTCCCCCGTCGTGCAACAGAAACTACATGCTCTAAGTATCACAGGTTTCGGGGGTGTGCTCTGCGCGGGCTCAGTCACTCTTGTCAGGAGAGCTGTATGGCGTAGGTCTGTCCGTGGGGCTGCTGGTGACTCTGCGTCGGGCTGCGGGCAGCTGGTACTCCTCCCTGGCCTCTCCTTCGTCTTCTTCTCGTTGCGCCCCGGCGTCGTCTTCGGCCGTGGGCTCCCGACCGACATGGTCGCCATGGCACCCGTAAAGTGAAACTTCCTCCGGGCGTTCGTAGTACGTGCCGCCCTCCGAGTAGTCACTGCTTTGGTCGCTGTGTTCCCGCCCCGTCTCTGGCTGGGGCTGCGTTGCGGCTGCCCCAGTGCTCGTGTCGAACTTCACCAAGACGGTGTCCACGTCCTCTTCGGAGTCCTCTGGGGCCTGGGTGGCCTGTTGTTCTTCGAAAAACCCTCGCATGCGCCGTTCGGCCTCCTCTTCCGAGTGGTCGTGCTCCTCTTCTTGGCGTCGCCGAGCTGCTTCAAAGTCTTGTTGGGCTCGCAGGTCTTGTAGTGCTTCGCGTTCTTCTTCTCCTGGGTCCACCGTCGTCCCCGTGGCGGGCCATTCTGCTCCGGGTGCCAGGTCACTCGGAGCTTGTTCGTCGCCCCTTTCGGTGCTCTGAGGGTTCTGGCCTTCTGGGTCTTGGCTCTCCACGTATGCGGCTTCCGCGGCGTGGTGCCATGCTGTACGGCTTCCAGTGCGCGCCCGGCGAGGTCAAAGACGTCTCCAGTGAGGAAGCCCCGCATGTTGCGCACGTTCCGGATCGCCTCCCCGATAGTGACGTCGTAACCCAGGTACGGTCTGTCAAAGCTCTCCATGTGCACTTGGAGGCGTAAAACGTCTGCCGGGTGTGCTCCTTGTTCCGGCTGTCTTCCCCCCGCCACTGTGGCGAGCCTTGCAGCGGCGGCCGGCTGTTCTGGTGCAGCTGCAGCCCCGCTAGGCCCATGGCATCTACACTACTATAGGCGCAGTTGACTATGTGGCGCACGCCCCGCGCTGCTGCCAGTCTGGTACTGCTGACGTCTCCCCGCGGAACTCCTGGGCTACTGTCTATGCCTGTTGTGGTCAGGTGTAGGGCCTGAGCAAGCTGCTGCAGTACTGTCTCTGGTGAAAGGGGTGTGCTGGGGCGCACCACCGACAGAGCATGGAGCTGGATGGCTGCCTCTCGAAAAAGGGAGTACGTTGTTCTTGGCTTCTTGGTTGGGGACGTTCCGTTGCTTGTTGTGGGGGGTGCTCGCTGGTCGGTGAGCATGTTCCCTAGGCTTCCGAGAAGCTTCGTTTTGCAGCTGCCAGCTCCAAAACGGAGCTTCTGTGTTTTAGAAGCTCCGTTTGGAAGCTCCGTTTTGCAGCTGGCAGCTTCGTTTTCAAGCTGGCAGCTTCGTTTTGGAGCTTCTAGAAAGGAGCTGCCAGCTTCATTTTGAAGCTTCTAGCCAAAAACCGAGCTTCTAGGATTTTATGGCTTTGGCTCTTCAAGAAGCGCTTCTAGGAATTTCAAGAAGCGCTTCCTGGAAGCTTATTCTGGAAGCTCCATTTTGGAGCTTCTACTTTCCTAGAAGCTCGTTTTGGAAGCTCCATTTTGGAGCTTCTACTTTCCGAGAAGCTCGTTTTGGAAGCTCCATTTTGGAGCTTCTACCATATCTTACAGCTCGTTTTTCAGCATATATAATCATATAAACCATATCATATATATATATATATACATAATGTATTCTGCAGCTGCTATCTGTACAGGTACGAATTCGTGGTAGGAAGCACGACATTCTGACAGCAGGCTATAGGCTGCATCATCACATGCGTCTGAGAAAACCACTACTTGTAGCGGCCGGTCCGTGGCCCGGCTATATATTATAGCATAGCCAGCCGGCAGCTAGCGATATCAAATATAGTCAACAATAGTTGTAGGACATGGCAGCGAGCGATGGAGACTTGCAAGGAAAGGCAGCTAGCGATAGCAAAGAGCAAGGAAAAGCCGTCCTGAAAGGGTTCTTCACGAGGCAGCCTGCAAAGGCAGATTGGCCGTCAGATCCGGAGGAAGCTTGTATAAAGCATGCTTCGTTCTTGAAGCTGTGGTGCCCGATGGGCTTTAGCAAACCGCAGTCTAGGGCAGCCTGGAAAGGCGCTTTTCCTCGCCTACCCGAAGGCGACATGAATGCCATGATAAATGGTGTTGCGGAAGCCAGAAAATGGCTGAATCGCAAGCACCGGAACCAAAAGACGGGTGACAGAACTCACCCGATCATTCGGGATCTCATGGTGGCTCTGTTTGGGTCCGGTGGCAGCAGTCCGAAAGGACAAACGAGTACTTCCCGACGGAACACGAGTCCGAGAGGACCAGCCGCCAAGAGCAGTACTGTGGAGTCCAGTCCGAGAGGACCAGCCGCCAAGAGCAGTACTGTGGAGTCCGCAGAGGACTCGCAGACAAGCACTAAGGGCAGCCTGCGAAGGCTTAACACAAAATCCCCCATAATCTTTGTGGAGCAGGCAGCAAATGCCGTAGATGCCGATGTAATCAGTCTCTCGAGCACGGCTATCACAGCATCCAGCAAGGGTGTGCTGGCGGCAGGTGTGCTGCTCCAGAAGAAGCCAGCGATGGCAAAGAAGGCTGCAAAAGCCAAGCAGCCTGCAAAAGGCAAAGACAAGGTGCTGAAGAAGCCGAGCCTGAAGAAGGCTGTGCCGGCAGATGGCACGAAGAAGGTATGGCACGAGACCGTTTCTCACGGTCTCGTGAAAGTGACTAAAGCCTCGGCCAAGGCTTACATCACGTTCAAAGCCAGCGATGGCAAAGAAAAATCTTTGGTCAACGTGAACCTTGAAAAAGGCGAGAAGCAGTCCAGAGTCATGGACTTGCTGCTGCAGAAGCTCCAGACCGAAGAGGTCGACAGAGACTCCTTGTTGAAGTTCAAGGAGGATCTGCTTAGCAGAGAGAGAGGAGAGCCTGCAAAGGCAGAAGCAGCAGAAGGAAAGCCTGCAAAGGCAGAGGCGGCAAAAGAAGAGCCTGCAAAGGCAGAGGCGGCAAAAGGAGAGCCTGCAAAGGCAGAGGCGGCAGAAGGAGAACCGGAAGAGGAGAGCCTGCAGAAGGCGAAGGACTGAAGGGAGGTTTGAGAAGGAAAGCCTGCAGAAGGCAAGGACTGAAGGGAGGTCTGAGAAGCACAGCCTGCAGAAGGCGAAGCGAAGAGGAGAGGTTTAGGGCAGCCTGCAAAAGGCTTAAGGACTGAAGCTTTCAAAGTGTAAACAAAAAACGAGCAAGGCATGATCGAGCGATGTTAAGTTTTAGCTGAGCCTAGCCTGCAATGGCAAACAGCTTCTGTGCACTCTTAATATTTGTGGCTCGAGCATGCAGCAGCAGCAGCAGCAGCAACCTAGCACTGCAGGAGCTAGCTGGCAGACAGCACACACACACACACACAGCTCGCAGACAGCACTGGTAGAGTACTCTAGGAGCTTGTAGAAAGCAGTAGCCCTGTAGGGTGCCCCGCACTTTAGGAGCTCTAGTTCTGGCCCACACTAGGAGCTTGTAGAAAGCAGTAGCCCTGTAGGGTAGTTCTGCCCCACACTAGGAGCTTGTAGAAAGCAGCTAGTAGCTAGCCCTGTATAGGGTAGTTCTGCACCACACTAGAAGCTTGTAGAAAGCAGTAGCCCTGTAAGCCTCGTACCTAAACCCTTTAAAGAGCCGAGGCCTCTGGTCGGAGCTCCTAAGCTAGTGAGTAGTGTAGCTTGAAGAAAGCTAGTACTTTAGGAAGCTTGAAGCCTAGCTAGAAGAGCCATGGCCATGGCAAGCCTGAATAAGGCGTTTTTTTTCTTGGTGTTCCTGGTGCTGAGCCTGAAGAAGGCGGCCGGTGGTGCGGGCCTTCCCTGGTGGAGGGTCCGTTACCACCAGCTCAACAAGTGCTATGTGCTAGTCCGAGAGGACTTGGCCTCCTGGCGAGAACTCACGGAGGATGAGATCGTCGCTTTGGAGAGGGTGATGAAAACCAGCCCCGAGATCCTCCGGTACCTGTTAGAGTCCGGATGGAATGGGGCGAGCCTGCAAAGGCCTTTCTGGAGCCCGAATAGGGCATGCTGGCAACGGGATGTCGAAACCGAGTATGCGGCAAAAGAGATCCCGATCGGCGCCAGGCCGAAGGCGAAAGCCAACAAGCGGGGCAGCTCGCAAAGAGCCAAGAGCAGGAACAAAGCAAAAAGCTCGAACAGAGCAACTAGCCAGCCTCCGAAAAAAGAGCCGAAGGAAGAATATTCCTACGCGTATACGAACTATACACCCACGGAGGAGGCAGAGCCTGAAGAAGGCAAAAAAGGCCGAAGAGGCCAAGAAGTCAAGTTCGAGTGCAGAAGCCAGCGATGGCAGGACGACACCGACGACGACGGTGACCCCGTCCGATACTCGACCCACGATCAGTGGGGGAGCCATGGCTGGCAAGCCAGCAGCAGTTCCTGGGAGCCTGCACAAGGCAGCTGGCAAAACTGGGGCGGGAGCCAGGAATGGCAAAGTTGGGGCTGGACGGAATGGCAAGAATGGACTCAGCCGAGTCCGTGGCAGGACCAGAGCACATGGGGAGATTGGTCCTTTGCCAGCCAGCACAAGTCCGAACAGGACTATTACAAAGGAAAAATGAAGTCCGAAAAGGACAAGTCCGAAAAGGACCCCGACGAGATCGACACTGACGAGGAAAGCTCGACCTGGAAGGTCAGCAGAGGCTACCTCAGTCAGTGTCGGCGGCTGGAGCGACGGAAGTTGCTACGAGAAGGCCGGGAAGTGCCTCCGGAGCTCCGGCCCCGAAAGACAGAAATGTCACAGAAAAAAACGACATCCGCCGCCACTTGCAGATCCAGTTGAACTACCTGGAAGAAGAGCTCGAAAAGAGCAAATCGAAAATGCAGCGGGACGAGCTGTGGAAGACTATCATGGCCAAAAAGAAAGAGCTGAAACAGCTCTATCTGGACCTAGGCCTGGGGCAGCCTGCAGAAGGCACTTCCTCCAGTTCTTCGGCTGCAGCTGGCAGCCACCCCCCTCCAGAGCCTGCAAAAGGCAAGGGCAAATCCCCTCCAGAGCCTGCAAAAGGCAAGGGCAAATCCCCTCCACAGCCTGCAAAAGGCAAGGCGGCAGCAAAGGCTGCTACCCGGGATCCGCCAGGTGCCGTCAGCAAAGCGGCGAGCATTTTGGCCAAGGGTTCCAGCAAGCCTGCACAAGGCTCAACTGAGCCTGCACAAGGCTCATTTGCAGATCAGCCTGCACAAGGCTCAGATCCAACAGCTAGCGGCTCAGCCGCAAAGGTAGAAGAAAAAAAAGAAGAAAAAGAAGAGGATGATGAAAAAGAGTAGAAGCCTGAACAAGGCGACGACGACACTTGCAACGAACCACAGCCCGAGCAGGGCCAAAAGGACAATGACGACGACAAGCCCGAAGAGGGCAAGACGAGGGTGAAAGAAGAGCCCGACTACAACTGAAGCCCGAGCAGGGCAGCACAAGCCCGAACAGGGCAAAGGGTACAATAACTCAAGCCCGAGCAGGGCAGCACAAGCCCGAACAGGGCAAAGGGTCAAAGAACCCTGCTGACGGCTGCTCGCAGGCAGCAGAAAAAGCTGGGAGAGCCTTGGTTTCGGTGGCTTGGGGTTTAGGGGTTAATGGTTTAGGTGTTAATGGTTCTAGCTTTAGGGTTTAAGGGTTAAGGGTTTGGGGTTGAGTGGCTTAGGGGGTCTCGGGTTTAGGGGTTTAGGGGCTTCGGGTTTAAGGGTTAATGGTTTAGGGGTTCATGGTTCGGGCTTTAGGGTTTAGGGGTCAAGGGTTTGGGGTTTAGTGGCTTAGGGGGTTTCGGGTTTAGGGGTTTAGGGGCTTCGGGTTTAGAGGTTTAGGGGTTAATGCTTCGGGCTTTAGGGTTTAGGGGTTAAGGGTTTGGGGTTTAGTGCATGGCTTAGGCGGTTTCGGGTTTAGGGGTTTAGGGGCTTCGGGTTTAGGGGTTTAGGGGTTAATGGTTTAATGGTTAATGGTCCGGGCTTTAGGGTTTAGGGGTTGAGGGTTTGGGGTTTAGTGGCTTAGGAGGTTTCGGGTTTAGGGGTTTAGGGGCTTCGGGTTTAGGGGTTAATGGTTTAAGGGTCAATGGTTCGGGCTTTAGGGTTTAGGGGTTAAGGGTTTGGGGTTTAGTGGCTTAGGGGGTTTCGGGTTTAGGGGTTTAGGGGTTCCGGGTTTAAGGGTAATGGTTTAGGGGTTGATGTTTCGGGTTTTAGGGTTAAGGGGTCAAGGGTTTGGGTTTAGTGGCTTAGGGGGTTTCGGGTTTAGGGGTTTAGGGGGCTAATGGTTTAGGGTCTAATGGTTTGGGCTTTAGGGTTTAGGTGTTAAGGGTTTGGGGTTTAGTGGTTTTAAAACCTTATAACACTTAAACCCCAAACCCTCAATCCTAAACAGAAACCTCAGCCCCTAAACCCAGAACCCGGTACCCCTAAACCTTTCAGCCCCTAACCTTAGAACCCAAGACCACAACTTTAAAAACCTTTGACCTAGACCCCCTGTCCCCTAAACCCATAAACCCCTTAACCCGAAACCCCGAAGCCCCTAAACCCGAAACCCCTAAACCCCTAAACCCGAAATCCCCTACCAGCACTCACCACTCACCGCCCACCACCCACCACCACACCTGCCACCATCCCCACCACCCGCCACCCACCACCCCACCACCCACCACCACACAAGCCACCATCCCCACTACCCGCCACCCACCACCACCATCCACCACCCCCATCCGCCATCCACCACCCACCACCACCCACCACCAATGCGCCGATTTTCCCTTCCGGACCTCTACCAAAGCAGGTTCGTACAAAAAAGTACGAAATTCGTATTTTTGAAAATTCGTACAAAAAAGTACGAAAGATTCTAACCCCTTTTAAAAAGGATTCGTACAAAAAAGTACGAATTTCAAAAGTACGAATTCGTACTTTTTTGTACGAATTTTGCTGGCGGCTTGCCTGGCAGCCGTCCAGCAGCCGAAATTTGGCGCTGGGCACAACCGGGCCCTGCCCCACCACCCCAACAGGCACAACCCCACCAACCCCCACCACCCACCAGCTAGCCCCCCAGCAGCCCCCCACCAGACACCACACCACCAGACCACCACCACCACCACCACCACCACTACCACAAACCACCACCAACCACCAAGCCACCACACACCCCCACACCCCATCGCTGCCATCACCACCCCCCACCACCACCACCACCACCACCACCACCAAGCCAGCACCCACCACCGACCCAGCACCCACCACCCACCACCCCCCAACGTTACCACCCACCACCCAGCACCCACCACCCAGCACCCACCACCCAGCCCACCACCCAGCACCCACCACCCCCCACCAGCATCATCCACCATCCACCAACTGAGCATCATGCACACAAATCATTCACCCACTCCATCCACCCACCACCCACCACCCATCCCCCAACAACACCCAGCAGCCCACCACCATCGCCAGCTTCACCACCACCACCACCATCATCACCACCATCACTACATCATCACCATGCACTACCATTACCACCACCACCACCATCACCACCAACACCCACACCCTAAAACCCCAAAGCCCCAAAACTAACACCTGAACCCTATAATCTCTAAAAGCAAACCCCCTGAACCCTGATCGCTATGTTAAAACCTTGAAACCCTAGGCCAAAACCCTAATTCCATTTAAAACCACAAATCCTAAACAATCTAAAAAAATAGGCTAAAACTTTTTAGAGTTGTTCAAACACTAAATCTGTGCATGTGTGTGCATGATGTACCAGGCTCGAGAAGCCCAGAAAAAAAAAACATGCACAGCTTGAGTTAAAGCACTTTGGTCCGGTAGGCTGAACATGCACAGCTTGAGTTAAAGCACTTTGGTCCGGTAGGCTGAACAAGCCAAGTTTAAACTAGCTAACAACCTTAGGATGCCGAGGCCTCTGGTCGGAGCTCCGTTTTGATATATAAGGTAGCGACAGCATCATCATGCACAGCTAGCAAATAGCTTAAGCTTTAGGATCTAGGGCAATGGCCCCCAAGAAAAGGCCCGCTTCGGTGAAGAAGGAGCCCGAGACACCGCCGAAGAAGCCGAAGCCTGCAAAGGCAAACTCTCCGGCCAAGGCCTCGCCGGGAGAGCCAAGCTCTCCCGGCCCGAAGCTGGGAAGTCCCAAGCCACCGCCTCCACAGCCTGCAAAGGCAACACCTACACCACCGCCTGCCAAGGCAGGGCAGCCTGCAAAGGCAAAGGCCAAGGCCCACCCGGCTCCTTCCAGGGATGCTTGGAAGGACCTTCGCTACCAGCTGGGCAGCCTGAAGAAGGCAGGAAAGGGAGCGAACCTTCGCGGCCAGTGGGAGAACTGCAAGACCCAGTCCGAAAAAAGGACTTTCTACTACGAAGTGTTCCTTCTGGACCCAGAGGTAAGCCAGAAGGAAGTGCACAAGGAGAGCTTGCAAAAGCAGAGCAGCCTGCACAAGGCGGTCACTGGGTGGATGACCATGTGGGAAATCGGCAAGCTTGAAGGAGCAGACCCCTCGGTTCCTTCCTTCGAAAGCCTGTGCAAGGCAGCGGTTGAAGGGCTTCCGAGTCGGAAGCATGAAGCGGAAGCTTGGGCAAAGCAAGGTGTGCTACAGTACTGGTACAGCAAGGAATTGCACAAAGAGACGACGACGAAGCACTCGTCGACCACGAAGACCTCGGAGAAGGTCGGGGAGCTCGAAGATGAGCCTTTCCGGAAGGTCGAAGAGGCCCTGAAAATCGAGAACTCTGTCCGGCCGTTGATGCTGGGAAACAGCAAGGCCGGAAAGGCCGGAAGCTCTGGTGACGGGCCGCCGCAGCTCGAGGAGGAGAAGCCGGAGGAGGAGCAGCCTGAGGAAGGCGATCTCTACAAGAAGGCCGTGCAAGGCTTGAGAAAGGCAGTGAATGCCTACAGCTCCGCCGCCAGCAAAGTCACGACGATGCTGGCAAGCCTGGACAAGGCAAACCCCGAGGTTCAAGCAGACCCGCAGCATGCGGTGTCGAAGATCGCACTGGGGGATCTGGAAACTTCAAGCTCGAAAGAGCGAAACCACTGGAACACCGTTTTGGCCAGGTGGCCGGCGACGTGGGACAGGGCGGCTGGGTTTTTCAACGAGACCGAAAAGGTCGAGGAGGTGCAGCTCGAAAAGAGCAAGTGCGAGAAGGCTCTCAAGGAGCTGAACAAAGTGCTTGCCCCTACGAAGGTTTGGGCGAAAGGCAAGCTGGACTTCTAGCTTGAAAAGCACTGCAGCTGTGAGCCGAGCTCGAAGAGAGCTAGCAAAGAAGCAACACTTCTAGCTCGAAAAGAGCTGCAGCTGTGAACCAAGCTCGAAGAGAGCTAGCAAACAAGCAACACTTCTAGCTCGAAAAGAGCTGCAGCTGTGAACCGAGCTCGAAGAGAGCTAGCAAACAAGCAACACTCTAGCTCGAAAAGAGCTGCAGCTGTGAACCGAGCTCAAAGAGAGCTAGCAAAGAAGCACTGCAGGCGGCGCCGCCGGCTCGAAAAGCCTGTCCATTTGCAGGGGTTCGTGAGTGCATGTCGCTTTGTGCAGGGCTTGCCTTTCACCTTTGATGCTCCTGCATGCATGCCGCAGCTAGCTTTGTATAGCTAGCTCTTAATGCAGATCGTAGCATTTGGCAGGACGTCCCTTTAAAGCTCCAGCAGTTTAAGCGCCGAAACTTGCTGCCATGTGTAATTTTAAGCTAGGCCGCCCAAACTTGATTCCCTCACCATGCACCCTAAAGCCATTTTAGAGGCCCTTATGGAATAGAACAAACACGACTTTAGCTATATAGGCCTCCCCGGGCCATGAGCCATGGGCAAACGAAGCCTGCAAAAGGCATCTCCAGCAAGCGGAAGCAAGAAGCAGAAGCCTGCAAAGGCGGAAAGCAGCAGCTGCAGCGAGGAACAGGGGAAGCCTGAGAAAGGCAAAGAGCTGGAAGCCTTTGGCGACGAGTTGAAGGGGCTCTACACGAGCAATGCTGTCACTGCTAGGAAGGCAGCTTCAGTTTTCAAGAAAGCCCATGATGCGGGCTTGCGACTGAATAGCCCTTTTGATAAGGCTTTCAGTTTTAGGAAGGCTGCAGAAGCCAACAACTTGAAGCCTGCAGAAGGCAGCGAGGGCAGCGACCTGAAGCCTGCAGAAGGCAAGAATGCAGCAAGAACATTGCAAAGGTGGATGCGGAAAAATTCCACTTGGCCCGACCTCTATTGGGCGGAAATTCCTTTGAAGTCCGGGAGGACAAAGGAAGTCAAGCCTGAAAAAAAATCCTTTCCTGCTGCCCCACGAGTGGCTGGCAGATTATTTTTTGCAGCCAGGGGCAGTGGAGGAGGCCCTTCCGGCACCGGGCAGTCCGTTAGGACAGGAACTTAAGCGAATCGAGGCAGCTTGGAGAAAGCGATTTGGGGAGCCTGAGGAAGGCAAACCCATGGTCCCCCTGGGGCTCCACGGGGACGGGGTGCCTGTGCAAGGCAGGATGAATCAATCCACCGTCGATTTTATGACCATCAACTTGATGGCATCCAATGTTTTTCAAGCGAAGCGGGTTCCTATCACCTGTGTGGAGAGCCGTTATGTGGCAGGTCGCGAGACCATAGAAGCAGTGCAGCAAGTGATTGCATGGTCCCTGCAGAGCCTGGGTGAAGGCAGATACCCCAGCTCAAGGCACGATGGGGAAAGCCTGGACAAGGCGAGACAAAGCATGGCAGGGCTACCGATGGCAGCCAGAGGTGGCCTGGTGCAGCTTCGAGGCGACTGGGACTGGAACTGCAAATACTTTGGAGCTCCTCAGTGGAATGAGTTGAAAGGAATGTGTTGGCTTTGTAAAGCCAAGCCCGAAAATTGGCGGGGGATGTCTGCAGAGGACCGCCAAAACCAGAGCCTGAGTAAGGCAGAGTTCGAGGAGAGCTTGAGAGATCGCAACAAGCACGTGTCGCCTTTGTTTGGCCTGCCGGGAGTCTGCAACAAGACAATGAAGCCTGACTGGATGCATGTCGTCGACGAAGGCTGTGGTGCCCATGCAGCAGGCCATGTGCTCAACGAGCTGCTGGCAAAGTTCCCAGACAGAAGTGTCGAGAAAAGAGTTGAAAGACTTTGGGAAGAGGTACAGAGCCTGTACAAGGCGAAAGGAATTCCAGCCTGCAGAAGGCTTAAGAAGCTCACGGCCAAAGACATAGTCAAGCCTGGAAAGGCGCCTGAGCTAGCTGCGAAGGCAGCAGAAACTCGGTACTTTTGTACCGACGTTCTGCTGCCTTTGGCGGCAAGCAAGCGATTGCAGGAAGGAAGCCTTCATGACCAAGCTGTCTACAACGTGGCAAAGTATTGTGCACAAATGTATCAGCACATGGAGGACTTCGACCCGAAGCGGCTGCAGAAAAGTGGTGAAAAGTTCATGAGCCAGTATATGGCCTTGGAAGAGGAAGCCTTGCACCTCGACCCCGAAGATAGCCTGACATGGCGAGGAAAGCCTAAGTTGCACTACTTGGGCCACCTCTTGGACGAAGCCCGAAAGGGCATACACCCTAAGGACTTCTGGAACTATAGGGACGAGACGGAAGGCTACCACTTCCAGAAGCTCTGGTTTCGAGCAGGGGGTGTCACAACACGTGGCCATCAGACCGAAAAGGTCCTCCTCAAATGGGGACATGACGAGCCCTTTTTCAGCTTGAAAGAAGCTGTGCAGTGAGAGCTTGCAGAAAGCCCTAGCTAGCAGTGACAGCTCGCAGAGAGCGACAGCTCGCAGAGAGCCTTAGCAGTGACAGCTCGCAGAGAGCATAAGTTTCACGACAGCTCGCAGAGAGCCTTAGCAGTGACAGCTCGCAGAGAGCATAGTTTCACGACAGCTCGCACAGAGCTTTAGCAGCTGAAGTCTCACAAGTCGCAGCCTGCAAAAAAAACCAGTCGTGAGCGAGGGTTTCGGTTTAGGGTTTAAGCCTAGGGTTTAGGGTTTAGGGGCACGTGCATTTAAGCCTAGGGTTTAGGGTTTAGGGGCACGTGCATATATATATATATATATATAGAAGCTCATTTTGGAAGCTCCATTTTAAAGCTTCTAGAAGCTCATTTTGGAAGCTCCATTTTGGAGCTTCTAGAAGCTCATTTTGGAAGCTCCATTTTGGAGCTTCTAGTTTTCTAGAAGCGCTTCTAGGATTTTCAAGAAGCGCTTCTAGGAAGCTTCATTTTGCAGCTTCTAGGCTTCAAACCCTAGAAGCTTCAAAACGAAGCTGCCAGCTCCAAAACGGAGCTTCCCAAATCCGCTTCCCAAAACGGAGCTTCTAGGAAGCCTAGGGTTGAGTAGGATCACGATGTGGTAGGTGATTTCGCGCAGCCCCGCCATGCCCGTCTCGTACAGCAGGCTCCTAATTTTGTCTATAGCCACTTCGAGGTAGTTGGGCTGTGGTGGGTCGTTGCTTCCCCGTGCTGTGCTGATTCGTTGCATGAGGTCTGTGTGGTCTGGTTCTGGTGTGGTTGTGCTGGGCTGTGGTTGGAGTCTGTTGCCCAGTGGCCTTGTGTCCTGGAGCTGGGTGAGCAGTGATGGTGGCTGTGGCGGTGGTTGCTGTGGTGCGGTGGCTGTGGCTGCGTTGGTTGTTCTCTGGCTGCGGCGGAGGTCCCTGCCATCGAAGAGGGGGTTGCTTGCGCTTGCTGTGGTGGACCCCGCGCTCTCCGCTTGTGCTGTGGTGCTTGCAGGGTGGCTGTCGCCAGGTTCCGCGGTGCCTGCGGTGGCTTGGTTCGGGCTTGGTGCCCCTTGGGTTTGCAGTTGTGCCGCCCTTGGCGGGTCGAGTGGCTTGCCCCTGCGGCCGTGTTGCTTGTCGTGTTTGCTGGGTGTGTCGCCCCGTTGGCTTGTGTGGCTGCAGCATTGGTGGCGGCGTGTGGGTGGTGGTGGGTTGCCTCCGTGTCTTGTGGTGGTGTTTGCGTCCTCGTTGAGGTGTACGTCTAGTATCCAGTCATCTTGCCATGTAAAGGTGAGGACGTCCCCTTCACATAATTAATAAGGCAGCATTGAATTCGTACTGCCCGGGTGGCGGGGCAGCCACCACTTCCGCCAGGTACGTGTGGGGATTGGGCCTGGTGATGGAGAGCACAGTGCCAACCGAGATGGGCGGGCAGTGTTCTGCGCGGATCCCGGGGCTATGGTGCGTTGGGGGCTGGGTTCCGCTCGGAGCGCCGCCAGTTCATGTTCCTCCTTGCGTCTCGGGTTATTCTCGATCTGCACCAGCCACCACGGCGGGTTGCTCGGCGAGCCCGGTTCCTGGGCTACGATTCTGCCCCGAGCCCACTTATTGGTAGGGATGGTGGGTCTGTTGATCGAGGGAGTGGCTGTGCCTCTCAGGGTTAGGCCTGCCTTGGCTGTGGCGGCTGCCATGGTGGTTGGTGAGAGTGGTGGTGCTTGTTGGTGTGGGAGTGGGTCCGTGGAGCTGCTAGACTGCTGGTGTGGCTGTCGCTGAGATTGGTGGGGGGTCGTTGGAGCTGCCCGCCCGCGGCGCCGGCTGTGTGGAGTCGGTTGGGGTGTTCCGGGGCCGATGTGGTGGTTGTGGTGGTGGATCCTGGGAGCTCCGGCTCTCGGTTGGGCTGGTTGTGTCTGTGGTGGCAGCCGCGGGGTGGCTGGGCCCATGCTGGCGGATCATCGTCATCTGCTGGTGGCTGTGGGGGTGGTGGCTTCGCAGGCGAGGCGGTTTAAGCAGGCGGCGGGCGCTTGTCGGGTGTGGTCGACGCTGCTGCCTGTGCCTGTGTAATTAGGCGGGCCCGTGCTAGCTTGCGGTGGCGCTGACTGGCTGCCGGAGTGTTGGGGGCCGTCTGGGCCGTCTGGGTGGAGGAGGTGCGGCCGCTGTGGCGGGGGAACTTTGTGTGGGGCGAAGCGCGCCCCTCTGCCTGTGCCACCGTAGGGCCAGAGGCCCATGCGCTGGAGCTGGATTTTGAGTGCTCGCTTGGTTGCTCGGGTGCGTGTGGGGGTTGCGCTCCATCTGCCTGGGCTGGTCTGTGCTGCCTGGAAGGGTTGGCCGCCCGTGTGGTCCGGGATGGCCGCGTCTGGTTGGGCTGGCGCCGTGTTGCAGGTGTCGGCTGTGGGTGCTTCATCTGGCATGTCGGCTGCCGTGGGCTCCGGTGGTGGTGTTTGCTCCGGCTCTTGTGCTTGGGAGGTGTCGCTGGCGCTGGCGCTGGGATTTGGGGACGTGTCGGGTGGGCTCCCCGGAATTGCAAGAGCGGCACCAGATGTAGGAGTCGGGTAGGTCTCCTGCTGTAAGCCAGTACATGTATACTCATGCTGTCCATGTTGGCTAGCGGTGGCACTGCGGGGGGTGGGCGAGGGCCATGTGTCGGCATGCCCTGTTGCGGCACCGTGTGGGTTGTGTTGGGGGGGTGTCGGCTGCTGCCACTGCTTGGAGGGGGGTCGCCGGGGGGTCTTGGGGCTGAGGCGGAGGGAAGTGCGCCTCGTCCTGGGTTGTGCTGGCGGGTGGTGTGAGGGGGAGACCTGGCTGGCTATTTTGCCGGTCTCTTCTGGTTCGTACCAGCCGTCTTCGGACCATACATCTTGCTCCGGTATGTATGGAGGTGCATAGTAGCGCTCCTATTGGTTGCGCCTTTGCCATGGCCGTTGGTTGCTAGGGGGTGTGTGCTGTTGTGTTGTGGCGTGCTGGGTTGGACGGCCCGGGCTGCGCGGGTCCGTCGGTCCTGCAGGGTTCGGGGCTGTGGCTTGGCTGGAGCTGGCCTCTGGGTCTGCCGGCGGTGCTTCGGTCTGCTGCGGCGGCGGTGAGTTTGCAGTGTGCTGTGCTGCCCCCAGGCGGGTGGCCCTGGGTTCCGCAAGGTGGCTGGTGTGTGTGGCTGCTTCGCGTGTTTGAGTTCCTCCGGGCGGGCCTGCTGTGCCACTCCAGAGTAGCAACTGTCCTAGGGCCACTATTCCGCTACAAGGAAGGAGTCGCCCCGCCATGTTCATGTGCTTCGTGGTCTGCTTCTGAGCTTCACGAGGCTGCGGGGGTCGTTGGGCATGCGACCTCAAACACTAGGTAGATCTTCTGCTCATACTTTGGAGACAGGTGCAAGTCAAAGGAGAGAATCTCTGCAACATCATGCATGTAGGTTTCGGGTATCGGTTGGGAAGGGTTCGGGCTTAACCTGTAGTGGATTTGGCAAAACGACATGGAGAAAAGCTGTGCATGTTCCTCACGACGTGCTGGTAGCCCCGCTGTTTTCATGCACTGCTGGGAAGGCTCAGGGTCGTGCTGGCAGTCGCCCCTGTCGCGCCGGGGTTCATTCGCCCGCTTGCCCCGCTGGAGGTGAGCTGAGATTGCCGTACTGGTCGGAAGTTGGGTATCTGGGTGAGGTTGGCGATGGCGGGCTGTCTCCCGCTGGCCCAGGGCAGATCAAACTCCGCCACAAAGTCGGCCTGGAGCGCCATCCACTGATCACGGTTCTGTGCCACCTCGATCCAGTTGTAGGTGCCGATCTTGGCGATGCTCCGCTCCACGTCCTGTGGGTTCTGCGACTTCTTTCCACCACTTGAGGTTGCGCCACAGTAGTAGGTCTCGCGTAGGGCCCGGGTGTCTGGCTGTATGTCCATGTAGCTTCCAGATCTGCCTTAGGGCGTATGTTGACCATCTGCCTTGTCCGCTGTGGAAGAGTGCCACTCTGGCCGCTCGCATAGTGCGAACTTGCCAGGCGGCCCAAGCCTCTGTGGCGCGTCTCTTCGCCCCGAGCATAGCTCTGATACAGCTGAGTTGGCAGCTGTTGGCTGCTCGTAGCAGCGCTGTGTTGTTCGGCCAGGTGGCGCACCCCCAGGTCGCAGAGCTCCGCACCAGGGTGGTCAGAAGCTTGATCCTGGGTTCCAGTGGCGTTTTGGCGCACAGTAATCTCCTGTGAGCATGGAACGCTCTCCGACCTCTGGCCTGCAGGTCGGCTGTGAGTGCTGTCACCCCGCTTTTCTCGAACGTGAGCGGGGAGCCGAGCGCTGTCATGATGTCTTCGACCCCCCCCCGGCTTTACTTTCTGGCCGCCAATGGTGAACTCGGTGTCGTCGGGCTGGCTGCATAAGATTTGCGTCTTTATCACGTTCACGACATTGCCCCTGCCCCCAAGCTTGTCCTCCAGGTGTGTGATGGATCGTTGCATGGCCTTGGCATCTTCAGACCACAGGTACGTGTCGTCCATGTAGCCCGCCCCTTGCGAGGGGCATGCAGGCAGGTCTGGCCGCCCCGATTTCCCCAGGGGGACTGTATCGTGGAGCTCTTGTAGAGTTTCCCCGACGGAGGCCGAGTATAGCACTGCCGAGTCCGGGCTGCCTTGGCGCACCCCGTTGCTTTGTGTGACGGAGACGAGGGACTTGCCGACGTAGACGTCGATGACCTTGGCCTCCAGGATCTCCAGCCATAGTCTGCTCTCCCAGACTAGCCCGCCCCGCTTGGCAACAGCGTCCCGAACCATGACTGCAAGCGCGTCTTGGGCTATGCTGTCGAATGCCTTGCGTACGTCTACTTTCACGATCCATAGCTTCACGCCCCAGTCTTTTGCCATGCGCATCAGGCGACGAAGAGCCAAAATGAGTTCTTGAGCTTGTCGCCCCGTGGAGCAGTACTGGTAGTAGCAGTGGAGGTCCAGGTAGGGCTGGCATCTGAGCAGAAGTAGCTGAGCGATCCAGCGCAACAAGGTGTTGCTCAGCGTTATGGGCCTGGTCTCTGCCCAAGACTTGGGCATTTGTTCTTTGGGCAATAGGACGGTTGCTCCTCGCCCCACTGTTTCTGGGACGTTGGCCTTGTAGAAGCAGTCGTTGATGAGGGATAGGATGTAGTGCGCCCACTGAGGTTCCCGCAGCATTGCCTTGAAACTTTCGTAGCCTACCCCGTCGATGCCTGTGCTTTTTCTCGGCTTCCATTTCTCGGCCGTGGTCTCCAACTCGTCTCTGGTAAAGGGTTTCCACGGAGTTCTTTTGCAGACTCTGGTGAGTTCGCCCCGGATGGCGTTGATGTGGTCTGCGGGCCCGGGTTTCTGTGCGTTGAAGATCGCCTCGAAGTGGTCTAGCAGGGGTTGTCGAGGAGCCGCTCTTCCCACCCCGTGGTTGGTGTGAGCTGCTTGAGCTTCTTGAAGGCGTGCCAGTTGAGTTGGCTGGCTTCTTCTGCTAGCCTGGTCTCGCAGTCACGCTTCTCGGTTTTGCGGAGCTTTTGGCTTGGACGGTCTTCCAAGCTTGTCTCCGATCTTGCCCTGGTCGGCTGTTGTGTGCGCGGCGTCTGGCTGCCTTGAGTTCTGCGCTCTCCTTGTAGCCTTGTCTCGCCCTGTAGGTCGGGTTCTGGATCTGCTGGGCCTTGTCGACAATGACTCGGTATGGGTCTTTCTGGCGCGGTGGTTGGAGGAGCTCGCGTTCCACATCTTCTGGGTGCAACAACTGCTTCACACCGCAGGTGACTTGGCGTGGCGGGGGTCTGCGGCCTTGGCGCGGGAGCAGCAGTTCCGCCAGGACCGGTTCGTGGTCGCTGATGGCCATGTCCCGTGCTTGCGCCACTCGCCCTCCACTGGCCCCGGAGCCTCGCAGGAGCAGGTAGTCGATGGATCTGGGTTTGTGCCCCGGGTTGTACGGGAAGTGGCTCGGGTCTTGTAGCGCTGGCTCCGGGAAGTAGAGGTCCTGCTCCACCGCCCATTGCAGAAGTGCGTTGCCCTGCCCTGTGGTGGCGACTATACCCCGACACCATGCTGAGCGTCTCATTCGCGTCAATGCCAAGTAGCAGCCTCTGTGTGCGGAAGCAGTGGGCCTCGGACCATCCATGAACCATGTTGTCCACCTGCTGGATTGTGGCGTGGTGTGGGATGTGTCCACTGAGAAGTCCAAGTCGCTGCCCCTCGTGTAGCTTTACTGTGGTGGCTATCGCCCCCGGCATACAGCAGGATCTCTCGTGATTGCCGAGGTCCCCTTCGTATGCAATGCCTTCTCCCCTCCAGTCGTTCTCCAGCTTGCCATAGATGGTGACGTGGTATTGAATTCCAGGGTCGGGCACCACTATCTCTTGGAGAAGCAGTATCCCTGTAGGCCGCAATGCTGTCTGCCCCGCCATGTCGTCGAGCAGTTGGGCACATCTTAAGATGTCCAGCCCCCCGACGTTCCATGTCGCGGCTGTGATGTGGCGACCGTCTTGCTTGCCGTCGTGAAACTCAGAGTCGTCGGCCTCTCAGCGCAGTGCCGCCCCTAAGGGCTGCCACTTGTTCTGCAGGTCCCCTTCCGAGGCTCCCAGAAGGCGGGCAATCTGTCCCATGTGGATCCATGCCCCCATGGTGCCTGCGTTGGTCGCCCCATGCGGCGCCTGAGTGACAGCGCTGCAAAGTCTGGTGTTGCGGTACCAGACGGTGCCACTATAGACTAGACCACTCCGTCTCGATCTCGTGCTTGGCCGCCCCGTTCTCGAGTAGCAGGCGCTTTGTTTTGGATGCCACCATGGCGCGTCGCCTTTTCTCTGGGCTTTGCGAGAGATGTAGCCAAAGTCGCCGTGTAGTTCCGTCTTCTCGCTTGCCCAACTCGATGTTCGCTTCAAGGACTCTTTGTGTCGCCCCGCGCAGGCGGTCACGGAGCTGCTGCTCCGACTCCCCATTCCGTGGCTCGTAGGGGATGATCACGAAGCCTCTGCGAACCCCCGGGCAGAAGGCAGCGTCGACGTCCAGGTCGATGCGAAGGTCGGTAACCATCTGCTTTGCTGCCGCCGATGTCTGCTCCGCATGTTGGTCTTCATGCCACCCGCCCATTATCATGGCGGGTTTGCGCTTCTCGGATTCGTCTGCTGTGGTGGACCCCCAGCTGGATCCCGCCCCGCTGCTGGACCGCAGCTCGAGTGCACTGAGGCGGCTAGCAAGGCTTTGGTGTCCGCCCCGGAGCTCCTTGATCGCCCCGCCCTGCTCATCTTGTGTGGCGGTGATGTTCTGCAGCATACGCACCGTGTCCATGAGCTGGGACGTGACGGTTTTCTCCACCAGCTCTACCCTTTGCCCCACTGCTTGGGTGATCTCGGCCTTGAGCTCTGCGTTGTTTTGGCGGAGCAGCTCCCTCATGGCATCTATGGTGGCTGCTCCGGGGTTGGGGTGCTCATCCCCGCGCGTCCGCTTTTGTGCGGGGGAGCCTGCGGGCTCCGGCTCTGCTTGCCCCGTGTGACTCAGTACTGGAATGTTTTCGCCGACTCCTGCCTGGCGCGGCAGTTCTGTTGAGGACGTCATTGCACGGATTGCGAGGTCGCCAAGGTGCAGATAGTGCACAGTCACTCCCCGGATGGTGTCCCCCGCCCAGCGGTGAACTTGCGGCGGATCAGCGTGTGGTCCAGGGACTTCACCCAGCGATGTCGCTCCAACGAATCACTATGAAGAGGGTGTTCTTGTGTAGGCTCGCCGAGTGCCTCGATGTGGAGGGCTGACAATGTCCCGAAGCAGGTGCTCAAGGCTACCGTACAGGACCGACCCCCCCGATCTCGCGGCTGGAAGCGAGGATGGTGAAGTCGCGTAGAGGAGCACTCTGGTAGTAGTGGTCGCACTTTATCAAGAGGACTCTCTGGCTCGACTCTCCCCGCGGCCGGGTTTACAGGCCCTCTCTCTCACAGGGGGCTCGGGCCTTGAACCACTCGCGGCTTGAGCCAAAATGGCTACTCTCTCTCTCTCTCTCTCTCTCATAGAGGGCGTGTCAGGCCCCCGAGCATTCAGCCCGCCAGCATTCTAGGAAGGGGTGAAATCGAGAAAGATGCACTGGTTGAAAGGGCAGGTCGCTCGCTCTCTCTCACACTCTCTCGTCGCTTCGCTTCTCAGGGGAAGAGTCCACAGGTCGTGGACCCGCGCCCGGGCGCCCCCTTCCCCGACTCGGCGGTGGAAGAGGCTGCGGGGTCCGCAAAAGTAGGAGGAACGTTTCCCCCAACGTGAGGTCTTGCTGGTGGTACGTGCCTGGTAAGAACTGCCTCATCCACGCCTCACTGAAGCACAATCGTTTGCCCCTCGCCAGGCACACCCCCCCTGGAGAAACAACGGTTGGATACGATGGTTCCCCCGCCTCTTCAAGGTGAGCAAACAACTGAAACACGAACCACGCAGGTCACAAGGACGGGCGGATTCCCCAGCTAGTCAACAGCCTTAGGTAACAGTCTGCAACAGTGTAGAAAGACAGCGAACTATGCCCCCAGTCAAGAACGTAGCGAATTGGCAGCAGGACCCCTATCAAGGATGCTGAGTGTTTGGCCTTGGTGCCGTGAAAAAGCGGGGCGGAGTGGCACCCCAGAAGACTCTCTCTGTCTCTCTCTCTCGCTCTGCCGTTGCAGCCAGCAAGTCTATCAGCGCCCGGAAGTGCATCAGGCTCAGCCCTTTGAACAGGCCCCGCATGAAACAGCGAGCCGCCCCTCAAGCAAATTTACGTTGCAAGGCGCATACGTCTTCTTTACATGGCTGAATTATGCTGAATTGTAGACCTTGGCCCTCGCAGCGCCGGGGCAACTGCCAACAGTAAGTAGAGGATTGCCTCCGCTGCTGATGGTGTTTCCTCCAGTCCAATGCCTTGGAAAGTGGTAGAAAAAGAAAGAAAAACCGCTCGCCACCGATGCTTTTTGATGGCCGGGTCTTCAGATCGACTGGAACCAGTTATTTGTGGTCCCAGGTGAACGAAAATGGTTGTGTGATGAAGCTATGCAACAGGCCTCACACCTTTGAAGACTACAGTGTGCATTTTGCGGCTTTTTGAACACATCGTGATGTCTGGTGGATGAGCAGCTTCAAGGCTGCCGGATCCCGGATCTTTCGGGGCTTGTTGCATGGTACATTGCTGATGCCCTGGTGTCGATGTGTCCAGAAACCGTACTGCACGTGTTGATGGTGGCTGGGCTACCATCCTCCTGCGGTGCGTCCTCGGGCTTTCGATTCGCACAAGGCCAGATCTAAATTGTAAGGTGCCCTAAAGATGCATGGGAGAAAGGTGAGCAGATCTTAGTCGCCTGAGCCTGCGCCGCCATTCGGGTTCCGCCACAGATCGCCCCGCGTCCTTCGATGTCCGACGAAAGCTCGCCGCAAGCACTGAACGTTCCCACTCTCGCCGATGCAGCATTACCTTATGGGGTGGGCCTTGATGACTTGGCAAATGACCGCGAAAGCTTTCTCACTCAGTCCGCCTGTGAACATATATTGGTGGCCCTGGCCCAGGGTCTGATCTCTTTCAAAACTTCTTGGTGTGACCGCAAACCAGCGGGTTGCATTTCACAAGCTCCGTTTGCAAGCTAGAAGTCCGGGCTGTCATTTCCACCTCCGAGCAATCTCACAAAAGAACTGCAACTCAATTCAAGGCAGCAAGCTAAGCAGAAAGACATAGAGACCACACCCTTAGACGCTAGCCGGCTCCTGGAGTGGATGCGTAGCTAGTATTTGTCTCCAACCCCACCGGTAGTTGCCGCCTGGTTCAGAATGCCTTTGCTGGCTGCGGAGACTTCCAAGCCGTCCCTCAACACGCGCGCACGTGTGATCAAAGCCCCAGTCTGAGTCTCATCAACACAGATTCCGGCTCACATCGCGTAAAACAAGCATGGAAGCAAGCGCATCAGGACGCCCCAGCAGCTAATTGTCAGCCAACCCGTTCCCAAATAGCGACATAGAAATGTCCACTACTTGCACCACGTATCGCGAATTGCTTCATGCCGCCCTTGTGCATGAGCTGTTTTTCCTCACGGAAAGATTCTCTCGTGATACTGCTGCTTGGGCAGCATTGGTTCAGGATCTGGACAAGGACCTTCTCGACTCTCCTGCTCCGGACGAATTCGATGGATCGAAACTGGGAAGGATGGCGACTTGATGTCCAACCCTTCCTACAGACCGTCTGGTTGCTCGTAAGAAGACGCCGTGACACCCAAGAGCTGATGAAGCAGGAAGGGTCTTGGACTCAACTGCCAACCCCTCTGGAAGTTGAAGCTCTGTCCCGGAGCAAGCTGTGTCACAATTTCAAGCGACGCCAACCAACAGTTCAGGCCATACCGGCATAGCCTGGAGCCTGGTTCCTGTCTGTTGCTCCGGCCACAGCCGTACTGCAAAGCCAGTGGCGTCAATGCGTAACTGTCGCTTCGCCCCGCCTGCGGATCTATAGTTGGAGTCGGACCTGCAACTTCCACACCTTGGCTCCGGGAAAACATCAGAGGCAAGAAAGCCAACGAAAACCGCACAAGGCCCCAAGCCTGCAACCCCCGCCCCCCCCCCCGCAACATGTCGCAGCTCCGTACACGGCAATGAAATCAGCTCTCCAGCGAGCCTCGACCGCGCATTCGTCCGACCTCGCAGAGCCAGTCCAGACTGCCTGCCGAAAGGTGTGCCTTTATAGCAACATTGCTTTTTGCAGGCCTCATGGAACTTCGCTTCCGCAGACGTCGTCTTGCACACTTCAAGGGGAAATGTATCGATGCAGCTTCGGCGCACGGCTTTGTATCCATTTCAGGATGGTGCCTGCCCCGCATGTGTGGATGCATGCATGTGCCTGTACATGTATGTGTATATGTATTTATATGTGTATATATATATATATATGTGTGTGTGTATGTATGTGTATAAATATATATATATATATATATATATATGTACATATATATATATGTACATATATATATATACATATATATATATATATATATATATACATATATATATATATATGTGCTGCTAACCCTCCCCATGAACTACCGCGATGTGACGCGATACCGCCGCCAATCCTCCTACGTTTGGGCTTCTCTTGTATGATCCAATTTTGAAGTTCCGAGGGGAAAGCATATGTATGACGGCAGCCGGCTTCATGTTCAATTTTTGCGACGCTTCACGCACATACTCCGAAAGATGATAAACGATGGAAAGTTTCTGTCTGAATAACCGAAGATAAACATGTGCCCGAATAACAATCCCAAAATAGCCTTCACTGTAGTCTCAGATCAAAGTCCCAGCAATACGCATGAGTGACCATGCCTTGATTGACTCAAATTCCTAAACAGCTGTATCCTTATCACTATCCATGCCATTAGACCTTACATTGGCCCCCATGGTGACAGTAGTATCCTTCTTCTTTTTCACCGAAAGTAAATGTCTTATACATCAACGTCGTAGTTTGCATGGATCAAGGTGCTATGTCCACTTATGACCCCATTTTACATCCCCATACTACTTCCCATATCGATCTGAAGGTTAAAACAATAACATGATTTCGTCAGCCTGATTCCCAGAATTGGATCTGATTCAAAATGCGCCTTACTCGCAAACTTAAGATCGATCTTCAAATCACTCATAAGCTCTTCCCAGTGGTAGCCTTCGTACTGTACCGGATACTTCCCTGAACAGAAAACCCAGACCAGTGGCCTCACCAGCAAATTAATAAATCCAGATGTAGCTGTGGTATCCGTAGCATGAGCATTCCAGACCCCGAAGTCCCGAAGTTTAAAGTCGTGGCATCCCCAATACGAGTTCCTGATATATTCATACAAGTAAGCCAAATAATGACCAAACATTTACTTCAACAGTAGACGTCATACTCATGTTATGTTAAGCTATACGAAACGAAAACCACTAAGAACCACGATCCTTGATGTGTTCGCTCTGGCGTTGCCCACATGATGGCCTTTAAGTTTTTTGTGAATATAAAATATAAAATCATTTGATTGTTTACATCAACACTTATATTGTATATGGCATGCCCTTCTCATTGTGCTATATGACCGATCATGTCGGACTTGCTGCCAGACTTGCCCGTATGCCTATAAATACATTTGTGTGTGTATGCGCATATAAACCCTTAGGTTAAACGTCTGCTGAATACCAGCATAATGGCGAGAATCCTTAACTGACTCCTGATTCCGAACAACATCAACCCCAACCCTATCCTTCTCATTCGCAATTATGTCAAAGGTGGCCGTAATATTCGCCTTAACAGCAGCCCCAAGGTCATCTTATGTAGTCTTTGTACCCGTAATCTGACCCCGATGTTTCTTTGTTGACTATGCAACCATAGTCAGCTGCTTAAAAAATCGTAGTGGTAGCTGTGAGAACCCCGAAATCCTGGGTCCTGGTCTGTGTTAAACTTGCGATGCTAGCTTTCTATTGACCCCAAAACTGATCCGAGTAATGTCCTGGTTATTACACAGTCTATTGTATAGTAATTACTAACGCTAAGCGGACTCGAATCGCAATAGTGATGAGACTGGAACCTTATTGACAACACTATTTCGTAACGTGCACAAACAAGACATGAAATGCACACTCTTTGCTAGGAACAGCGTGGTCTTGGAGTGACATACCGAGATTTCTTAGGAAAAAGATGATTTTGGTGTGAAAAACCAATCATTTCCCAGGAGAAAAATGGTTTTGGGAAAGAAAACCCAACTGTTTCCTAGGGACCAAACACCAAAAAAACATCTTTGGGAAACTATAGGCCAATCTCCAAAAACATGTTGTCTTTGTCTTTTTAGGTGAAAAATGGTTTGGGGCGGAAAACCAACTTTTCCCTGGGAAAAAATGGTTTTGGGAAGGAAACCAACCTTTTTCCTGGGAAAAAGATGGTTTTGGCATGAAAACCAATTTTTTCCTCTGGAAACCCAAGAACAACATCTTTGTGGATTTTGGCCGCATAGTTTCCCAAAAAAAAATTGTTTATGTTTTTTCTAGGAAAAAATTGGTTTCCTTTCCAAAAACCATTTTTCCTAGGAAAAAGTTGGTTCTTCACGCCGAAACCATCTTCTTCCTAGGAAAAAGTTGGTTTTGGCGCCCAAAACCATCTTGCTCTGAGGGAAAAACAAATTGAAGTCTGGCCTCATAGTGTCCCAAAAGATAGTGTTTTTTGTTTTTTTGGTTTTCCCTAGGAAAGCTTTGTTTTTGATTGGGAGGGCACAGTGTTGCCGTTGACTACGTGCTCACGTCGAACTTGAATGAATTGACTGACACGTTCTATTGAAACGTGAGATTCCTTGAGAAATACAAGATCCGGACCTCACGTCGAACTTGAATGGGTTGACTGACACGTTCTCTTGAACTCTGAGTAATCTTTGAAAGATACAGAATCCGGACCTGCCGGAAAAGCTGGTTTGACACGGTATTTACGATACAAAACGAGGGTCGGTAGTTCATGGGGGGTTACCCCATATATATATATATCTCTCTCTCTCTCTCTCTCTGTCTCTCGCTCTCTCCCTGAGCACGCCTGCATGCAGGTATGTGTGTGTATTCACGTGTGTACCCACGTAATTGTGGGGATATGTGCGTAAGACAGGACAATAGGATGCACGTAGGTAGGTCCGTAGCTTGCATGTAGGTAGTATGTATGTGCATGCTTGTATGAGCACGTGTGCGTGTGCACCCATATACATATACATATACATATACATGTACATATACATATACATATATATATATATACATATGTGCATATGCATGTATACATTTCTGTGTGTGCATATATGTATATATACATATATACATTTCTGTGTGTGCATACATATATATTATATAACCACCCCCCCACCCAAGGAGCAACCTTCCATGTGAACTGTCGAAAATTCAGGAATCTCCGAATATGAGGAACAGTTTTGGAATTTGTTTCATCCCGAAATTCCAAAACTTGGCTCCTAAAATTTTATGTTCCCAGGATTTCTTTGCATTCTTTGGGGAACGCATCCCCAAACTGTCTTCTTTCTTCCTCTCACACGTACGGTGACAGACGGCTGAACGTTCTCGTGTTCGGCCCTTTTGTTCGTTGAACTTGCGAACTTCATGTTGTTTGCAGTGCTTAATTAAGCTGTATTCGAGCTGCTTTGACCAGCATGTTTTTTTCAGTTCGATCGATACCTATTTCATGTCGAAGTTAAACGTTGATTTATAACAAGTCAAAAATTTCTATTCATTCGGTCGCCAAATCAGCAAGGTAGATCAGCATTCGCCGAATTAATTCAATAAATGTTTAACACTTGATGCTCACAAACAAGTTATCCAAGATCTCAGATTTATTCAGATACCTCGTTGGTATTGGCATATTGTTCATAGACATTTGCACACGGATGAATGCTGAAGCAACTGATGTGTAATAGGCGCTCATTTAAAACTCAGCCATATGTAACTGTTTTTTCGCCAAATCTGCCGAAGCGTTGTGCAAACTGCACTCAGGCTTCATAGCCCAGTCAACGCCACGTTCTTTGCACAACTGTCGAGCATCTAAGCTGTAGTTGTTCGACTACTCCTTTGTTTGACCAATGTGGTGTTTTTGATGCAGCTGTTTGTCGTCAACTGAAAATCTTCTCTTCGGCGGACATAAGGTTAGTGCATACGATTTGCATAGTTGTGCGTGTTTCGCGATTACAAGTTACTTCATAACTAAGCCTTATGTACGTATTCCTGTCTAATTCCCATTCCAGTCGGAACGACATGCTCTTCGAATTTATGCCCACATGACATGTGATGTTAACACAAAACCCAATCACCTAATCAATACTTCACCACTATAAGACTATAAGCCCGTGACAAGACAACGCTTGTTCATATATTGATATATGTATTCTGTTACAAAAACTGCCGAGATGTTGCAGCATTGTAGCTGATTGTTTAACAAGTATGCAGTTCAGCACTTTCTTCAACATAACAGTATTGATGTCTGGCAACATGTCAGAGTCTGGTGCGACTATATATTCGCTAGCGTGCAAACCACACCCAGAAACGCATCATTAAAGCTACGTGTTGATATACAACTTTAAGTGCGAAACCTTGGTGTCGCTATGTTGTTCACTCCCCACCTTGATTGAGCTTGGTGATACACGGGGTCATGCTGGTTCAAAGCGCAGTACAATACTTCAACACTGTATTGGCACGTTGCAGAGCAGTCAATCCTTTTCCTTTCAAAGGTTGCGTCTCTGATGCGGTTTGTGCAAGTAAACGGGAGAGTTTGACGATCCAGGGCGATGCCGAGTAAAAGCTACGGACAGCTACGGCACTGGCTGGCACAGTTGGCCTCAGCTCTGGTTCTTCGGGCCACAGGCGGCTGAGCGAAGGTTGCGATGTAGCCGCCAATGGATCCGTTGAGGCCAGCGTCAAAGACGTGATTTCCAAGTAGGTCCGTCCACTGTATCATATCTCCTCCAAACACCATGTCGTCCTTCGCTGTCTGGAGTTTTCTCATGACCCTCATGAAGTCATTCGCCTCGCGGCGTAGGCGTAGTTGACGCACTGTTGCCTGACTTGCAACTGATGCAGCCAGGCCCACCCTAGCACGTTATTGGAAGGCCGTCCGTCTGAACAGGTCTCCACTGGCCTTTTCATAACCAGACCTCAGTACTGAAACAGCTCGCGAGGTGTCAGCGGATCATTCTCGCTGCGGCTTTTCCCGTTCTCGATCGCAACCAGGCGCAGGGTATGGCCATGTGCCTTCTGGGTCACCCGGATCTCAAAGTTGCTCCATTGCTGGATTTCCAAGCCAGCAAAAAAAGACTTCTTTTCTTCCATGGCGACCATTGGTATCGTATATCTGCCGGATCTTCTCTGTTATCTGCATCCATCCTTGGTTGCCGTGGGCCCCGCAGATATGGAACTCGTCAACATGTACTCCAACTCTGCTAATTAATCACCTTGTCCGAGATGTTTTTGCACATCCATATGCACCTGTGGGTGGGGTGTGGTTCTGTGGACATCCATCCAGAAGATGCGCGGGGCATTCGTAAGGCCGTACGCCGCGCTGACCACTGTTATCAAAGGCCCTGGTTTCAGACCAATGCGTAGGCCAGCAATGACGCCTCTGCGATGCACCGATTTCATTGCCAGGCTGTAAACGGCACTGAGCGCAACAGCGCATTCGGCCACGGGTCCATCAAGGGCAAAGGCTTGGAACAGCACGCAGGCCCAAGTTGGCGATGCTGTTATAGCAATCGCGGCTAGCCCGTCCTCTGGTCACGTTGTGCCCAATCCGGGTGCTTGTACCCGATCAACGCAACCCTCCCTCGCCTTCTCCAGCCCGGACTCTGTGGCCACTAAGTTCTTGCTTGAAGCTGGCAGCTTGCCATCTGGACTTGGCTCCCCTGTCAAGATCCACAACATCGGAATTATGCACTCCTTGATCTCCTCCTGCGACTCACCGCTGATGCGGCTCGGATAACCTAGGGCCTAGCTTCGAAGGACCTCCGAGCTCTGTCGCCATAGCCTCGCGCATACTGGCATTGTCCTTCTCGTCAAACCTTCGGTAATTGACTTCCTTGGCCGCCGTGGATGAAATCAGTTTCCTTCGGTCTTTGTCTCCGCACCAGACATCTGACCATACTGGGCAATGTCGCCCTCGCCGACTGCACGACATCGCGTCCTTCGTCCCTGAGGATCGACCACCAGGATGGTGATTTCCTTCTGTTCGTCGATTTTGTGATCCAGCCTGCCCGGCGAGGGCTGGGTTCTGGTGAAAGAATCGCGTTTTTGAGGCTTGGCTGCAGGATCATTGGCCTTGCCATCCACTATTTCAATGTTTTCTTCTGACATGAGGCCTCGGATCTTGGATGTGCCATCCATCATCTCTCCAAGTTTGGGTTGGCCCATCATTTGGTTGGCGGTTTAGCACACGTCGGGATGGTTGGGAACCGCTCTCTATACACACGGAGACACACAAGTATTGAAATCTGAAACGTATTGTAAGCACGTGTTGTGTTGTGTTGTGCTGTGGTGGTGTGGTGGAGAGGTGGCGTGGTGTCGTTGTGCTCTTGTGCTGTTGTGTTGTTTTGCTGTGCTGTTGCGTTGTTGCGTTGTTGTGCTGCTACAGTATGTTGTTGTATTGCTGTGTTGCGGTGCTGCTCTGTTGTTTTGTGTTGTGTGGTGTTGCGATGTGGTTGTGGTGGTGTGGTGTGGTGTTTTGTGGTGTTGTGTGGTGCTGCGTGGTGTTGCGTGGTGTTGTGTGGTGTTGTGCGGTGTTGTGTGGTGTTGCAGGGTGCTGCGTGGTGTTGTATGGTGCTGTCTGGTGGTGTGTTGTTGTGTTGTTGTGTTTTTGTGTTGTTGTGCTGTTATGTTGTTGTAGTGGGCGCGTGTGCGTGTGTGTTGTGTGTGTGTGTGTGTGTCTGTGTGTGTGTCTGTGTGTGTCTGTGTGTGTGTCTGTGTGTGTGTCTGTGTGTGTGTCTGTGTGTCTGTGTGTGTGTCTGTGTGTGTGTGTGTGTGTGTGTGTGTGTGTGTGTGTGTGTGTGTCTCTGTGTGTGTGTCTCTGTGTGTGTGTGTCTGTGTGTGTGTGTCTGTGTGTGTGTGTCTGTGTGTGTGTCTGTGTGTGTCTGTGTGTGTCTGTGTGTGTCTGTGTGTGTCTGTGTGTGTGTCTGTGTGTGTGTGTGTGTGTGTGTGTGTATCTGGTGTGTGTGTGTATGTGTGTGTTGTGTGGTCTGGGTCTGTGTGTGTGTGTGTGTGTGTGTGTGTGTGTGTGTGTGTGGGTGTCTGTGTGTGTGTGTGTGTGTGTGTGTGTGTGTGTGTGTGTGTGTGTGTGTGTGTGTGTGTGTGTGTGTGTGTGTGTGTGTGTGTGTGTGTGTGTGTGTGTGTGTGTGTGTGTGTGTGTGTATGTGTGTCTGTGTGTATGTGTGTTGTGTGTCTGGGTGTCTGTGGGTATGTGTGTCTGGGTCTGTGTGTTCATGCTGTGTATGGTCTGTGTTGTGATGTGTTGTGTGTCTGTGTCCTGAGTGTCTGTGTGGTCTGGATCGTGCTGTGTGTGTGTATGTGTGTGTCTGTGGGTGTGTATGTGGTGGGTCTGTGTGTGTGTATGGATGTCTGTCTGTGTGTGTCGTCTGTCTGTATGTCTGTATGTGTGTGTGTGTGTGTTAGTAGGTCTGTGTGTGGTGTGTCTGTCTGTCGGTTGTGTTTTGTGTGTGTGTCTGGCGTCTCGTGTGTGTGGGTATGTCTGTAGTTGTGTGTGTGTATGTCTGTTGTGGGTGTGTGTGTGTGGTGTGGGTGTGTGTGTGTGTGTGTGTGGTGTGTGTGTGTGTGTGGTGTGTGTGTGTGTGGTGTGTGTGTCTGTGGTGTGTGTGTCTGTGGTGTGTGTGTGTGTGTGTGTCTGTGGTGTGTGTGTCTGTGGTGTGTGTGTCTGTGGTGTGTGTGTGTGTGTATGTATGTGTATGTGTGTGTGTGTGTGTGTGTGTGTGTGTGTGTGTGTGTGTGTGTGTGTGTGTGTGTGTGTGTGTGTGTGTGTGTGTGTGTGTGTGTGTGTGTGTGTGTGTGTGTGTGTGTGTGTGTGTGTGTGTGTGTGTGTGTGTTTCTGTGTGTGTGTCTATGTGTGGTGTGTCTCGGGGTGTGTGCTATGTGGTGTGGTCTATGGTGTGTGTCTCTGTGTGGTGTTCTCTCTGTGTGGTGTGTCTGTGTGTGTGTGTCTGGTGTCTGTGTGTGTGTCTGTGTGTCTGTGTGTCTGTGTGTCTGTGTGTCTGTGTGTCTGTGTGTCTGTGTCTGTGTGTCTGTGTGTCTGTGTGTCTGTGTGTGTGTCTGTGTGTGTGTGTGTCTGTGTCTGTGTGTGTGTCTGTGTGTGTGTGTGTGTCTGTGTGTGTGTGTGTGTCTGTGTGTGTGTGTGTCTGTGTGTGTGTGTGTGTGTGTGTGTGTGTGTGTGTGTGTGTGTGTCTGTGTGTGTGTGTGTGTGTGTGTGTGTCTGTGTGTGGTGTGTGTGTGTGTGTGTGTGTGTTTGTGTGTGTGTGTCTGTGTCTGTGTGTGTGTGTGTGTCTGTGTCTGTGTGTGTGTGTGAACCTCCCTAGCACATGGGAGCAGAGGGTCACTCCTTATTGCTTGCATTTTCACAGCATTTTCAACAAAACACATGTGGACGAATACTATAACATGTGCAGGGGGGCAGGACATCTTTAGCAGTGCCTGCCCAACGAAGAGGCTGCTAAGAGATGCTGATGCGACAGAGGACGCTCTGTTGTGTACCTGCAAAACACAGCTGAGGCCCCTGAGCCAGCAAGATTAGAAGGCCCCTGTGCCAAGATTAGAGAGTTTTCAGTTGCCACATTTGTTGGTTGATTTGACAGCAAACAAGTACAACATACCTCTCTTTTTCCTCTTGCACTCGTACTCTTGGCCGAATCAGTCAGTGTGACTATCGTGGGTCCCGAGACCCCTGAGCAGCGGCTTTCCGTCATGGCGCCGTGGTGTCCCTCCGAATGGGAAACCGGTGATGAACCGGATGTTCAGACTTTCGTTCAGACTGATCAGATCTCCCGATGCTCTTTATGATTACTTTCTCTCTCTCTGATGCCCGCATGCGAGTCTGACATGAGCGCAGTTGCAGTAACGGTCGGCTAATGCGGTAATTGCGGCTAGTGAGCAGGCGCTACCTCGCTAGTCTGTCCCCTATTCGATCGCTTCTTTATTCCTCAGGGAATGCAAGGGCATGAGTTTCTGACATGAGTGCAGATGCTGTAACCTTCGTCTAATGCAAGTGGTTGCAGCTTCCTTCGGGAAGTAATCGGCCTCTCCTTTGCTTCTTCGACTTCTCTCAAGACAACAAGGCCTCGACTGCCACAGATTTGCATTTCGTGTGCGATCAATTCCGTTTCACCATCATGTGGTATCCACAACAGCAGCATCCGACAGTGCTGCAGCAAGGCACTGCCTTCCCAGGGACATTTCCACCCAACGTGGTGACTACCCCACAGCCACTCCAGGCATTTCAACAACAGTGGCATCTTACCGACTTTCCTACGGGCAACCCAGCCACATTCTACAACCCATGTGGGCAAACAATGCCCACACAGCAGTATCCCATTTTCCTACCACAACAACCCACAGCCCCAAGCAACGCCATTCTCACCAGTGATGCAACAACAGCCACCCCAGCAAATCATGCAACCACATATGCCACAACACTATTTCCCCACTGCACAGACGCTCAGCCCCACAGCCGCGCACCCAAGTCCAACACAGCCTCCCACTGTACCTTTTGCTCACCCCACAGTTTCGACACAGACCACCACGCAGAACATCAGCACTCCACCACCACCGCTGCCTCACACTGCCCCATCTCACACGGACAACACCACAACCATTTCTCCACCACCACCACCACCATCACAACCACCATCCACATCGACTCCGACAGGCACTACCCACACCAACCCACCCGGCCCGACAACAACTACTACAACAGATAACCCAGCAGAGGATTCACAGAAGCCGACTTCTCCTTTGCCTCGCCGACGCCACAAATCCCACCACAGACATCACTCCCGCGCACGCAGCTACCACCGACATGAGGACGCGCCCAAGACAAGACGGCGACGCTCCCGGCGCAACAGCCGAAGCCGGAGCCGGAGCAATCGAAAAGCCTCCGACCGCCGTCATCGACGATACAAAGATGCCACCCCCAGCAGCCACCGGTCTCATCATGACAGCAGAAGCAAAAGCAAGAGTAGTCGGAAACCCCGACCCACAACAGTCATCTTGCGCAGCCACTCAATGGTACAGGACGACCGTTGGCACTACAGACGTGGAAGCAGCCCACGAACCTCACAACACAACACACCAACAACCAAAACACGGCCACTTCCACCTCCTCCACTTCCACCTCCCCCACCAGTACCTCTACAGCAACAATCCACACCAACACACTCCTCACGCCAACTTGCAGCACAGTTCCGACGTGTGGCGCAACAGATCCGCAACCCACACACAACCCCCCACTCCACTGCCTCAACCCCACAGTCCTCCACGATCCGACCACACACCGGGACCCAACGGGTCAATGCTCAGCCACCTCAGAGCTTCGAACAACTGGGCAAACACAGCAGACCACCACAGGTCGACATCATCCCCTTCTCTGAGCTTTTCGATCACGAAAAACCGACCCCCCACGCCGTCGACATCGAAGACGCACAGAAATTGGCCAAGACTCTGGCTGAGATTGCAGCGGAAACCAACATCAGGGAAGAGACGTTGGTCGAGTTCGCATATGCAGTGTACCAATCCGGTACACGATCGGCATGTCAAGAGCTCAGTGCAGTTGTGACACCGGTGTCGGACGGTGTCCATACTATGTTATTTATCCCCTGGAAAGGGGAAACCAGGAGGGCGTTCGGTACTTCTGCAGACGACCCTCCGGGGGATTATTACATCTATACCGCGGGGCACGGTACGGATTTAGCAACCGCCGCGAAGATCATGAGGGAAGACCTCGTTCGCCCCACCTCGATCAAACATACTTTCGACGGCAACAATTACACTGAAATACCAGCATGTGTGATCTATGGCAATGCCACGCCGGAGGACATCAGCGAGCATACTGTCCACATCGTTGCGGACCAATGCACCCGCCGCCCCAAAGGACAGCAAGGCGTTTTGGTTTTTGGCAGAATCCGCAGCAAATTTCAACATTACAAAATCTCCTACAGAGATATGTGGCGGGAAGCCTTCATTGTGGGACGCAAAGGCGTCGTTCGAACCCCTGAAAAATGGGGGTTCCATTCTGGTCACTTCAGCATTGTGGGATTCGGCATCATTCAGTAAATCTTGACCACTATGTAATTGATGCATTTGTTGTCGACAATTGTTTTGGTGCATGATATTCTAACATTGCCATTCTTGATTGAAAGACACAAGATGCCTCCGGCAATCGCTGCCCGATAAAGATGCTCCGCTTTCGCTTCTGAGCAAAACGGGGCGGTCCGCAAGCAAGCAAGTCGAAGCTTGAGGCAACGGCACTCTGCAAGCCTCTTGTTCAATTCCTTCAGTACCGCGCTATCTTCAGTGTAGTCAGACAGCACCACAACACAGATGTACAGGCCAACACAGCCATACTGGCAGCCAACCCCGCCGACAGGCATGATGGGCACATCCATCAACACCATGTATCGACACACAACCACAAGCAGCACCCCACCTCCACCTCTCTCGGCACCTCCGGGAGTTCACAACCTCGCAACACAACCCCCTCCCCCAACAACCCACAGCCGGAACACTGATGCACCTTTCTCACCCCATGCTTCCCTCCCCCCTTTCCCTCCCCCACCCCCACTGCCCCAATCAATTTCACAGCCACCACCACACTCCAGTCACACACAAGCAACTCAACACACCACATACGGCAGCACACAACCCGCCCCCATCCCCAATACACAACCACCGCCTTCATCACCGTCCACATTCCCCCACACCCAATCCACACAGCCGCCCAAGCATGGGCACAATACTTTACCACACCCCACACAGATTCCACATGAATTTGTGGAAACCCCAGAACATTGGGACAACAGACAACTGTTCGGACTGAATTTACCCAAGCACATTCAGCCCACACCATTTTCAATGCATAACAAAACAGCAGGACTGCCGATTGCGACCGCACCTCTTGTGGCATTTCTCAGACATAATTGGTCGTCGTACTGGCTGAGGTACGCGGCCCACGGTTACGACATTCACCTCACATGCACCAAGCATGTCAGCGAGGCTGTCTTCATAACAGAGCTCATGGGACAACTACGAGCACGCAGGATTGATCTGGATCAAGCATCCACCGCCTTCTGTTGGCAAGAAAAGCTGACATTAGCAAAACGTCCTGCGATGTCTCAGTTAGTCAAGGAATTGGTCTTGTACCTTCAAGAGCTTCAAGATCAATACAATGATACACAAAAAACAGACAAACAAAGCATTCCACAGAAAACAGACACCAAAGAAGAGCCCACTGCCGACTCCAAGGCAGAAGTTACCCAACACACTCAGTCCAGTCCGTCCCATCCACAACTACCGGTCCAACCAACACAGTCCGAGGCCTGTGACCCATTATCGGCACACCGCATCAGCGATCTAGAGGGACAGCTTGCAGCCGCCCTCGAACAGGTTGAACACCTGCAAGCAGCTGGCCGTGCAAGGACAGCACCCAGCACACCCAAAAAGACAGCAGAAAAACCTGCACCCACCCCCAGAACACCAACCACGCAGGTTCGTTCAGCATTCAGCCCGCACACACACACACCATCGAGATCTCACCCACCACTGAGACTCGAGGACAAAAGCGAGCATTAACAGACAAAAGCACCAACAACAACACCCCGGAACACACGGGGCCCCCACCATCACCAGAGGAGACTCAGTCAGCTCCTGCACTGGAAAACGACACTTCCCCCGCACCCTCAACGGGAACACACTTTCCAGGCAGATCTCTTCGTGGATCAAAACGCCAAAAGCAATCCACATTGACCCCCTTGAAGCAGTCTCCCAGAGATCCCAAGCAGGACCCACAAAACATCTTCCTGCAACCCTCAAAACCCAGTGTATGGTTCCAAGAGCATTTCACCGGAGTCCACACAGAATCCGGCATCACCAGAAAAGCAAAAGACCCAAGTTAAGCAGTACTTGGACCTTGTGGCGGCAGAATTTCCCAACCTCAGCGAATCTCAGCAACAAACACTGCAAACAGCCGCAGCGGCGTGGGGAATCCCACCAAAAGCCATCGACAAGTTCGCGTCACCAGCGTTGGTGAAACTCGTCGCCATCATCAGCCAGATGACAGAGTGACTCAGACAACACCTCCTGCAGCACAAGCAATCCACCACCGCAACCACACAACACACCAAATTACCCTTTTCTCACAAACAATTCAAATCCGTTACCAGCATCATCACCAAAGGCAGCACCATTCTACAAATTCTTGCACCAACAGCTGAGTCCATCTCTGGACAACTATACCAGATCATCTTATGGCTGCAGGGCCTTTCAACCTTGCTACGTGTACAGTATTTCCACCTCAAGCAAGAGGCTGGACATTTCGCTACCCTTCAACGACTTTTCCTACACTCCAACATCTCGTTTCACTCATACACACTTTCATTTTTCAGACAACCACAGGTTGTCTACTGCCGCGTCAGCACCAAACAACATCTACGACGTTACATTTACATCGGAAGCACAAGCCACAACATGACACAACGCGAGAGCACACACAATCGCAAGTTCAAGCAGATACAACAACACAAGATTGTTCAGGCAGAACTATCTTTGAGATGGTGGCACAAGCACAAATGTTACCATCAGTTCTTCCCTATTGTTCTACAAGCAGACATCCCCAGCTCTCAGCTGGAAGCCACCGAAAACACTCCCATACAATACCACCAATCCAAGCTCAATTTTCCGTACATCACCTCTCACATGAAAGGTGCTTTCTCCGGCTTCACAAAAGCCGCCAACAACAAGCACAACGGCACAGCAACATTATGGGCCAAACTAAGACGTGGCAAATTACATCATTCTTTTCGGGGTTTCAACAAAACCCCGCTCTTTGAAACAAGAAAACAAGCATGGAACACCGTGTCCAACCTCTGCTCCAACACACGCACCAGGTTCGACACAGTACGACAACTCTTACGCTCAGAAACTCCAACATCTACTGTGTATGCCTTACACAAACTCACTGGCAATCTGCCACGACGTGACCGCAGACACGCACACAAAGCCTTGAACACTGTGTTCAAGAAACGAAAACTCAAACCACCTCCAGCTACAAAACCCATGTACTTACAAGCACTTTCACATCCACAATTCACGAACAACCTACGTCAATTTCTACGGTCATGCTTGACCCAACACAAACAACACATACCACCACTCCACTTACCCAGCACCAAACCCGTTTACAAAAAACATCCACCCATGCAACAAATCCTGCACAATTGGCGAGATGCCCACACCAAGTGGCAAGCAGATGCACCACCACCTTGCACGTGTGCCCAACTGCAATCTGGCGTGTCCAAAGACCACATTCACAACGACCACATTGCCATTCAATTGGCCGAACTACAGCCACAACATCAATTTCTTGCTTATTCAGGCAAAAGCAATTGCCTCCCCAAGCCATCGCAATTGGCAGCTCAGCTCTACCGAGCCATCCAATCTTGGCACAAATACTACGGACTTCTCATCAAAACACAACAAGCAAAACAATTTGTGTCTGAGCAGATACAACAGCACAACGATCACTGCTCACAACACAACATGCTTAACATTAAGACCGTCAAACAGGTACAACAAAAACTGCCGGAGGGCATTATCCATTGCGAAGATCACTTCCCCAACAGACTTACATGGTACTGCCCAGCATTGTATCACAGCGCCATCCACCAAACATTTCTCGACAAAGAGATCTTTAAGATCTCACCACACCTGCCACTACAGCACCACTTTGATGCCTACACAGACATCTGCGCTCTCTTACCTGCCTATACATGGGCTTTCCCGCAGTGGGGACGCATCCCACGCGCCTACATCTTACCCAAGCGCAAAAAACAGTTCTCAAAAGGGCGTGACCCATCAGGCATGTCCTGACTCTTTTCACCAGGGCGACGGCATCACACAATTACAACAAACAGCACGCTTTCTTCAACAGAAGCAAAAACTACACGACACAACAGAATACGTCCTATACAATCAGGACCTGGCGGGATTTTTCACATCAGTTGACAAATGCCGATTTCTCTCGGCCTACAGCATTCTCTCCCGATGGTACCGAGAGAAAAATCCATTACACTCCAGCAAATTCTACATTGATCACTCACAGAAAGATCCCACACATCGAGTTCACCGTGGCAAAAGCAGACAAAAACAACAAGAAGCATCATCAGGAAACAAGCTGTGTATTCAGCTCCGACACATTCCACAGCTCATCACTGCAGTTTTGATGCTCAACTACTTTACGGTGGGCACAACGCTCATCGAACAATTTCGTGGAGCACCTATGGGGTCACCATGCAGCCCAGCCTTATGCAACATAGTTGTAGCAGTCGAAGAACAGTGCTGGCACCACACCTACAAGCAACTTTTCACCAATCACAAACACTTTCCCAGCACCACACACAAAGATCTCGCAATCTTTTTCGCAACAAGATACGTTGAAAACCGTGTCCTTCTCTTACCAAAGCACCTGACACGACTACCTCCTTTTGCACAGCTCACAGCTGCAACCTTTTACAAACCACCGGTCCAGCTTGAAACTGAACCGGCGGACGTTTTCCTGGGCTTCGCTGTCAACCCACAACACACCAGCCTCACTTACCAGTGCAACCTGCATCAGGCCGACATTTTACATCCGCAAGCGGCCACCTCCAGTGCAACACTCCGAAGCAGCTATGAGGCACGCACCCGTATGATCCGACGGGTGACCACACCTAGCAATGAAGCCCAACATGCCATTCAAGCCATGCGCGATTTGTACATTGCAGCCGGCTACAAGGATCGACAGCTGTAAGAAAAACAGCAGGCACCGTTGCTCGGAATTGCATTCGTGTTGCATCAAGCACTCCACATTTGCATCTCACAGCTGAGCTGTACCGCAGCCGTTTTCAGTGTTTTGCATTTCCAACATGTACAAAAGTGCCATGACGGGCAGATTGCAGCCTCGGCACAAAGCGCTGGGAACCCGACCTCCCCAGTCGGCTTTCTCCAAGCCAAACAAACGCGGACGCCACCAACCATCTACACGCAGCACGGATCCGCCGACAGTTGCTCTCCGCTCTCAGATACTGCGGGTGGCAGAACAGCAGGAGGAAGACCAACATGATGATCAACAACATCAGGACTCAATGGAAGATCCTGAAGAACTCGGTCAGCCTCACGTTCCCGGACCAGCGACTCCTCCTGGAGCACCACCGGGGACAACAAGCACCAATGAAATTATTAATTTACTGCACCAGTTTCACAATTCGTTGCTTGAGTCGAATGACAAGCTCGAACGCTTGATACAACAAGCCACGACAGTTTTGACGACTCAACATGAAGCCACTACCGCAATCATGGCTTCGTGTAAACCGCAACTTGATATTCTCGAGAGTCTGCTCAGGCAGAACACGCCAGACTGGTCCTAAGTGTGGATGGGAACAGCAGATCACAAAAAGACACATGTCTTCATGTATGTTGTTGCAGCCGCTGCACGTCGGTTTATTTGTGTCTTGCATTTGCAACCACAAGTGCTCCAGCAACAGTTCTGATTGTAGCCAGCTACTTATCAGTCTTCCATTCGGAAGCCATGAGCGATGCATCCAATCCGACACAGACCACAACTACAGACAGTCAGGAAGCACGTCGAGAAGCTCTCAGCCAGGCTCTCTTCGAGATTTTGACAGAACATCGAGAGCACGATTCTGAGAACAACAGTGAAGGCTCTATGTTCAGCGACGAGACATTCCGTGATCAGCTGGCCGAGTTTATTCTGCAAACAACTCAACAAATTGCAGAATTGAAAGATCGAGTTGAAAAACTCGAAGCTATCATTCAACACTAAAGACTGTTGATCAACATGCAGCACAGGATGAATCCACTACTGTGCGAATCAAAACTTGTTGCTTGCACTACATGATGCAGTTTGAATGATGCACATCTTTTGCATTGCACATTGAGCGTGAATATTCATACGATGTTGACCGCAGCCATTTAAGACCAGCTCGTTGTGATACCATCATGGAGCGACGCACTCGATCCAGATCTCCACGTGCAGCGGAATGGAGATGGCATTGGGCCACCAACGGCTCTTCATGGTGGCGAGAATATTTTATCGCCTCTCAAGAGTGGATTCGCAACCACTCACAAGCACAAGATCGACGTGCAACTTCCTCCGGCACCACTATGCAGGAGGTGGAATCCGACACCACCACACCTACTTCCAACAAGAGAAAGAGATCTCGCACTCCATGAGTACCAGAATGAGTTGATAATTCATTGCACATTTGCTGCTTACAGCAGTCACATTACACAGCAAAGCTGTACTTGCACATCTATTCAAGACAAGATGTGGAACCCTCTTTAAGAGCATCAACAAACAATCCGCTTTGCAATTCTTCCATGTTGGCATTAGACTTGTATTGCGACCCAATCACACATCACATGTTACTCGATTGCCTTCCGCAGCCATTTATTCACTTATACATAGGCAGTTGCTATGGCATCACCACAGGAAGGTGACGACATCAGCTCTTGGGGATCCAACGAACTAGAGGCCTTCCTTGCAAAAGACGCCTCACAGCATCTATCGACGTCAAGTAACACCTTGGCGATCAATGCAAGCGGCGGTACAACAACGCCGACTACTATTGACAGAACAACCACAACTGGCTCTACAGCCAAACGCTCATCTTGCCACAAGAAGCCAAAGAAAATTAAAATAGTTGACAAAAAGACCAAGAAGAAGAAAGACAAGAAACGAAAGCAACCACTTACTACAGCGGCTTCAGTATCACCTACAAGGAAACAACATCATAGACAGCGGAAGACAACAAGGCGAAGGAGAACACCCTCCCCGCGCTCAACGTCATCAGCTTCACCTACGGCAACATCAAACAAAGTCGATGACCGTTGCCGCTCACCTTCTCGTGAGCCTTGGTCTTCAGACTCTATTGCACCTTACGACATGGTGCATCCACCTATTATGTACAAGCGTTCTAACACTGCTTGCGCTAAGATGCTCGTACGAGCGGGATACAGATGCCGTTGTCATTTTAAGGTGCTGAGCGAATGTCCTTCCAGGTCAGCCTTAGGACCGTGACAATTTTCCTGAGACCTTGGAGCACCGAGGCCCGAAGATGTGCAGAAAAAAACCGATGCTTCTCCACACATCGTTGTGACACTCTCTCTCTCTCTCTCTCTTGATTCACCTTATGCTTGTTTGCCTGACTTGTCGGAGCATTTTTCAGACAGTAGCAGCCACCCTGCTTACACCATGCCAAAGCGAAAGGCTACTGAAGCAGGCCTTCCATGGTACTCTATGCGTGGTCAGTGTTTCCGGATGACGGTTGAAATACCACCTGACCGCATCACCAGGGACAAACATATGTCCATACATGTGGTGCTTTGTCTTGGCGATAACGTGCTTCAAGCACGGAAGATCTTCTCCTATCGCATTAAGGAGATCACCGGAAGAACACCAGAAATTTCTGCGTTCTTCTTCGAACAAAACCGACGGCGATTACATGATTGGGATTCGATCACTACTTTGGCCACTTTGTTGCCAGTGCTTTTCGTTAGGACAATTTCCGATCAGGAATTGAGACAGGCACCTGGACGTTGCTGATGGCGATAAAAGAGCGTCCTTCTTTCCTTTCATTTGACTGCTTCACGTTGTCCACCTCCAACAGCAATATGAAGCCCCAACAGGGGCTGTGTGTGTGTGAACCTCCCTAGCACATGGGAGCAGAGGGTCACTCCTTATTGCTTGCATTTTCACAGCATTTTCAACAAAACACATGTGGACGAATACTATAACATGTGCAGGGGGGCAGGACATCTTTAGCAGTGCCTGCCCAACGAAGAGGCTGCTAAGAGATGCTGATGCGACAGAGGACGCTCTGTTGTGTACCTGCAAAACACAGCTGAGGCCCCTGAGCCAGCAAGATTAGAAGGCCCCTGTGCCAAGATTAGAGAGTTTTCAGTTGCCACATTTGTTGGTTGATTTGACAGCAAACAAGTACAACATACCTCTCTTTTTCCTCTTGCATTCGTACTCTTGGCCGAATCAGTCAGTGTGTCTGTGTGTGTGTGTCTGTGTCTGTGTGTGTGTGTGTGTGTCTGTGTCTGTGTCTCTGTGTCTGTGTGTGTCTGTGTCTGTGTGTGTGTCTCTGTGTGTGTCTCTGTGTGTGTCTCTGTGTGTGTCTCTGTGTGTGTCTCTGTGTGTGTCTCTGTGTGTGTCTCTGTGTGTGTCTCTGTGTGTCTCTGTCTGTCTGTGTGTGTCTCTGTGTGTGTCTCTGTGTGTGTCTCTGTGTGTCTCTGTGTGTCTCTGTGTGTCTCTGTGTGTGTCTCTGTGTGTCTCTGTGTGTCTCTGTGTGTCTCTCTGTGTGTCTCTGTGTGTCTCTGTGTGTGTCTCTGTGTGTGTCTCTGTGTGTGTGTGTCTGTGTGTGTGTGTCTCTGTGTGGGTCTGTGTGTGTCTCTGTGTGTGTCTCTGTGTGTGTGTATCTGTGTGTGTCTATGTGTGTGTCTCTGTGTGTGTGTCTCTGTGTGTGTGTGTCTATGTGTGTCTCTGTGTGTGTCTCTGTGTGTGTGTGTGTCTGTGTGTGTGTGTGTGTGTCTGTGTGTGTCTGTGTGTGTGTCTGTGTGTGTCTGTCTGTGTGTCTGTCTGTGTGTCTGTGTGTGTCTGTCTGTGTGTCTGTCTGTGTGTCTGTCTCTGTGTCTGTCTCTGTGTCTGTCTCTGTGTCTGTCTCTGTGTCTGTCTGTGTGTCTGTCTGTGTGTCTGTCTGTGTGTCTGTCTGTGTGTCTGTCTGTGTGTCTGTCTGTGTGTGTGTCTGTCTGTGTGTGTGTGTGTGTGTCTGTGTCTGTGTCTGTGTCTGTGTCTGTGTCTGTGTGTGTGTGTGTGCGTGTGCGTGTGTGTGTGTGTGTGCGGTTACGTGCGCGTTTGCTTGAATGTGTTTTTGTAAGCTTGTGTTGTTTTGTGTTTGTTTAGTTGCTCAAAAGTTTAGGTGGTCGGGTGGGTGGTCTGTGTTTGGGTGGGTAAGTTGGTTGGTAGCTTGGTAGCTTGGTAGCTTGGTAGCTTGGTGGCTTGGTGGCTTGGTGGCTTGGTTGCTTGGTTGCTTTGTTGCTTGGTTGCTTGGTTGCTTAGTTGCTTGCTTGGTTGCTTGATTGCTTGGTTGCTTGGTTGCTCGGTTGCTCGGTTGCTTGGTTGCTTGGTTGGTTGGCTGGCTGGCTGGCCGCTTGGTTGGTTGTTTGATTGCGTGTTTGTTTGTGTGCTTGCTTGTCCGCTCGCTTGTATGCTTGCTTGCATGCTTGCCTGCATTCATGCTTGTTTGTTTGCTTGCTTGCCTGTTTGTCCGTGTCTGTGTGTGTGTGTGTGCACGTGCTTGTGTGGTTGTGTGCTGCTTTGTTTGCTTGTTTGATGGTTTGCTTGGTTCCGTGGTTGCTTTGCTTGTGTTTGAGTGATTGCTTGTTTACTTGTTTGTTTGTCTTGTCTGTGGTTGCTTGTGTTTCTGTGTGTGTGTGTGTTTGATTTTGCTTGCTGATGCTTGTGTTTGTTCGTTTTGCGTGTGTTTGTTTGTGGTTGGTTGTTTTTGTTTGTTTTTGTTTGTTTTTTGTGATGTTTGTTTGTTTGGTTGCGTGGTTTGGCTTGGTTTGCTTTGTTTTGGCTCGCGTTGCTTTAGTTTGGTGTGGCTTGATTTGGTTTGAGTTGGTTTGGGGGTTGGCTTGTTTGTTTGTTTGTGTGTGTTTGTGTGTGTGTGTGTTTGTGTTTGTGTGTGTGTGTTTGTGTGCTTGTGCGTGCTTGTGCGTGTTTGTGTTTGTGTGTGTGTGTGTGTGTGTGTTTGTGTGTTTGTGTGTGCGTGTGTTTGTGTGTGTGTTTGTGTGTGTGTGTGTGTTTGTGTGTGTGTGTGTCTGTGTGTTTATGTCCTTTGTTGTCTGCTTGTTTGTTTGTGTGTTTTGTTTGTTTGCGTGTTTGTGTGGCTGTCTGTTTGTATCTTTCTGCGCTTGTTTGTTTGCTTGTCTGTTGTTTGTGCGTTTGTTTGCGTGTTTGCGTGGTTCTTTGTGTGTTTGTGTATGTGTTTGTTTGCTTGCGTGCCTGCTTGCTTGTATGTGTGCTTGTGTGCCTGTGTGGTTGTAAGTTTGTTTGTCTGCTTGCTTGCTTGCTTGCTTGCTTGCTTGCTTGCTTGCCGGCGTACTTGCTTGCTTGCTTGATTAGTGATTTAGTTGCTTGTTTCGCTATTTGGTGGTTTGCTGGTGCGTTGTGTGTTTGTGCTCTTGCTCGCTTGTTGCTTTTATTTGTTTGTTGTTTGTGTGTCTGTCTCTTTGTTTGATTGCTTGCTGTTTGTTTGTTTGACAGATTATTTTTCGCTCGTTTGTTTGTCTGCTTGTTCTGTGTGTGTGTGTGTCTGTGTGTGCGTCCCTGTGCGTTTCTGCGCGACTGTCTGTGTGCTTGTCTGTGTGTCTGTATGTATGTGTGTGTGTGTGTCTCTGCGAGTCTCTGTGTGTGTCTCTGTGTGCGGTGTCTCTTTGTCTCCGTGTGTCACGTCTCTGTGTGTGTGTGTGCGTGTACATTTGTTCGTGCGTGTGCCTTAGCAGCGGGTTCTGACGTTCTGACACAGGGTCTGCGAACCTGCTGTCAACGAATGGCTAGTTTGTGATTACAAGCGCATAAAACGCTCACATCTCCACCCAGCCATAGCCTTGAGGTGGTCCTACACCAGCTCTATTGCAAGACCAAGCACTGAACAGCAGGAGTTGCTGCGAGCAACAGTCTCACGCATGATCTGACATCACCACCTCTTCAGGAGCTTCTCCGAAAGCTGGAACGGAATAGTGTTTGTGCACTTCGCCTCCACACTGCAACGTCGACACGAGGGATACTAACCTTAAACTGCGCTGCCGAGTTGCAGAGCCCCAGAGCTGAATGTACCGAGTCGAGTTGTAGCAGACTTGGCAGACAGATGAAGAATATGGACCCGAGGTCATATGATACCTGAGCTGCGCCGAAACGATGAAACGAAGCGCACCTGCTGCCAAATCACTCTCTCGGGCATACAGGCAGCATGCAGGGCTTCGAGACTTTGGGATTCGACTCGCCTGTAAACTCTAGATCCTAAGCCGGGGCCCAAGCAACGTTCCCCGTGACTGTGTGCGATTTCTTCCGAACGTGGTGGCGAATTATCTGATGAGGACTTCATGGCATGCACGGTCGGGTAAGGCCCTTAGGATGCAAGAATCGACAAAGACACGAAAACAACGACGACAATGAGGACCCCGGCCATTGCGAGCGTGTTTCTAGTCGGCCACATCTAAGAAGACACGGCCTGCTTAGAGGCTTGACGTCGTCGAATCAGCAACCTCTTCGGGTGACAAAACAAGCTGGGATCATGTGGCGGCTGGGTTTGGAACATCAGCCTCTTTAATGCGTTCTTCTCCTTATTCAAGCCGGTACCAAAAAAAGCGGCGGTCTAATCAATGCCCTTTTTTGTGGGATGTTTGGGGGGTGACTGTCCTGACCTGAACCCTCGCATCCTCGATGGTGGAGGGGAGTGTAGGCTGTAAGGAACAGTCTTCAAAATGAAGGGTTTTTAATCTTGGTAGTTAGCTTGGAATGATCGGGGCTTGGTTTCGAGCATTTGGTGATCCCGACCCTGACCCAGGCATCCGCGGAGAACCGCAGTCCCCAAACCTTCCGGACCTTCCAATTGCCTTTTCATAATCAAAGCCACCCAGACCCTGACCCCGGTCCGAAGGGTCACTGACACCAGATTATTCAAGCTAAAACTTTTGGTCCCGGGGGGGGGGGGGGGGGTAACTGTTCAAACCGCAACATTACCTTGAGTGGCACTGCATCCAAGGCACCCACCACTCTTATAGAGCCTCTCGTCCTTAGTCACCCTAGACTTCCGCTGCTTACTGCTGTATGACACGACGACTCGAAAGCTGGAAGTCAAGCATTGACGTTAAAATAATGCTAATTTCACATCTTGGCCGATCTTCGCAGCCCAGAAGACCCTGATGCCCGGAAAACAAGCCCTGACGCGATTGCCACAGGATGCTTTCCGCTTGAAATCCATGTTAAAAAACCTGAATCAACAACTGCTCGCCATACCTTACGGGTTCCCGAAGGCTGCAAATCAATGACAACTCTGCCATGCGAAGCAACACTCCTATCTGCAAGGGAAGCGACGGCCTTTGCAACTTTGAGGTTGTAGGTGGGTTTGCCCCCGGGATAGCAAGAGCAGTAGTGGCGGAATGCCGCATCTTTGGCACCAGTCAAGGGCTCGTCGGGATGCTTGTCCATCCTGGAGCTACGCGGCTACATGATCCGGCCCTCCACTGCACTAGTCTTGCCACAACGCCCCCACCATCAGTGGATCCAAGCTTGAGATCAGTTGCTGTGCCGTCTCCTCCCAAGGTTCGATTCTCCAGCCCCGAGCTGCAAATGCATACCTCGGTGCCGACTTCAATTGCCGCACAAGGCTACTTCTTGCTCTTCTTACTCGTCATTGAGCCAGGTGCTGCATGGCAAAGTCCGATGAAAAAATCTCTTTGCTCAATCTGTCACCTGCTGCCAAAGTATCCATTGACTGGCAGGCAGGGCACATGCTCTGTACGGCAGTTCTTGCTGGCGCCTAGATAGTTCCAGTCCAGCTTCATCATGCTCTGATCGGACAGGGCATCCTCGGACTGAGAGTGTCACGACCCTGTTCCAAGTCAGACGACGCGCATTCGGCCTGCCTCCCAGTATCTCCCTAGTGTCCCGTGACTACCAATACCGGGCAGAGCACATTACATGAACCCAGCAACCAGAGCTGCTACAACGCGAATCAAGCTGCCAGCACTGCCTCGCGCCGAAAGTATGCCTGGGCATCTTGTGGTAGCCGATCTGTGCAGCTACATTCATGCACCAATTGCAAGGAGCAAGATGGCAAGATTCATAGAAGCTCTGCTTGTAACAACTCGGACATATTCTGAACACAGGATCATCAAAGGCCTCTCACTGCTTCCGAGGGACGCCTCCACACAGCCCTGAAGACATGCTCTTCCTAGGCCGGGTGCGAAGAGCGGACTGTGTGGCATGGAGGGTGGAGGGCACAAAAGACAAACGGCTGAGGTCGGGCTCGCAACCGAAACCGCGCCGAAGCCCATGCGCAGGCGTGCTCCGTTGCTGTCACGCAGTTTCTTCGCATGGACGCGTCAGCAAGGAAACCGTTACTGCTAGCCAGCCCAAGTCTGTGCGCTGCAAACTGTGCACGGCCATGGAGAGACCTCAAAGCCGTGCGCTAGGTCACTACGTGGGCTTGACTTGCGAGAGTAAACTCTTCTTCGGGTTTGAGACTGAGAACAAGCTCCCGCCGTCGGCCTGTAGCCGTGTATGCATGTCGCGCACATAAACACGCACCTTCATGTTAACTCGCATATTTAGCATGTACACACACACACACACGCACGTCACATATATCCTCAACATCACCTGCACATCCTGAAACCACGGAATACCATAGACAAAGTGCTGCGTCCACTTGAACCCAGGACTTCGTTGTTGTGCCATCTTCTCCTTAGCCCGTGTAGTTCAGAGTGTGGATGCGCTCGTTCGACAGAGCCTGCCAAGAGACCACATACCGAACCAAACCGAAGCTGCGGCCCTGCCTCAGTCGACAGCCAAAGCACGTGTGGCTGCACATGCTGCAAACCGGGAAGCTTTCATTGCAGGCATGATGCACCAGTAATCCTCCAAGGTCAGCCCCAGGGGGCCGTTTCGGGTATCCATGACTGCACAGCAGGAGACATGTTTAGAATCTCGGCAGTGCGGGTATGCCTTTCTTGCAGCCCGGTAACATGGTATTGTCAGGTTCCAGCATGATGATGTACTTCACGGCCAAACCTGAGCATGGTGGCGCTTTCAACACTTCTAAAAGCCGCGCCATACATTCCCAGACTCGCATCATCTCGCATCAGCACCCCCGCCATCGTCCTTCAGCCCGGATCATCGTCATCATCGGCAGCAGCAACAGGGACAACAGCGGCAGCACCAGCATGAGCAGCAGCAGCAACACCGCCAACAACAACAAAAAAAACAAGAGCAACAGCAACCGCCACCACCGCCGCCGCCACCACCACCGCCACCACCTTCACCACCACGACAACAACAAGCGCGACAACAGCAGCAGCAGCAGCAGTAACGTAACGACAACAACAACAATTTTATTGGACGCTGAGCGAGCGGGCTCTGCTCATTGCGGGCGAGCAGAAACTTCGGAAGCGTGCCATCCCCGAGTGTGCCGTGAGCCAGCGCCACCGAGGTGAGCCATAAGCCAGCACCATTCCCTTAGAATCTGACCTGCCGACATTCTTATAGAGGTTACGCGGTCTTCGCCCGGCGGCCTTGTAAAGAAAAAGAAACAGACTGGCGCTTTGCGCGAGGGGACTGCCCATGCGAGAATCGCAGGTACCTCCTTCATCCGTTTCTGAGAACTACGACCGAAGTCAGGCCCCGAGGCCTCGCGTAAAACAAGCCAAAACGAACTGACCTAACAAAACCAACAGAGAAGACCGCGCAACCCCTATAGGATCCTCAGTGAAGGAAAAAGAGGAGCCGATGCTACAAACGTTAAAAGAGAAAGGGCCTAAGTCAAGAAGAGCAGCGCTGCAGACTGTACACAGCAGCAACAGCTCTTGGGCACCAGCCTCTAGGGGATAGGCCACAAGAAGTTGACTTCAGTTACAAAGGCGTTGCCCGTTTTTACGCGAGCGATGCCCGAAACTCCTAACGTGACAGCCCGACTCACAAAGTCGTCGTCATGTAGCCTCCGTCACCCTCAGTGTGAGTCATTGCGTCCAATACTCACGAACTGGCAGCCGGTGGGTCGTACTCAGAAGAGCCGTCTCCCAGAGTTCCCGTCTAGTGGCGTCCCACACTAGGTAACTCCCGACTACCAGCGATGGGCCGTAAGGATAATTCGTCGTCAAGCAAAAACACGTGGGCCGTCACTCCTAGCACTGCCTGACCCCGTCGGTAACAGGACAGTAACGAACACACCTGGGAGGGCCGTAGCCGTAGCCCGACACCCATAGCACAGCAAGCGCGTCCGCTTAACGACTGTACCCAGATGTGACGTGGAGCCGTACCAGGTAGACACCGTGCTGGAACTGAAGACGTTGGCCAACTCTGCTGAACCTGAGTCCCCAGTGTCCCAATCTGCGCCTTGTCTCCCTGGAATGCCCGTCGGGGCCAGCATTGGGAGGATGCTGACGCGTTGTGAGTCACCACGTTGCGCCTAGCCTGTCCTGAGTCTGACTTGCTCCCAGGCGCTGGCGGCTGAACAGAAGTGAAGCGCAGAAAACTCTCAACCGTGACGAAGAACTCTCGATCGCACTGGCTTCGTAGCAGCTGGTGGCAGTCCACTGTGCCGTTGAAGGAAAAACTAGTGCTCGAAGAAGACTGCATGAGAATACCAGACGATCCGTGTCCTTCTTGCGGAGGTGTACCAGTTAAAGCGCAAAACCAGAGCGCCAGCAAAACTGCGCAGGAGAGACCGTGAGCTGTACCTGGGTGTCTTGTCGTGTAGCTGGAAAGTCGAAGAGAGGAGCGGAACGAGGCCTCAACTCGAAAGCTTCCTTCAGGATACCCAGGTGCAGAAGATGGCCAACCCATGACTGGGGCCGCCCCTTGAATGGCTTGGTGCGGCAGGTCCTTTTGTAAATGTAAACGCATCGGCAGGAGAAAAGTACTGAGGCACAGTCGACGCGCCTTCCGCTAGTTTCGCCGGAAAGAGAGAACTCGATCCGACTCCCTTCACCCCGCGGAAAGGTGAGAACCCTACCGCTTACCTCTTGCCAAGGTTGTATAACTGCAGACAGAGGCCCGGGAATTGGGACCCGGTAGAACACAGCGGCGCGCGGCTCCGGGAATAGCTATGGCTCAATAAGAGGACAGTCCCTTAAGCTTCGCAGAAGGGGGCCGTTGCGAGCCTCTAGCGTTGGTACCCAGAGCCTTGTTAGCAATGCTACACAGCCTGCTGTGATCCATAGCGGCTACAACAACAACAACAACAACAAGAAGAAGAAGAACAACAAGAACAAGTAAGAAGAAGAAGAACAACAACTACTACTACTACTACTACTACTACTACTAAAACTACTACAATTTCAATTGGAAGCCGTGATACGCCGTGCGAGCGGGCTCAGCACGTTGCGGGCGGTTGTCGCATGTATCGCTCAGTCGTCCCCCATAAATATAAAGGGTCCAACGCAAGCTTTGTCCTCTTCGCCATCTTTAGCCTGACTACGCTGCGACCCTCCTCCTTACAATCGCTCTAACACTGTCACCAGCACCGTCGTCGACATTATGTCCATCCTGGACGTCGCAATCCACCTCCTTTGACATCATTCGCATCTTCAGCCTCAAGGACATCCTCATTCCCCCCATCACCATAAGCATTGCGAATGACGGATGCAGCCGAAAGGGCTTGCATGTCGACAGCAGAGAGCACCACAACCCACACAAACCCAACCTCTTGGGCAAAAGATGCCAAAAGGCACCGTTCGTGGTTGACTTTACCGCGACATCCCGGATTGAAACTGTTCTGCCGTTCAGCCTCATGAGCACCAGCAAACAAGCATAGCTTCCACGTGCAAGCTAGAGCTTCAATCGCACATGCACGCCCGCCCTTCGTGCCATCAAACTTCGGCTTCGATCTTGTGTTTGTCTCCTGTTCCAGATGCTGTGATTTGCAGCAGTTCCGATAGTGGGTTCTCCTGCTCCTGATGTTACAACTTCTGGAGGATGGAGCGAAGACTTGTGCAGCTGTTCCCTGCTACTGTTCAGGAGGACAGGTTTGTCTGTCAATGCTGATGTGATCACCTTCGGAAGAAACAAACGTGTGCAGCCCCCGCTTTGCCACCAATAAAGAACTCGCACAATTTCGGTTTCGCTCCTCGAGTTGCTGCCGCGGCTGGTCTCTGCATGTGCTAAAAAGAAGACGAGTTAGTTTTCTCCGCTTTCTGATTTCTCCCACTCCCCGAAGACGTGGAGTAAAGAATCTGTCTGGAAGCTTACTCTGCATGGGCATGGGCCCGGGAGCCGCTGAAATTTCCCTCACCAAGGATTTTAGGGTCTCAAGCTGGGAATGGCAGCAAGGCTACGAGCAAAAACCCCTCTTGCGTACAGCCCGTGCAGCTGCCGAGGCTCTTACAGTATCCCCCTGGATTGCGGGGCAATGCTGAAGCTCGGCATCACTCCTCGCCCTGAAGGTGGGGCGCCAACCCCGCCAAGGGACCCAGGCTTGCGCCAACATCACCCGCGCAACACGGCACCCCTCCGCGAAACCGTTGCGCGATGATGTTCTAGCTGTCGAGCGAGGAGCTGTTGGCTGCATCCCAGAGTCTGCGAAAGAATGGCCAGGGATGCCAGCGATCGTTCCTCATGACGGCTGTGAGATCTGCAATGCCGTCTTGCTGAGCTGCAGGCCCAGGGGAGTCAGCGCACAACTTGCACGCGGCCTTGGGGCGACTTGATCAAACAACCGCAGGTACCTTGGCCTGTGACTTTGGAAACCCTCAGGTTCCAAACTCCAACAGTGCTGATGTCAAGCAAGCGTCGCCGGTGGGCACAGCACAAACGTGCAGCCCTCCTGGCAGTGACGAGGGAGAGGCTAAATGGGAGGCGTCACAACTCGGCTGCACTTGACTTGACGCCGTCCCCCGACTAGCCCGAACAGTTTGTCTCCCCGACTGAAAAACGAGTATCCCGACAGCTTGCCAAAACAGTGGCCGGTAGCGAATGAAACGCAAGGCAGCAAAACTTCTCTAATCATCTAACCGCAATTTAAGCCTGACCTCCTTGCACAGGGTCGTGAAGTCCAAGCCACCATCGCTCATCACGTAGATTCTTGGCAGACAGGCTAGGCTGACACCGAGCTGCACTTTGTCTGCAAGCCACATGAACACCAGAACACTCTCGATCTGCTGAGATGCATGTGACTTTACCGTGCCACCAACAATGATTAATTACGTACAAGAAAGAAGTGCTCTGATAAGATACTGTTGATAAAACTGCCGTGTGCGTCTTTGGCTAATGCCGCGAGGCAACGGTGAGTCCAAAAAGAACTTTTTCACTTGCCGGACCTGCCACCATGTCTGCATACCCAGTGTTGCATACCTTGCTTTCGCTCACATCGTACAAGGATGGGGCTAGTTGCCTGGTAGATTACAGCAGCTGGATCTGCATAGACGTGCAGGTAGAAGCCATACCTGAGCGCGAGCGTAACATCAAAGCTCACAGCATGATGACGGCTTGCACCCAGCTGCAGTGTGGCCTCAAGGCGCTCCATTCCCCTGATGCAGAGGTTTGCATCGAGTAGTCTCGTGCAGTCTTTGTGAAACGCGATGGTGACATGAAGACTCGTCTGGCAAGCCACTGCGACACAGAAGAGTGCTTGACAAAGAGAGATCCAGCGGACACGTCTTGTGAGCGCGGACTCTGCAATCTCACGACTGACGCGTGTGACACCCAGCCAGCAATTGAATCTAGAAGTCTGTCCACAGTTTATTCGTAACACTGTTGCGGCGTGAAGCTTGCCTTTGTGCAGCCTGCCCCTGGATCTCCAACAGTTGGTCTTCGATAGATGCCAAAGATGTCATGGAAAACGTTGAAAGTGAAGTGGTTTGTCCCCAGTGGCGGGAAGACCGGCGCGAAGAGCGGTGCTCATTATGGTCGTGGCCGGATAAATAATCTTGAAGAACTTGCTCCGCGATAGCAAAAGATTGCTTCAGCGCCAGATCAGTAGCTTTGGACAAAGAGGTTTCCAGAGCAAGCATGGTCTCCCGCAGCGCATTTCTGAGATAACCATCAGATCCAGGCGTCGGGGTAGATTCCAACCCTGCAGAATATGGACCAGGACCCGCATGTCTACGCGCTTCGCCTGCCGAGCATCTTGAAGACCGCCCTGCACTGTCGTGAGGCTGCTCTAGATTTTGGCCGTCGATGGAACCATCCAAGTCAAACAGCTCCGACTCGTCCGGAGCCACCTGCGGGTGTGGCTCGAAACGTTCAGCTGCAGACGCTGCAGCTGGCTTTGCGGAAGAGCCCGGAGAAGCGGACTCGGCTCCACGAGAATCGAGGTCCATACCTCTCAGTGTCTCGGACAACTCCTCGATCCTTTGATTCATGACGGCGAAACCTCAGCCCAAGTACGGCAGCATGTCAGCTTCGGCGACTGCAAGACCCACGGTGGGCCAGTCACTGAATGCCGCTTGCGAGGATTGGGTTGCTGCCACGTGACAGGATTCACACAGCACAGCAACTGCGCAGCAAGTTCTGACACACGGCAGGGTCAGAAGAACCAAGAAGTAGAGGGTACACAGAAGTCGCAGGCAGAACATTCATGCAAATGATTCGGTTCAGGCTGGATTCGTTTTGCAAAACATGCACAACGGAAAACGACAAACGCGTGCCTGAAACACTGGCATATAGCGCAACGACGTTGTTTCCTGCAGGCTGTGGGGTGAACTTTGCATGCGCCGCATATGGCAAAACTTTCGAAGTGCGGCCACTGCAGTCTGGCATTTTCGTTGGGTCTCCTACATGCACCCTTCTTGGGCATAACGTGACGATACGTGACGACATTTACGAAACTTATCAGGCCTTATCCATTCATCGGGAGCTTACCTCGCGTCGCGTCTGTCATGAAGCACGTCTCTGCTCATCGTGCATAATCCGCGGAAGCCCATCGCCCCGATCAGGCACTGAAACCCTATGCTATGCCCAGAGTGCACCCAGAGGCTCCAGCATTCGTGTGCCTGTAAGTCCGCCCCAATTCACCCCTAGCCTCCTACCCTCAGGCTTGAATTCCCAGCCTTACGAGCTTTCAGCTTGGAAGTAATTAATGACCCAACGCTCTCATGGTGACTAGCTGTATAGGATGCAGATCCATATCTCCCGACTCACATCCTGAACAGCACTGGGATGAATGCAAAGGCAGATGTTGAGCATTGAGCGCCACAACAACTTGACAAGCCAGGATATAGCCCGAAGGTGAATCTTGTTGCTGGTGACCAACATTGAAAATGCAAAACGCGGCAAGCACATGGGAAGCCCCACTCACGCAGCATCTTTTGCATGGGCGGCTGCCCGTGCTACGAACAAGCTTCCGAGCGAGAGGACAGGACCTGGCCTTGCCGATGTTTGTCAATCTGGCTTCGACCGTGGCGTCTGCACGAGCGCGCAGCACACGCGACCAGAGCATTCAGTGCTCGCCGTATCGAGGTCGGGCTGCATGCGTCAAGGGATAGAAAAGCCACAAGTACCGACGGCGCTTCTCCACTTCCAATTATCTTGCAGGAACACCGGCTACTAACCCGACAGTGACGCCCAATCAACCGGGGGATGCTTTAAGGTTGCATGGTACTCGTCGTCACCGAAACTAAGCAAGAGTCAAAATGCGTTCTCAGAAGCCGTATTGCGACATCTTTAAAAGCTCCTCCTGCGTCTGCATAGTTTGCCTCAGCTGTTCCGGACTTGTGGGAATATTGTTCAAGCAGCGCGTCACCGGCATCGAGGCTCCACATGGCTAACAAGATCTTGAATCCTGCTGATGCTGAAGCAAAGATGCTGAAGATTGTACTTGATGAAACGCGGTGCAGTCCTCGGGTCCGCCGAACAACAGTGACTCGTCAGCATAGTCAGAAACTTGCACTGACGTAGAGTGATAGAGACAGGCATGCCCAAAGCATCCGCTACGACAGCGCGGTGTCATGCTCAACACAAAAAACCTTCAAACGAAAAGTCTATCTTAATGCAGACATAAGGCTTCGAATCGCGCACCCAACGGCTCAACGGTGCAATGAACTCAGCGGCCTCGATTGCACCTGAACCGTCGGCGTCAATCATCTCAAACAGCTGCTGGAGATCCACCTTGGCCGCTCGAGGATTGCAGGCCGGGCAGCTTTGTCTTCTAAATAATGCGTTGCTATGGTCAAAGAAGCCTTTTGGATTCGTTGGGCCCGCCCGCTCGCCACCCCGCAAAGCTATGCCATGCTGCCTGGACCTGACGGATTTACCTGGCGCCCGTCGTTTCCCGTTGCTGAATCCACGTCATGAAATGACATGAAGGAAGCAGTGGGCCGTGGAAGGGGTGGGTATGTGCTCTCGGCTCCCTGTGTAGCACTGTGAACAGCACTTGAACAACCAGCGCAAGCTCGCAGTGGCGGTGAGCACAAGCTAGCAATGGCACACCAGGATGCCATTTGGTTCGACCTCTCGACATGGCTCGACATGCCGAATTGCCGCAGGTGCGGCACTGCGCCACAACAAGACCGAAAGCAGCGCTCAACGCCTCGGCTCCTGGAGCGATGAGGGGAACACAGGATATGTCGCACCCGCTCTTTGACAGCACCGGCCACGCCTTCTACCAGGGAGGCTCGTGGCTCGACCGGGATGCCCAAACACTCTGTCTGCACTTGGAGGAAAGAGAAGCGAAACAACGACGCAGGAGAAGCAGCAAAGGCACTCATGTTCGAATTTACGCTGGCTGGGAGTGTCTACACCACTGGCAGAGGCGGCAGAGGCAAAGGCCGCACGCGAAAGCTTTTCGACATGCGGGTGAGGGGAACTTGGCAACAAGAACTCCATCGCGGGTGAGGCAAGGGCAGGGGTGAGTGGAGGGATGGGGGATGGGGGAGATCGGGTGCAGCGGCTTTATTGTTTGCATTGTGTGCTTTTAAGCAGGGGGAGCAGATCGTTATTCAAGCTTTGGATCCAAGTGGGAGGCAGCATTCAAGTGGGACGAAGTTCAAAGGTCCGTAAGGCAGCAGCACGTTAGCCGCTCAAGAAGTTGGAAAAGAGTCGGGTGCATGTGTTAACGAAAAGCATGGGAAACGGAGGTGGGGTAGATCTTCATGATTTGGGTGGTGAGATTTGGAAACAATTCTTGAGCCGCACTCTTCCCTGAGAAGGCGGAGCCCAGGGAAATTGCTTTCCAGCAAGCCCCTTAGTGAAGCCGACTATTAGGACCGCACATGAAGTGCTTACTATGAAACCCTCTTCAGAACCATATTAAGGAAGCCCTTCCTGAACATCGGGTGGAAATCATACCAACGGCTTCCCGTTCCATTGTCATATTTCCCGGCAGGGCAAGCGCCGGGGAAGTCTCCCAGTGAGCCCTGCCATATGAAGCTCCTATGGTTGCCGTAGTCAGCCCTCATTAAAGCACTCTGTTGAGCCCTTATTCCAACCATGAACCAAAACCATAAGGATAACCAACAAAAAATGACAACAGTGACAGTACTTGACGGTGAAGCTCCTTCCCAGTCCACAACAACAACGACAACAACAACAACAACAATTTTTTATTGGACGCTGAGCGAGCGGGCTCTGCTCATTGCGGGCGTGTGAGACTGCCTTTGCACCTGAACAAAGGTCTGAGAGCAGAAATGCTAAGGGCCTGGGCCTGAAAGCGCTGAAACAGGCTACCGTGAAGAGAGCTACCCTACAAGCTACCTCAAAAGCCGGTTCATGCGTCTCAGGCGTGGGTGAGAAACCCTCCGTCACCCTCAGTGTGGACTATGGCGTCCCATGTCCACGGACCGATGATTGATGAGCCGTACCCCCTCGGGACCGTCACTCAGAGTGCCTGTTGCGTGGCGTCCCACTCATGGTCACTCTCAATCAAAGGCGATGGGCCGTAAGGTCGCAAAGGTGATGAGCATGTGGAACGGCTGCTAGTGCTGTTATCTGAGGCCGCTCCGCTTTTGTGGGCAAGCAGATTGCATCGGTGAACGATGTGGCACACCCTGGCGGTAAGCACACTGTGCCTAATAAGGCTAACCTTATTCGTAAGAGGCGTACTCCCCTCCAGAGGCCAGGCTTGCCGGCAATGGCTTGGGGGCCTCGGACAACCCCCCATTCTCGAGCCGAGAATGGGGGGTTGCAAAACCTTGATTTTTAGGCCTCGGACAAACCCCCCTTCTCGAGCCGAGAATGGGGGTTTGTAAAGCCGATTTCAGCCATTGGTCAGCTGTGTTGCTGACAGGCGTTGCCTTTCTGGGAAAGCAGCGAGCGTTGCCCGACTAGCATGACAGGTATAGGCCGCTATTGCACACAAACGCTGAGTAGTGGAGCTACGTCAGCTGTACGACTTGAGCAGCAAAACTGAACAACAGCGTTCCTGCTCCCTGCCGTGTAGGCAGGTCGGTCCCACAGAGCCAGTAGGTCGCCCCCTTCCTGCAAGGGGAAGTAGGGGCCCCTGGCCTCAGGGGAACCCTCAGCTTAATCATCTGAAACTTGGACTGGCATAGGGCCAGCCTCCGCTGTGTGCGGTATTGAACCAAGTCGCACGAACAGCACATAGCAGCCGTGGCGTGCCTGCCTGAGATCTGAATCTGAGGCCTGAACCGACGGACGACCATCGTCCGTGCTGAGCCAAGGTTGATCGGGGTTGCTCCTCCAGAGGGAGCGATAATGTCCACTGTGCGGGGTGTCACCTATGTGGAAGATACAGGACTGAACCCATCCTTTCTCTAGTTGTACGGAGCCCGTCGGGGCCCACTGCGAGAGCTGAAGGGGGTGGTGCAGACCAGTGACAGCATAGCTGAGCTTGCGGCCTTCAACAAATCGCGCCACTGTGAGAACCACCAGTCGTTGCTGCCCTCGAAAGGCGGTGTGCACCGGCTGGCCAGACCACCGAGAGAGCAGCTCCTGAAGTGCATGGGATCCACCTGTCGTTGGAGCTGGCAGCAAAGCGAGCGGACCTCCCGCATCGGTGACCTCAGTAGTGTTTACATCCCTGACTTCCCAGGGTCGTGCAATCGGAAAGGCGGTAATGCCTGCAAATAAGGCCACTAGAAACTCCGAAGCATCTTGTTGTTGGCCATCATAGCGCCAAGCGGGAGTAAGATGGCGAAGCGTGAAAGAGGCAGTCAGGGTGAAAGGAGAACCAGAGACAGAATCAGCCACTTCCTGATGGAGGGAGGTGCTTGCCCCTCCGTGCTCCAGCAAGATGCACGTCGGCACCAGGGCCGAAAGCGTTGAGTTAACATAGCAGTAGTTGGAGATGTTGCGCAGCGAGCGAGGAGCAGCGAGCGCGCCGTCCTTTGATTCTACTGTCCCTGACTTCGGTGGCAGGGGGCCTGCAGGCGTTGCCTGGCGAGTCTGGGGCGTTGCTCCAACAGCGGTGGTATCGTCCCGTGTGGGTGCGTTGCCTTGTGTCGTGCCAACCGCTGGCATGTACCTGCGTAACGGTCCGCCCTGGCAGCGGGAAAGTGCATGAACCAAGTCATAAAACAGAATCTGAAAAAGGATCGGACATTGTGCCGGATGCTGCCTCTTATCCGTAACAGGCTTGCGGCAGCACGGGCAAGGCATGCCCTTGACAAGGGTCAGGCCTGATTTGCTGCTCTGAGTTGCAGCTGTAGCGCCATGAGCCGCCCATTCAGGTTTGTGGGCCTGCCGGATGTGAGACTTGAGCTTGGTATTGTCCGGGGTCCAGAACCCACACAGCAAGCAATGTGACATAAGGTCCTGAGACTCATCAGATCGTCCGAGCTCCACAGCCGTGTGTGTTGTCAGAGTGTCATGCAAGCGCTGCTGCCTGGGATGCAATCTGGGCTGATGCTGCGAATCCAAGGGAGGGTGCGCCGCGTCATCCAGCTCCTGTAGCCTAGCTGGCTCCGAGCAGGCACCTGATAGCAAGTGGTCCTTTAAGCCCTTCATCTGAGGGAATTGCCTGTTGCAGGCCGCACACTTGGGGAGCCCTCCTACAGAGAGGGTGTGGGAGAAGCCTCGAGGGACATATCTGATGACCGAGCCTGGATGCTTGCGGGCCTGGTGGGTGCGAAGACCGACCTCAGTGTCGAAGGCCTGAGCACACGTTGGGCACACGAAGGACGGGGGGGCCTCCTGCTGTGATGTGTCCTTAGAAAGTTGCTGCAGAACGTCTGCATAACTAGTAGAGAGTGCCTCCGCCTGGAGAAGCGCGCGCTGGGTTAAAGAGATGTCCCCCGCAGGAGTTTTCCGCCGTCGAGCACCTAAGCGCTTGACACGATTGGCCTGTCGCGCCTGCAGCTTACGGACAGGGTCCATGATCTCATGGGAGGCGTAGAGGTCAGCCGTGGATATGTGTGTCAGGTGCGCTGGCTTGTTCAGGACAGCTCGAATTTTGCGAGCGTGCCAAGCCCGCAACAGTTTAGCTGTCTCTAGGGTCAAGCCCACATCCACCAATCCAGAGGCTACTGTGGCCCAGACAGTGCTATGCCAAATGTGCAACCGCGATGCAGGCCCCGCCGTTCGTCTGTTGTGAACGAAGCGGCGTACCTGCTGCAATTTCACATTGCCCTCCTGCAACCGGAACTTGAGAGTAGCCTTCTCGAAGTTGGAGTAGGAGAGCATGACGCCGAGATACTTAAAGGACGTCACCAGCGGAAAGCCCTCGTGAGACTTGGACTCTCCCAGTCTCCACATCTTATGGCGGGTTCCGTCAGGCGCGGTGCGCCAATAAGTGTGCTTGGAGATGGCGCGTTGCGCCTGTTGGCCCTCGAGTTTGACCATAACAGTGCATTTTGCACCGTTGACAGCAAATCCATGGCGACGGACCAACTGCAACAATTGCTCAATCAGAGCATGAGCGCGATCCAGGTCCTCCATTGAGTGGATGTCACGGTGAACCGTAAGGTCATCTGCGTAGCCCGTGAGGTAGTCCACCACGGCTCGAACCCCAACAAGAGCTATGAGCTCCCGGAAGATGGTGCCCGTAAGCATGGAAAAAAGTGTGGGGGCAAGCTTACACCCCTGTTTAATGCCCGCAGTGGACTGGACCGTGTCCTCTTCACCCTGGGTGCGAAACGTGTAAGCACTGCCAGCATGCAATGAGGCAACTAGGTCAATGAGGTCTTGCGGGACTCCCGCTTCCTGCAGTGTGCTAAGCAAGTCTGTTCTGCTCACCATGTCAAAGGCTTGTGACAAGTCTAGTGCAAAGCAGATGCCACCTACTAGCTGGGGACGAGTTCGTCCCGAGTGAAGCTGATGCCTGGTTCGTCGGGCCTCCTGGCAGTTATTGCGTACCTGAGTGACATGACCAACGACCCTGCTCAAGGCATCTGAAAGACCGCGATGTGGCTGGTAGGCAAATTGTGGGAGACCCCGAAGATAGTCAGCCGTGTAGGGAGACAGCTGATCTCTACAAGCCCCCGCCAGGCCCTTGCCGTCTGGTCGAATGATGCCGAGGGGACGTAGATTGCCAGGCTTCGTGGCCGGCTTGTTAGGCTTTGGGATAAAACACAAGTCAGCATCCTTTAAGGGCGGCTGAAGTACCTCAGCAGCCGGCAATGGGCGTTGCCCCCGAGATTGCAGCGATGCTGCTAGCGCCTCTCCCGCAGCCGCCGAGCAGAGCCGCCAGGCAGCCGCCGGAGCAGAGCCTTGCGGTACCGCCTTGTGCGGTCTGATGGAGCCTATGTGCTTGGCCAGCAGACCAGCCGGGATTTCCGGCAGCGAGTCCACCTGGTGTGCGAGTGGCGGATGTCTGGCAAAGACCTGTTCCACGTGGTCTCTAAGCAGGCGGAGCTCAGAGGTAGAGTCCAACAGCAGACCATCCGGTCCCTGAAGCTGTGCCTTAGTTTGGGGTTCCCAAGGTCGGAGCTTCTTTAAGGTCTTATGTGCGATGTAGGAATCGTGTCTGGCACACGCCTCATCGACCTCAGCCTGGAAAGCTCGGTGTCGTTCCTTCTTGGCTAAGTAGAGAGCCTGCTTATGCCATCGATTCAGGTCCTCCAAAGACTGATCTAGGTCGGATAAGGTGGTTATGGAGTCCTCATGCAAAGAACGAATATGAGCGACTCGACTCCACATTCGCAGCGTCGCACGGTGCTGAGCAGTTTCAGGAGCTTGCTGAGGCCGTGGTTTGGGGAAAAACAGTGCAGAGGCCTCCAGCAGTACCTGATTAACTTCATCAGGCGTGTGAGTCCGAGAGGACAGACGCTGGCCCACCCAGTCTTGCATGCGACCGGCTATTGGCAGACCTGAACGGACAGCCGTCTCTAGAGCTTCCTTATGAAAGGTCGTGGAAGGACAAGTAGGCTTTGGCAGATTCCAGTGCTGGGTGGGTCTGAGTTGAGCCAAGACTGGAAGGTGGCCGCCCCTCTTCCATTTGCCGAGCTGAAGATCCTTGCACGGCCGAGACTGCTTTGCCAGGCCCTTGGCCGAGGCTTCTGAAGTGAGCAGGAAGTCAATTTGTGATCCCTGACCATTCAGGAAGAAAGTGTGACCTGCACCACTAGACCATGTGTTAAGAGCTACCAACCGATGGGAGGAGACTAAGGCTTGGAACGATTCATCCTGCATCTGAGTTTGCTCTGGCTTGGTGCTACACTGACCTACCAGACCCTCCTGCGGGGTCAGTCGAGCATTAAAGTCTCCTGCCAAGAGAAAAGTATCTCGCGCTGGAATGGCCCGTATCGCAGCCGACAGATCGCGGAGCAGGTGTGAGCGGTCATCCTTGTTCTGCTGTGGAGTCTTCTTAGAAGACCAGGCATGTTGGTAAACCGCTAGTACATGCACACGAGCCCCAAGCCACGGGAAGATGACCTGAATGAGCCTTCCCCGGCGTTGCTCGCGCCATCTTATCTTCTGCTTGTCTATCTGCGGAGAGAGAAGAACCATGACGCCGTCCGCTCGGCTTGTGTCGTGAACAGCCGGCTGCGTGGCAGCGCCTTGCTTGGGGCGTTGCCCTGAAGTGGCTTTACCTTTAGGTGCTCGAGCAGCCCCTTTTGTGGCGGAGCTTACGCAGTGCCAGCCTTCGACATCAAATTCTGCTGTCTCACTCCAGTGGGTTTCCTGAAGGACAAGAATGTCACAGACTGACTTGGCCTCCGTGCGAAGCCATGTCTTCACTTCTGCCCATTGTTGCATGCCAAGGTGCCCTGCATTCCAGGAAAGAACACGAAGAGACTTGCTGGCACGACCGCCTCTCGGGCGCGAGCGGAAACTGGCGGAGAAACCTGAGGGACCTGAAGGAGAAATCGTGGAGCTAGGCTGCACTGGGAGGGGGGGAGGGGAGGGGGGGGTGAGTCCACTGCGACGCAGATGTTCAGGCGTCAACGTACCATTCCGGTACGGGATGCTTTCTTGTGTTCTATGAACCTTATTGCAAGCCTTGCGAAAGGCCTTCTTGCGAATGCTCTCAAATGAATGCTGGTGCATTGGCGAGAGAGAACTCGAACCGACTCCTTTCACCCTGCGGAAAAGGTGAAAACCACTACCGCTTACCTCATGCCAAGGTTGTATAACTGCAGACAGAGGTCCGGGAATTGGGACCCGGTAGATCACAGCGACACGCGGCTCCGGGAACAGCTATGGCTCAGTAAGAGGACGGTCCCTTAAGCTTCGCAGAAGGGGCACGTTGCGAGCCTCTAGCGTTGGTACCCAGAGCCTTGTTAGCAAAGCTACACAGCCTGCTGTGATCCATAGCGGCTACAACAACAACAACAACCACAACCACAACCACAACAACAAGGTACACCCGTACACTGCGTACCCATTACACCCCCCCCCCCCCGCCAACAACAACAACAATCGCAACCGCCGCAACCGCAACCGCCACCGCCACCTACTGCTACCGCTACCGCAACCACCACCACCACCACCACCACCAAAACCACCACAACGATAGCGATGACGGTAATGATAACGATAGTCATAATAAAAACAAGAAGAATACCAGAGGTTGCGACTGATATGCTAGTCTTGCTTATTTTGTTGTTGTTCTTACATACTGATGGTATTGCTACTATTCTAGGATGGCTTCACATTCCCTCATTCTTAAATTGATTACGGATGGTTATCATTCTGACTTTGCTGATGAATTGCCGGATTTGTCGGCAGACAGACAGACAGACAGACGGTCTGTATTTGCCCCCCACCCCCTTCCACCGGTTGTTTCCATGATTTCTTCGTGTGCGCTTGGCAAAGACAAGGACCTCGTCAATGTCCATCACACGCAGGCGGCTCTGGAACTCTGCGTCTTTTCCTTACATTTTTGGACGTGCAGCTCTCCCCATCCCTGCTGCATGCGTGAACCAGGAATGTGCGGAATGCACAGGGCAGCTTACTCCAGCCGTCTTCCGTCTTTCAATGATGTTGAATGCTGCAACACATCTGGAATCAGTACCAAGCAGCTAGCTCCATCCATCAAGTTCTGCAACCTGCAAAGCTGAGCCATGCTGACAACCGAAACTGTCAGCAGCCTGAGGATGGCTTGATACATTACATTTCTATTGTCGAGCCAAGCTTCGTAAGCTCTCCTGTCCCACTCTCGTCCAAGCGATCGAAAATCTTCTGCAAGTACTTGCGGTCGTTCTTGAGACTGTGCTCCAACCTGAAGCTACAAGCTGGATTCAAATGCAGCAGGAATGGAATAGCTAGTCTCTAGACGCCCCTGGCGGGCCTTGACTGAAGTCTGTCAGGCCCGTCAAGTCATTCCCTTCCTCGCATAGCCTCGACATGCCCTGACCCTTAGAACCCATTGCAAGCACCACCTGAGGCAAATGTCATTGATTCGTGCCCTTCCGCTCGCTTCATCATACACTGGACAGCTCCCTTTGGACTGTTGAGAACCACAACCTCTACATGTCATGCTCTCCAGGACACCTGCAGCAGCTACAGCACATGCTGCACATCTTGCACCCTGGTGCAAGCAAAACTACGCGAGCGAGGACTGCAAACAGACTGTCTTCCCGACCTCCCACTCAGATACACACCAGCAAGACTGCACGAAACTGCCAACTGGCCGCTTATGGCGGCCGCCATGTAAAGTCATTCTGGTAGTATGAACTTGAAATGTCTGAGGCACTGTAGATGCACCGTACCGTTAGGTTTGTGTTTTGCAGTAGTTCCGAGGTATTATGGATGGATTGAAATTGTGTAGAGTGTAGAGCTATCCTTGGTTGGACTCACAACGAGGACAACCCACCATGTGCAACCGCCGAACGGAGTTGAGTGAGATTGCAGTGCGGCATGGTTTCATGAGGAGCGTATTCGGAAGCACCGGCTGTCACTATGCGTGCATCCAGACATGCATCGGTAAGATAGCTTGGAGAGAAAGAACATCAAAGCAAACCTACTGACTGACCACAACAAACATCGAATCAAATCTGTGTACTAGTTTGTATTCATGTGGCTCCTAAGCTCCACCAGAGCTAGGGCCAGCCGCATGGTGCCAAAAAAGGCAAATGTTTGACCTTGACGCCTCTGAGTTTCTCACACTGCAATTTCGAATTTCATTTGCACTGCATCCACGCAAGTGCGGCACTTCTGAATGCCGGGAACCTCGTATAGCACATGCTCTTCCGAAAGCGGCCACTGCAGGGAATCATGCTGCTTCTGCTGCTTCCCGACCGAACACAAAGCGTGGCGAGACTCCGTTTTAGCATGTACGAGCTCTCCGTCGAATGTCTCTTCGTGTGCCACGAAGTTGTAGACTCGGAGAGAGCATAGGACAACATGCTCCAGCACTCGAAAACGATCACAAACAGGCTTCCATGAATTCCCGCTGCAGCATAAACCACCCGACCATCCCGTGACACTAACACTAAGTGACAAGGTGCGATCTCACATTCGTGCAAGTGGACACAGCTCCATAATTTTGGGCTTGCACGCGAATTCCTTCCGCAGACTACTTGTGGTGCCTATGTGTGTGCTTGTGTGTTGGTGTTGATTGTTCCGCCGATGTGCGATCGAGGAGATGGGTGGGAGAAAGACAAGGGTGGCACAGGCGCGAGATATTGCCTGTGAACAAATACAAATGTCTACGGTTTGATGTCAGCAACCTTCGGATCCTTCGAACAAGTCCGCATCTGCATCCTCAGGTTTTGGAATCGGAGCGGGATTTTTTCTGTGATCCGAGCATCATTGCGAACGCACAGCTTCTTTGTGAGCAAAGCCGTATTTATTCGTGTTGTGATGATGCAGTGCAGTCTGACCAGTCCTGTTTAGGCAAGGTTAGGATTCTGGTTCAGGCCGAGTGGCTCAGCTGCCAAGTTTACAACGTCGTTCTCGCGAACCTCGGCAAAGGTGTCCACCACCTTGGATTTCAGCGAGTGCATCTCTGGTCTTTGGGCTCTGCCGCAATCAATCGATGCTGCAACGCGGAATAGACCCCACACCCCCGCACAGCATCCGACACTCGGTATGTCTATCTGCCAAGGTAAAGAGCCTACACAGATGACAGTCTCGACTCGCAGCACCAACAAGCGAGCCAGCCATAATACTGCAGATTAATTCATGGGTTCGTGCTTGTGAGCAACCACCTGGTGTACTGCAACCGTCAAGCCCGAGCCGGCACTTTTGATGCATGCCAGGTGTCAACGGCAACCATGAGCTGCAGCACTCCAAAGACCTGGACAGCACAGCGAAATTGAAGACTGGCGATTCCGTTGACTGTTCCAAACAATTTCGTCGGGAGTCTTGTTTCCAAACTTAACCAACCCAAGCCTCACATGACTTGGACGTGGACAAGTCTCGCTTTCCTTGCAGGCAAGCATCCAGAGTAAGGAGGGAACCCACGAAAATGACGGCTGTCGCTGGGTGGTCCTGTCATGCAACTGGAACATCAAACTAACTGCGTCTAAAACTAAGAATTTGCAAAATCAGGCAGAAAACTGCACACATGCAGTTAATTAAGCGTTTGAAGGGGCTTCCGACCTGTATGACAGGTATCGCGATCAAACCCCAGCTGTCTCCCGCCACCACCGTCTTGAATAGCAACCTAGGCATGGCTATTGTTTTGCTGCGGCGGGATACATCACTACGGGTGCACTAGGCGCATCATGTCCGATTGGCTTTTGCCACCAAGCATCAGGTTGGCGTTCATGACAGAAGATGCTGCTTGCAAGCACTGCCGGCCGCAATCACCAAAGACGTTCGTTCGCTCTTGAACGTCGTGGATGAGCGGATGGACGATCTCAACCATCAACATGGCCCACATCGTCATGACGACGAAACCAAACAGGAAGCTCCAAACCAAAGTTTTCAGGCATGTTGCCAACATGGTCACCTGCTCAAGGCCCTTTCCAGCGCTGTGTCATGTGTGGAGGAAAGTTGTGCGAACGCAGCTTTGCGCGCTCACGCAGTGGCGCATCACCGGTTGCTGCAAAACGTCCGAGGCTGCTGTGAACCGGATGAACAGTGTGCAGGACTAATTCAGGAACGACAGAAACCGCTCATCAAAAAATAATGAATCCCCGAATGCATCTTTGCAACTGCTTACAAATCGGTGGCGAAGTCTGTGATTTGATTTCTTCGACGTTTCTCTCTCATGTGATGTTTTTAGCGCTCGCACTCGAGAAACCCAGGCGAGGTTTGAAACGTTACTGTCAATCCCATCTGAGACGTTGTTTGGACACGCGCGTTGGCCTGAGTTCAAAGGCTCCCCAACTTCACCACGGCAAACAATTACAGTCGTTCACCACCATCAGCATTCACACGGGCTGCGCTCAGCCTCCGGTCCGTCCCATTCACTAGTTATCAGTTTCTTCAGCAATGCATATCAGGTTGGCGTTCATGACAGAAGATGCTGCTTGCAAGCACTGCCGGCCGCAATCACCAAAGACGTTCGTTCGCTCTTGAACGTCGTGGATGAGCGGATGGACGATCTCAACCATCAACATGGCCCACATCGTCATGAGTATGTCGGTTGTTCGGCTGCAGTTGGGTTCTGCCAGGCTGCATCCCTTGGTGTGCCTCACATCTTGCCAGCTGGGCGCCGGCATTGTGCTGGCTTCTTCGGCTTCAACCATGCTTGGCGCAATCGGAAACCCTTTGGGCGGAAAACAGTACGTATCAACTTGCCGCGGGCTGCATGTCTCAGGGCCCAACAGTCCTCGACTGTCAGCGACATTGCTTCGAGCACTTGCAGATCGTGCTTGTGCCTTGGCCATCCAAACCGCGCCTGAACAGAATCACTAGGAGCGCCCTTCGTTCTTCTCTTACGTGCAGAAAACATGAGCTTGGTCCGCAGGCTGAAAAGAGCAATATGGGCATCTGGTAAAATTCGCACTGACGTCTGGCCGCTTGCCAAAAGCGGCAGGGCTCACAAAAGAGCCCGTGAGGACCGCAGCAGCAGCTCCCTCCGTGTGGCAGAGAAGGCTACGCACCAAGCTAACCCTTGCCGAATCGTAGGGCGTGCGGCGAAACGGAATAGCATCCCGTCGCGAAGAAGCTGTGAACAAACACCACTCCTTGTGTCTCCAAGCTTCCCTGCAAAAATGTGCAATCTTTTGGCGCCCAGGCAGTTGAGCACCAAGACTTAGCTTCCAAGAGAAGCCAAGTTGAGAGTGGCTCCACGTGTCTCGTCGAAGCTGCCATCCTGTCTGCAGAAGAAAGGAGACAGCTTGTTCACGAAGCTTGCTGTGCCTATGACGGGCAGCACTCCAAGTTTCCTGCGCAACACTCTTGAGCCAGAGACACACTTGTCGCACGCCCACGACAGGGCGAAGGCAGCGAGCCGCTCCAGTCAGAACGTTGTGCAGGTGAGCAGACCCTTCCCTGAAGGACTCACTTGTCGCACGCATTGCTTGGTCCAAGACCTTGGCGTGAAAATCAGAAGGAGAGAAGGCAACCCAACCGTAGACTGCCTTGCTGACTCCCATAATACGAGCTGTATCCATCTTTGCCTGGTGCCCCAAAGGGAGCAAGCGGATGCGGTCGCAGATTTGCTTGGCATCGGCCAGTCGCTGGAGCTTACTGGGCTGAGCATCCCTTTCACCGGCCCCTGTGGTGCAGCAGCCCAAGACCACCGCCGAGGCTGTAACAGCCTGCGACAACAGAGGGTCGTCGGCCCACTCATGCTGCAACTCTCTGTGGTGCTCAGCATCTTTGTAAGTGATCTGAGTCTTGGTCTCATTCTCACGAAGGCCAGCTTGACTGAAATCATGCCATGTGCGCAGTGTTCGTAGTAAAACTGATGCTTGCTTGGCCGTCGATGAGCGATCATCCATGTAGACAACATGCAATCTGTCACCGGGCTGAACAGGACACCGTGCCTCCGTGAAGTTGAAACCCGACAGCATGAGGATGTTGAGGGCTAAAGGAGAAAGTGCGTCTCCCTGAGGGACAGACATGTCCGTTTCCAGCAGCTTGGGCGAGGAGCTGGCCCTCCACTGCAAGATACGCCTCTGGTGTGACCATTGATCCAAAGGGGTGTTCGCCAGCTGCGTTGGCAAACCCATGTGAGCCATGGCACGGGTGATGGCTTCCGGAACCACATGATCAAAAGCCAGTGTGTAGTCTAAAGTTGCGAGAAAACCTTGCTCGGAAAACGAATCCTGCAACTTGGCCGCTAACTGTTCTGAACCTGGGCTGCCGATGCCACCAGTGATTGCATCAGGCATAATACGGCTCCGCCACTCTCTAACGACCTGACTTTTGGCCCAGGCACCACTCCACCAACGGTACCAAAGCGAGTACACGTTGATCGGGCGAAGATCTGCACTCTTTGTGCTGCCATCTTGCATTTTGTGCGGTTTCACCAAGTTGACTTGGCGGCTGTATTTGAGCGCTGAAGGCGTGCAGCCTGCAACTTCCCAGGTCTCTGTGACGGTAGCAAAAAGGTCCGCCACCCCGGAGGGAAGCACTTGTAGCTCAGAGAGAAGCCAGTCGTCAGGACCCGCTGAACCACCAAGTTGCTGCCAAGCTTCCAGAAAATCCGACGAGCTAGGCCTGCCATGCAAAGGTTCGTGCTGAGGCAAATGGTCCAGGACGATCGCGATCTTTGGTTCGACGGGCTCCTGCTTGCAGGATTTCCAAACGCTTTGCCAGTGCGCAGCCAAGGCGTCCAGAACCTCTTGGTCCTTGTTGAGCTGCTGCCCGTTGTGCATGACAGTCGGTCTGAGCTGGGAGTCGCGTCCCAGCCACTTGCATCTGGCCTTCAAATCGTGCTGCATGCTATGCCGCCATTGGGAAATTTGCTGCTGTTTAGCTGTTGCTTCATCTTGGGCTTGCTGCGCTTCGGCGGCTTTTATCTCCGCCTCCAGCTCGTCCTTGAAAGAAAGACGGGCCAGTCGCGAAGGTACACGGCGCCGAAGCCGGCGGCAAAGTCTTTGCATCTCAATGCCTTGATTGTTGGAAAGGATCTCCTTCTGCAAAAGCTCGACCAGCCGAAGAGCCGTAGACAGCCAGTTGCTTCTTTTGCGCTGTGCCATTGTGCCGGCGTCCCTGCGATGACGGACAGGGATCCAATGCAGGGCGGGCTCCAATGGTTTAGGTGCCGAATTCGAGGCTCTCCTTTGCCAACTGTCGAGGGCCTGGGCAGTGTCGGGATTGTAAGGTCGCTGAAAAGTCCTCGTGGCGAGGCCAAAGAACTGGTGCAGCCAGTTGTTCCAAGTCTCCCAAACCCTGTCAACGGAGTGCTGGTTCGGACTGGACAAAGCCTGTAAAACAGAGTCCTCGATGACACTCTTGTCGTATAGTGGGTCCAAGTAGCGGAGAGGTGGTCACGCCACTGTGATGTGGTAGCACCCGGTGGAGTAGTCCAAGAATGACCACGCTTCCGGACACACCTCCGGATTTCGCGCTCCCAACGAAGAGAGGTAGAAACCGAGAGCCACTTGTGATCGCTGATCTTGAAGGGCAGAGTTTTGGCGCTGCTGACTGTCTCTGCCACATTGCTCCAGATCTCCAGATGTGGTCGATGTAGCGCGTGCTGTTGTAGCGGGTCTCCTTATAGACGAGGCTGCCACCGTGCAACTCGAAGACCGCCTCCATTTGAGCTGGTAAAACGTTGTAGTCGCCGACCGCCACCCAAGGACGTCCACCAGCGGACGCTCTAGCATCTTGAAGGAGTTCTCCCAGAGTTTGACGTGCCTCATGCTGTATGTGTGAACGGGGCGGCATGTAGGAATTGATAACTAAAAGAGACGTGAGTTCCACAATGACGTGCTGATGTGGGTGACCGGCATACCTCGTCACCAGTTTGTGCGGTATCGTAGCAAGAATTGCTGTAATGCAGCCACCCGTCGCCTTCTTACCGTTCTCGCCTTCCGCAAAGTACGCCTTGTAGCCCAAGCTTTGAAACTTGGAGAGCACGGTTTTAAACTCCGAGAGTTGCACGCATGGCTCTTGTACGCAAACGATGTCCGCAATGTTTGGTTCGCCCTCCAGAAGCTTCAGCAAGCGCCACAAGCCTGGCGCGTCGCGAACGTTCACTGAAGTCAAAGTCGCAGAAGAGCACGAAGTGGTAGAAGCTGTGCCTTTTCCCCCTCCACCAGGGTCTGGATCGTCGTCGTCTTCGCCGCCGTCCTCGCTGTCGTCGGTGAGCGTAGAAGCACCTCCCTTCGGCTTGGTCCCTGTTGACTGAGGCCCAGGATGCGGTTCCACCCCTTCCTGCACGAGGCGAGAAAAGCGCGAGTCCGCTTCGGCCTTGGTGGTGCCCCAGCACTTGAGGAGTGTGTTGGTGTTGTCAGTGTACTTGCTGATCTCTTTCCACCTTAATCTCGCACGAGGACAGGGCAAAGAGGACGGGCCGAGGCACTTTTTCCAATTCTTCTTGTTGTAGTTGCCGATGATCCAACACTTTGTGCATGTGAACTGCGTGGCGCGCCTGCTCGCTTGGTAGGCCTTGGCCATTCAGCCCAAACAAGCTGGAAAGGGACCATGGTATGGCCTCCAAGCTTAAGATTGCGCTTGCGGCCCGCCTTGTTCTTGGCGGCGCTTTTCTTGTAGCCCTCAACGTAGTTGGGGCACTTGGAGCGGTCCCTCTTGAAAATTCTCTGCCTCGCCTTTTGTATGGCACCGTTACTGGTGTTCCTGCGCGAATGCTTGGTGTCGTAGTGGTGCCGCACATTCTTTTGCTTCTGATGGTAGTTGGCGAACTTTGGTAGCCACTTGTGGCAGAATGGGCATTCCCAGTCTCTATCCTCCGTCGGTACATCAAGGCTTGCTTCCACGATCGCCGTGCGGTTGATGAGCGTGCCCCTGTCCTTCAGGGGAATGTCTTTGTGCCTGAACATCATATGCGAAGACCTTTTGCTGGAAACCGATCTAATGCTGGCGCCAGTGAGCTCAACTTTGCAATGCGGGCATGGCCACACCCAGGTACCATCATCGCGTTGTGTAACAGGCTGGTGCACACTGCTTGTTCCTGCAAATCTGGGGCTCGTCACGTTCACACCCGCCTCGGCCTTGGTGCGCTTGCAAGAGCGTGAACTCGAAGAAGCCGGAGTTGACGACGGTCGCTTAGCCGTTGTGGTTGTTCTAGGCGTCCCCTCTGGCATCCAAGTGAGACTGGCAGGCGGGGCAATTGGCGTGCTTTGCCCCCGCGGCGTTGATGAAGGCATCCACGTCGCCAGTGCACCGGACTTGCTTCCCGAAGTAGGCGTGCTTGGCGGCAACCAGCTTGAAGATGAAGCCGAAGTAGATTTGCGAGGCGTACAAAGAGGATCAACCGCGCGTCGGGGTCCACCCCCTCGGGGGATGTCACCAAGCTTTTCCGCCAAACTAGTCCACTCCAAAGGCCAAGCCTTCCTGGTAGGAATAATAGCCTGGTAATGCTTGTTCTTCAGGTATAACACGATCGTGTTTGCAATCGTCTGTTGGCAAGGAATCAACACCGCCCTCTTGTCACCATCATTGTTGACTACCACCGTGATTTTGACTCCCAGCCTGTAGGCCGCTGCTTGTAAAGTTGTCTGGCATATCCATCGCTGTGGTCGTAGAAGAGAAAGAAGCCATCCATCGAAAGTTGATGGAACCTCGCCGCCCTCCGTCTCGACGCTCCAACGGGGGTCGGCAACCCAATCCTTGGAATATTTGCCCTGATGCTTACATATGTGCTGATGAACTTGTTGGCAGAGTGTCCGGCCCATAGTTTTGATCTCGTCGTCGGAAGGGTATGGTTTGTCAAGGTTGTTAGACAACCAAAACGAGAAGGCCAAACTGTTGTACCCGCATGCCCCTTCCGCGCCGCAATCTTTAAGTGAATAGCCGAACAAGGAAGGAGCATCCTTTGATTTCTTCCTTGGCGGGCTCTGCTTCACCGGTGCCTCCCTTTTCTTTGTTTCCTCCGCACCGTCATGTTGCCGTGATTGGTCCATGTTGGCTTCGTCCTCGGACTGCTTCTCATCCACCTCCATTTCCTGAAACGTGGTGATGGCCATCGAACTTTGCTTTGACCGAAGTTGCCGAGCAGGACGAACGGGTGTAACTCCCACCACTTGCGGAGCACGACGCGGCACCCTAGAGAGGCACAGAGTGTGGTCACCAACTTCTACCCCAAGAACAGCTCCATCAGCATCATGAGGCGCCTTGGCCTTGATCATCCAGGGCTTTCGCCCCTGCGGGGGAAGAATGATGTGCACATCCGTTCATCCGGCCCCCGAGAGAGCCTCAAGAAGGTGAGCCTTGGACTCGCCAGGCCACTGCAGTAGCAGGCGGCTTGGAATCCCCAGTGTATCTGAGGCCCAAACACGCTCCTCCTCCTGTGCAGAAAGCAAGAGGAAGCTTAGCAGTGTATGCTTGATTTTTGCACTTCAAGAAGTATGTGGCGTAAGAGTCGTCCGCATTCTTATCGAGCCATTGCACTGGCTGCTTACAGAAATCACTCTTCTGCTGTGCCAGAGGCCTGCCAAAGATGCCATCCTTGCCGTTGTTGTTCTGAAGCTGCGAAGCCCCGTGCGCTGTAAGCTTAGCAAAGCCTTCAAGAAGAGTGGTGCATCGCTCTCCCGATCCTATCGTGGACTGCTTCCAGCCATAAGTGCTGTGGATCTCGGGCGCCTCAACCAAAGATTGCAAAGCCCTCTGTGGAGAGGCGTTGATGTGCTGCCATTTGGATTTGTCCGCGAACATGGCGGGCACGGTAATCCTAAAAACCTGAAGCTGAATCTCGGTGGGTTTGTGGGTACTCTTGGATATTGGGCTCTGAGGCATAACGGGCAAGTCCTTCACCAGCGGCTGCACGTAGAGCTTTTGAAGCGAAGGAGCGCCTGAAGAATACACCGTGAAGGTCATCTGAGTCGCGCCTCCAGGGTCGTCTTGCGTCAAGATGGCCACCTTGCAGTTTATGCCGTGCAGAGCAGCGAGATCTCTACACTGCGTAGCAAAAAGTGTAGATCTGCAAAGTGAGGCCACCCCTGTCGGACATTTACCTTGCTCAAGGGTTTTGCGAAGATCAGCATCCTCAAGGACGTTGTATGGCTTCCAAGCAGCTTGATGCAATGCCAATTTTGACTTCGGCTTTTTGCTGACCACCTGTGTCCAAGTGTCGCCCTCGTCGTTCTTGGACTCGGTGATTTCGTGCTTGCCCTTGCCCTTGCCCTTGCTCTTACTCTTATCGTCATGCTTGTCATCCTTCCCTGTACTATGCTTCCCTGCACCTTTCCCTCCGCCTTTGTCTGAAACAACAACTGTCTGACGAGGAGGTGGCTTGTCCATGCAGAGTTTCCCCGCCTTGGCAGCATTGACAATAGAAGTGATTGACTGTATCAGCTTGTCATGAGGCTTCCGACTTCCGACTGTAGCGATCAAGGGATTGCTGTAGCGCCTCGCAAAAAGTCTTTTGATGTTTGTCCTTGGATCTCGGGCCTTTTTGGCCAGCACTGCGGTCCACACAGAATTTGACCAGGACCTCGGTGATGGCCTTGAACAGGAGGTCACTCTGAGGATCGTCCCCACTGTGGTCCTTGCCTTTTCCTCCACCACGAAGGTCAAAACCATCGCAGTCGTCATGTACATGCTGGATGCCCCTCGCATTCTCCGAAAAATTCCCAAACGGAACCAGTCCAGCTAACGCGCGCTTTACAAGGACACGCCTTAGACGTCTGAGCCGTCGCTTGCGCCGGAACCTTGGTTGGTGATACCATCGTCGCCATCGGCAGTGACGAACACGCATCCGGCCAACTTTTCTGCAGATCATAATCTCGAATTTTTTGCCCTTCTTCTTGAAACCATTCTTTCGATTCTGCAGAGCACTTTTCGCTGCACTGTTAAGGAAAAGCAGTGCACCCACCCCAGCCGAGGACACCGCCAAAGAGCTCGTCCAGGAGGCAGTACTGAAGGGGCCCCACATCGTCATGACGACGAAACCAAACAGGAAGCTCCAAACCAAAGTTTTCAGGCGTGTTGCCAACATGGTCACCTGCTCAAGGCCCTTTCCAGCGCTGTGTCATACGTGGAGGAAAGTTGTGCGAACGCAGCTTTGCACGCTCACGCAGTGGCGCATCACCGGTTGCTGCAAAACGTCCGAGGCTGCTGTGAACCGGATGAACAGTGTGCAGGACTAATTCAGGAACGACAGAAACCGCTCATCAAAAAATAATGAATCCCCGAGTGCATCTTTGCAACTGCTTACAAATCGGTGGCGAAGTCTGTGATTTGATTTCTTCGACGTTTCTCTCTCATGTGATGTTTTTAGCGCTCGCACTCGAGAAACCCAGGCGAGGTTTGAAACGTTACTGTCAATCCCATCTGAGAGGTTGTTTGGACAGGCGCGTTGGCCTGAGTTCAAAGGCTCCCCAACTTCACCACGGCAAACAATTACAGTCGTTCACCACCATCAGCATTCACACGGGCTGCGCTCAGCCTCCGGTCCGTCCCATTCACTAGTTATCAGTTTCTTCAGCAATGCATCGTGATCCTGCGAAGACCGGCCGATTATTTTCGATCGACCTGCAGACTGAAAGCACAGGAAAATCGAAGGGCGTGTGGGGGGGGAAAAACAACGAAGATCCCGCAGGAGTGGCCATGCTTTTGAACCAAATGAAGAAGTGGAGAAAATTCACATGATCAAACCCTATCACTCCTATCCCTCCCAAACATGAGCCGCCTTCCTGCTCTGACCCTTTGCTTTATTCGATGTCTTCGCACATCTGTCGCTATGTCGCACTGCGCTGTCGATGTGCACCACCGGTGAAATCTTAACCTTATGATCTTGTGACTGTTTCCCCGACTGTCTCAATGAACGGGCATGGCCGCTGTCTTCGGGGATCGCGATGTGCCAATAGTGGGGAACAAGGCCGGAATCGTTGTCGCAGTCTTCGAGGTCCTGGTAGTTCTCACACATCTTGCCTCCCAGAATGCCTCGCTGGTGGATAAGAAAGTCGGGGTGGGTTGGAGTCATCATTCTGACCGGTAGATTCCTCCAGTCACCCATCTGATCGCGGTTGCTCGCTAGGAGGTCGTACGGAGCAAAAAACAAACTGCGGAATGCACAATCGAACAGCTTGCACTGGAACTTTTAGTCCTGCTTATGCGAAATGAATCGAAATATTCGTCGGCCCTCTGTCTTCGTGAGCTTGTCGAGTTCTCCATCACTATTTCCAGAGATTCAAGCTATCCTTCGTCAACGTTTGAACCGTGAGTTGGCGGAACCATAAGGATCGAAGTTCTTCATGCGAAGCACATGGGTACGAGGCTCCGTTCCGAAACGTGTGCTTCTCAGTAGCCACACGAGGAGATAACTGTGAGTGCCTTGTAATTAGCGGCACGGGCTTTTGATTCGACGTCCTTCTTCGGCAACCGGGTCGATGACAATTTGACGTTGATGCGATGCACTGGCTTGCTCTCGGAGCTCACCAACCGATCGGTTCTCATCTGCATCGATGTGTTCGATCTCCATGAGCCTTGCCGAAGATGGTCCAGCCATGTCACAGAGCAAACGACGGGCTCCAAGATCGAGAGCGCAGAATAATAGCACAAAAAGAAGAGAACAGCAAGCGCGCGCAAAACTGCAAAAGCAGCCGCAACACCGCGGTTGAGGAGGTTCTAGTGGTCCTGGTCGTCATAGTGGTATGGTCGTTTTGGTAATCGTATTGGCAGCAGCAGCGGCGGCAGCAGCAGCAGCAGTAGTAGCGACAGCCGTAACACTCAAAATAGCGCAACACTAGCAGTAGCAGCAGCATTATAGCAGCGGCAGCAGCAGTAGCAGCTTGACCTGCCGCGACATGCCAAACCAGGTGCTCAGCTGTGGCAACCACTGCTCGAGACCGGCAGCCGAGAAACTTGCTAGAGTCTGAAGAGCTTCGCTTTCTTCCCATGGCAACGCCAAAACGTCGGGCAAGGTGTTTGCCGGCTAAACTCATCGATTTACACTGTGTTAAGCGCTGAGTTCTGTACGACCAGGAACATTGAACGGAACTACTACTGTGTACGCCTTGCTCCGCAATCTGCGCCAATCCAGCTGAGAGCTGAGGCAAGGCGCACATCCAGTCTGAGAGGCGAACCCTGCAGCATCAACAATGCTGCAATGACGGTGCAGCAATACTAGTTGCTACTTTGTGTTGTTAGTGATGACAGGCTTTGTTGTATAACTGGTGCTTTTGTGCTATTACTGGGAAGGCTTTGGAAGCGAAGGTTCGAGAGTAAGGCCAGAGCAGCCATGGAGTTTCCAAGGAGAAGATGACCTGAAACGACCTTTGGCGAACAAGCGGTGTTTCGGATCTGTTCGAGGGCTTTCAGGTTTTGTGGAAAATTTTTTGCAGAAGAAGAATGCAGCCTCGAACGTCGAGGATCCGTGCAAAAGGCAATTCTTTCGCAGCCCTGCGGCGGAACAGACGGAGGGGGGCCGGACTGAGGGTCCTAAGACACTTCGGCTCGCAGTTGCCATCGGCAATCGAGTTGACCTCGGCCTCGGCATCGCATCAAGAATGCACTCAACAGCTTCGAGGAAGACCTGCGCCGGGCTGATGTCGTTGCCTGCTTCATCGATGATATCGGCATACTGGACATCCACAAAGGGAGGACCCGCTGAGTTGCGAAGATGCATCGGCGTTTTGGCGGACTATAAGCCAAACAGTGCATCGAAGCTTTCGGCCGCATGGCCATGCGTTTGAACGACATGAAGCGGATAGCACGGACATGATCATACACACAGTGCCCCGACTAATGCATGATGCTCGCACGATAAGTGGATCCCATACCTCGTCCGTCCGCCTGGGCCGCAATGGCTAATGGCGTGCGTACTCGGATGCCCTGCACGTATATTATATTAGCGCTTCGGACCCTACCAAACCAGCCATGCTCGAAGCAACTGAAATCCCATCAGTCGAAAATCACGACTCGGCTTCGTTGCGACTTCGAGCAGACGTGTCCTACACCTTTACACCTCTACACTACATACAGGTACCTCAAAAACAACTGTTTTTAGATCAAATGCTTCGGGTGCAACGTGCCCAGAACCGATCTACAGTGATAAGAAGAAAAGCAAGGCTACAGGAACCGTACCTGAAAAAGATTAACTTAGAAACTTGTTGCAATAGCTACCGCCTAACTATGGTACGAGACTTGCTGTTTGGACCCATCTGGCCAGCTTCTGCAACTCCTTCAAAGAGCGGGTCTTCCTCAAGAACTGCATGAGGCGAATAATTCTTGCCAGACGAAGCGGGCGCAACATGTTGATGTTGATCCTGGCAAACAATCGAACGCTTCAATCGCAGGGCTTGCATGCCTGGGGTGCGCTGTCTGCCAGGCAAGCAGCAGGGTGTTCACAAGACTATTCGGGCGGATGCCACTACATATTTCACCATTGCCTCCCACTAAGAACGTTCGCACGCCAGCGCATGCGTTCAAAATGTTGACAACTCCTGGGACTGGTGCGATTCAGGCAGCCTTGGAGGCGGTGCCAAGCATTGTGCGGCTGGAACTTTCCCGATTTGGATAGCTCACATCGAAGATCGTGCCTTCTGTACAGTGCCATCGAGCGCATGAGATGCACTCAGATCATCTACATCTACATCCTTTTACAGACTGGGATGCTTGCTGTAGCCTCTAGTCCCGCAGCATGTGGGTGAAAGTCTGGTGGTGGGTCCCTGGGCCTGTGAGAGGAGTGTCCGCTTTCGCTTGTGATGCCCAAGCCAGCACATCCGTGCCTTGGAGACCCTGTCGACAGACTCAACGATTGCTAGGCTTATATGCTTTTTAGATTTCAGATGGTCATCATCTCCTTTAGCCACCCGTCGCTCTCGCATGACAAGCGTGTTTCATGCATGCCTGGATGCGATACAGAAAGATCTCCGAAACCGAAACAATGTCCTCGACGTCAACGCATCCCCTGCGCTGGTCAACACCCACTCGGCATATCCACACGCAATAATGACCTGACGGACATTCCAATCTATCAGTGCAGTGCAAGTGGAAAGAGGTATCGGTATTGGATTCGTCCGAGGATCCATGTCGAGCAAAACCATCCAATCTTTCAGTATGCGGCGCCCTCGAACGAAAAACAGTAGGGGCAGCTCAGCTGTGTAGAGCAGGAGGCATATATCGGAGCATGCGCGCACAAATGCCGAAGGCTCTTGTCCGGCAGCCCTGGCATCAATATCATTTGCCGTCAGGTACGCATCGAAAAGAACCACCAGAGCAAGACTGTTTGTGTTGTAGTTGTTGTCGACAATGTACTTCGCCCAGCGCCGGGCCTTTCCACGCCAAGAGCTCCCAAGTTCGTGCTGCGGTTCCTTTGGAGAAGCAGTGATGAAATCGCCTCCCATGCTCTGCTGTCTCCTTCGCAGCCTCCTGTTTGAGAATTCGTCGGAAACGCTTTGTGCAGTCGGAGAGTGCGCCGCTAGATAGCTGGAGCTCTTGCTTTCGCAACCTTCAGCGATGGCTGCGAGCTCCTCTACAGACGCTGCGAGTTCTTGTGAGGATCCCTTGAAAACTAGTAACTATAAAGTAAGAGTCAGAAGATGCCAAGAAGCAACGATCTTTGTGCTGCTCCTGGCACCTTTTATGCATGCCCAGGGCCTAGTGCACCTTTGATTCGGGGCTTAACTCTTGTGTTTGGTGTCCCCTTTAGAAGCTGTTCCGTGCGGAAGTTGAAGCAGGCGTTGTAAATCCGGCATCCCTCCGCATGTCAACGCAGATCCCCAAACCCAGAGCCTGCAAAGCCGACCACCATAAACCGAAAGCCACAGCCTGAAACCCGCCACGAGAGCACTGGCACGCCCCAAAGATTTGACAGAGACTCCATACCTCAGGTTGTAAGGGATGCCAGAAGGCTTCCCAAAACCGGGAAGAGAACATGTGCAAAGCAAGCGCGACCAGCAGCGCAAAGAAAAACAAACAGGAACACAACCAAACAGCCAGAAGCCGGCTGCGCGAAAAGCAGAAAAACAAAAACAAAAGCAGGGGCCCTCGGGGACTCGAAACGAGAAGAAGCAAACAAAAGGCAGTTGCATGGAAACGCGCGCGTTGCCTCCAGAGGCCGAGCATACATGCCAAGCTTGCTTCAGTCCGCAAAAACTCCATAGCAAAGCGAGTGGCCAATAATGGTCCAACGCAAAACAAGTCGCTCAAACTCAGCAGTGCAGCATGACTGCCACTGTGGCCTGTGAGCTTTTCAGTGTAGCAAACTACTGTGGCAGCCGATGCAAAACGGTAGCGCATCCTGCTAATCTTAGTTATTAGTTCGCTCTAATAGCTCTCATGGCCCAACTTCTGCCAAATGCTCCTGCTTCTGCGATTTTGCATCAATGCGAAGCCGCTCCAGCCGCTCGGGCAAGTCACCATCGAGGGAGTTCGAGCTCTGCATCTCGGGTTCTCGTGCCATGGGAGCCATGGCATGCAGGCACAAAAGGAGCCCTCGCGGCTGCGGTACAGCCTACATCCTCACAGCCTCCTCACTCCGAACATGGGCACTGCTTGCAGCTTGCCGGTGAATCGCCGCCCAGTTGCTCAACCTCTCGTGGAGCTTGCTGGCGTGCATCCTCCTGAGAAAGCGCTCAAGGGGGGATGGTCAAAGTCGGATCTTCGCAAAACAAACAGCCCGCCAAGAACCTTCCGGGCCGCTCCAGCCTCAATCGTAAACGCAAACATTCCCCTCCGAGCCACGTCTCACCATGACTCATGACTTCGATTCAAGCACGAATGAATTACATGAGGCGTTACCCCCCAAACCTTCACCGAAGCTCCTGGCTGCTGGCATCCATATCAGTCAACCCCAAATCCTGCAGGCTCGGAGCTGTCAAGGACAAGTGCACACACACACACACACCCCTCATCTGATGTGAACAACATATTTGGGTAGTTTTTGGGCGGCCCTATGCAACTCGCTCAGCAACGACTCCGCAAGAACTCAGGTCTGTGAGAGAACTACGTAGGAGTGTGCTTCAAGGAGTGTCTTGCACGTTGGCAACCTCACTAGCGTACTCCAAAAATGGCGGTCTACAGCTGTTCTGTGAGCTTGTAGATAGGAGTATGGGAAGGTAGGGCTGTGAGAGGCTGGGGGTCTAGAGGACTTTAAAAGCCAGTGCCAGAGTAACTTGGTGCACTGTTCCGTCCAGTGGACCCTGCGCCTGCCTGGCCTAAGGCCTGCTCCTACCGTTCCCCCTCTGTACTGAAAAGACCTAGTAAAACAGCAGTTCCGTTCTATACTGTTCGGATTGGATCGAAGAGTGTACCCGAAAAGCTTCAGCTGTGCTTTGTGGATGTGGTGTGTGAGGGGGGGCTGTGAAGTGAGTGCTCTCACTTCTTGGTTGGTGTATGTACGTGCTGTGGGGTTGAGAACTTCGGTGTAGTAGGTGCTTTGGACGTGTAGGATTTTGCGTAGTGACTGTGAGTGGAAGGCTTCAAGCCTGTGGTAGTCTCCGGCTGTGAGCGCAGCAGATTCCAAACCGTACGTCACCAGTGGAATGAAAACTGCGTTGTAGATTCTGAGCTTGCACTTCAGTGTGGGATCCGTGTTGCGACAAAATTGGTGCAGTGAGTGGAAGTGTTTGCGGGCTTTGGCAAGCCTGGTGGTGACATCTTTGTGAGAAGAGCCGTTGTTGCTCAACATGACGCCAAGGTATTTGGCATGTTGTTCTATGGTGAGGGGGGTGCCGTCTGTAAAGTGGATGGTGTTCTGTGAGGTGGGAGAGCGTAACAAGAATCACTTTTTGAGGTTGAGGTGTAGGTTGCTGTGAGCTGCAACGCGCTGCAGTGTGTGGAGGAGCTGCTGTGCTCGTGCCCGCCAGAAGTGCTGTGTCGGCGGCGTAAGCAAGGTCGTAAAATGGCTGGTTTTGGCTGTAGAGCCACGGGAAAAATTCTCCGTTGGCTGTGAGCTCTTGGTCGACATCGTGCATCACCATGCCGTGCACTATGAGAAAGAGGTACGGTGACAGGGGACATCCCTGTCGGATTCCCGAGCTAGCTTCCTCTTCCGTGCTTTGCTTGCCTGCTGCTGCTACCTTGCTTGAACTGTGGTGATGTGCCGTAGCGGGTAAGCGCTGTGAGGAGGGCGTCTGGGTGGTTTTTGTCGAAGGCCTTCTCCCAGTCTAGAAGGATGGTGTAGAGTGATTGTCCTGTGGCTTCGGCTCTTTCGATCAGTCTGCGGATGATGTGGATGGGCTGTGAGGTAGAGCGTGTTGCTCTGAACCCGTACTGGGTTTCACGCAGCCTATCATCCAATGCCGCCTGGAGTCTGGTGTGGATGATCTTTGCGAAGAGCTTGTATGAGGTGTTGAGGAGTGAGATGGGTCTGTAGCTGGCTGGGTCTGTGAGTGGTCCTTTGCCTTTGTAGATCTCGACCACTATTGCTCTGTGCCAGTCTTCAAGGATGCTGGCTGCGAGAGGCGACGGTTGAGGACCCGCAAGAGCGCCCCCATGTTGTGACCGTCCAGCCATTGCCAGGCTTCGGCTGGGAGCTGGTCGGGGCCTGGTGCTTTGTTGTGTGCAAGCTCCTTGAGCGCTGTGTTAAGCCCTGCCTTGGTGATGGGTGTGAGGTCGACTGCAGCTGGTGGGTGGAATGGGTCGGTGGGGCCAGCATAAGGTGTAGGGCCGTGTAGGGGGTGCTGCCAATGCGAGTCCCGCAGGTATTCTGCGAAGGTTTGGGCTTGTTGTGAGAGGCTGGTGGGCTTGCCCTGTGAGTCTCGTACTGAGACCGGCCTGGGCTTGTAGTCCGAGCGAATCCTTTTAATCCATCGCCATTTTTGGCGTGGATCCAGGGTGGCCTCGCTTTCGGCCAGTCGCTCCTTCAGCCATTGTGTTTTGTCCTTGCGTGCTTGTTTGCGGATGTCTTCGTGGAGCTGTGCCTCAAGGTCCGTTCTCTGTGAGAGACGTGCGGCCGACCTTTGCTATATGAGCTGCCAAGTTGCCTGTGTGATCCACGGGTGCTTGGGAAAAGAGGAGGTGGACGTGCTCGAGATGGCCTCGGAGGCCGCCGTGCTGAGGCTGTTCCATTGTGTGTGGGGTTGTGGGGGAAGTGGAAGCTGTGCTGGTGGCTGTGAGTAAATGTCATCAGGGGTGGTGTTGTCGAGCTGCTGCTTGATGTGTTGGTTGTACTGTTGCCGCTGCTCTTCCGTGGGTTTTCTGGTGTGTCTTGGTTTGGGTGGAGTGCGCTTGGTCTCCTTGGTTCGAAGCTGCAGCTCAACTTTGACCAGGAAGTGGTTGCTGTTTGAGGGTGTGGATGTTGTGGATAATGTTGCGCCACTCCTTTTGGATGATGGCGTGGTCGAGCTGGACCAGGTCGCCGTTGGGGCGCTTGTGGGTGTATCTGTTCTGTGGGGCCTTCTGTAGCCAGCTCTGTGGGAGACAGTAGTCCTGTGAGGCAAGGAGGTCATGGAATTGACGTTGGTTGGTGTCACCTTCCTCTTCGTCTGCTGGTTCATCCTCTTCGGCAGTCTTGCCGGGGATGAAGTGGGGGCCGGTGTCGTGGGGGAGGGCAGCGATCTCGTCGAGGGCGAGTGCATTGAAGTCACCCACAACCAAGAGATCTCTGTGAGCCGAGATCCTTGTGGTGAGGGCTTGCCAAAACTGGTCTCGGCATTGTTGCTCTCTTTGGTTGTGGGGGGCATAGACTGCCAGGATGCTGAGTGGAGCTTCCACTGTGTCTATGGTAAAGCTAAGCAAGCGGCCGTCGATGCAAGTGAGGTCTGTGATTGTTGGTGTGAGGTGTGGTGCTGTGATCAGCGACACCCCTGTGTAGGTTTGTGTGGGGTTGCTTTTGCTGTCGTATTCCTCGGTGGCGCTGTGAGTGATGGTGTACCGTCGATCATAAATTGATCGGGTTGTTTCATGTGGGTCTCTGTGAGCACCAACCAGCTGAAGCGGTGCTTTTTCATGATGTCGATCAAGGTGTGCAGCTTGGCTGCTTCGAGGAGCCCTGTTGCATTCCAGAACGCCCCTCTGAGGAGTGGGGGGGGGGGTGGTTTGCAGATCGTGTTTGGTTCTGCCCTTCTTGCCACATTTGGGTATGGGACAGTCAAGACAATGCAGCACATGTGACCCCATGCTACTCCTGGTAGGGCTTGGCGGTTGTCGCGACTGTCGGCAGGCCCTGCGATTCGGGCTGCGGCGAAGTCCTTGCCAAGGGCACACCCAAGCTCAGCACCAAGTCTTCTTGAGGAGTTGGTCCTGGGTGCATCGCTCAAAGGTCCATAATGATAGATCGCGTAGAAACCTGGGCTCAGGAAGCTCACAAAGGTGATTTGAGAGCGTAATGGACATGTCCAGATTGTCGCAGTGGTGCAGAAGGCGGCCGGCAAGGAGACGGAGGTCAGAAAATTCCAAGACCAACCACGATGCTTTCTTCGCATAGCATGTACACTCGGGCGTCATAAACAATACCTCGGTAGAGCAGCCTGTAGTGTCTACACGACCCCACGTCAAAAGCCATACAACCGCTCTCTTCTGCCGGGCTTTGACTGCCCAAGCGATTCACTATACTCGAGAGCTGTCCGCCTGAGAGCTGCACACGACATCTGTCAGCATTTTGGTGACGATAATGCCAAATCAGGTCTGTTACAGTTGCAGCGCAACCCGTTCAAGACTTGAACCCGCACAGTCACGAGTCACTCAGCAACTGAACCCTAGTCTGTACTGAGTTTCGACTGATTTGCACCTAGTTCTCATCCCTTCCGGAAAGCTGGAGCCAGGAGCATGCCGTGCCAGAGGCAGAACCTTCTGCCGAAAGCTCCCAGAGAGACTACAAAGAAACACGCCGTCTCTGGCCGAAGTTGGCCGGACCTTTCATTTCGCGACTTACTGAGCGTCCATTTTCCTCGATGGCCACCACACTCGTCTGTAGCAGCCCCAACTGACCATGGTCAGCAGAGCACGCTCGAGCGAAACCTTCTGCGAGAATCCTGCGAAGGTCCAAGCTGCTTCTACTTAGTAGAAGTGCAGAGAATGAATTTGACAGGGATACTGCGGCACCTGCGACGTTCTTGAACCGTTGTTCACGCTATAGTCAGCAAGGCAAGGGTTGAAGCGCAACTATGTATGAAGGCTCTGGAATTGCACACTGCCTCAGATTGCCGCCGCTCACTCGAGAACCGAGGTAGGCAAGTACATGCTTTGCCGTGACTCTCCGAGTGTGTCGCTCTGGACAGGAAGTGCTTGACGGAGGGAATGCTCGATACGGGTATCGCAAATGACGTCGACTTGTAAGGCCTTCTTAGACTTAGGCCGCATGAACTTCCCACAGAGATCCTCTCAATGTCTGAGTTGCGACGGAGTTGAATTTCTTGCCGCTTTCTGGTTCTATCGTCTCAGTACAATTCAATACAGAGCTCGCGGGGATCGCCCTGGGCAATCTGGGGTAGGAACATTCACCGTCAGGCCTCGAAAAGACTCGATGAGTTGAGCCTAAAGCTTGGGGCTTGCAGCCTTTGGCTTTGCAATGCCAAGCCTGGGTGGTCCTGCCGAAGCTGCTGCAGCAATGTCTCTGGAATCTCAATATCAAGTTTGAGGTTTCGAGACCCCACGCAGCAGGAGGCTCTAGTGTTGGAAGAAGCGCAAAGTGAGAGAAACAGCACGCTGCAGCGGCTCGGCATCCTTTGTAAGACCATGTGCAGCTAGCGTTGCTGTTGAACACCATGGCACACCTGCTGCTGGCTGTTACGACAAAGTCTTCCCCCCATGTTCGCTTCAGACATATTGCCACCAAACACCTGGGACCAACGTCGCTGTTCATGTCTCCGCAATTTGCGTGTGTCACATACCACACCATGGTTTCTATCGTCAACTTCCGCGCCTGATCCATGCGAAGCAAATGACGGGCAGCGTTTTGGAACAACGTCGGCAGAAAATGCAATCGAGCAGGATGCTTCCACCAGTCGATCCAAGCCCACACCGTCGATGCTGTTATCTAGTGGGACCTGGACATCATCAGGCAACTGCAGAAGCAGAAGTAGCACATGACTCGGGAATGGATAAGTTCGTCAGACAGGACGGCTCAAGAACATCCAGGATGTGACAACGACTGTCCTTTGGACCGAGGCACTCGGTATGCTGTTCGGTGGTGCCGGAGGTGCTGGCACTACAGCACCTGTCGAGACATCACACGTGTAGGCAGCAAGTGCCAGAACACGATTGCACTTGACAAACGACGTCGCCATGACGCTTTGACTAAGCATCTCCGAGGATGACATGCGGGAACGAGACTGAGGTTGATGCATATGGAGGCATTTCGATTCGTCTTCGCTACCACCGGCGGCGGCGGCGCTTCTCCCTGACAGGCGCTGCACATGAATGGAGTGCCAATCCGTGAAACGAGAGCCGAGGAACCGGACGACATCGGCATAACATGCATTCAAGCCCACGACGGCTACAGTCTACAGTTCAATATGGTCGTGCGCCGACAGGCGCTGATAAATCCACGAATCCACGAATGCTTGTGGAAACCGCAGTGCAGCCCCCGGCCGACCTCGGAATCATCGCCAAGTCCTGATTCACTGTCGGAGTCGGAAGCCGCTTCCTTAAGCATGCAAAGGCAATAGCTGCAGGTGAGGTCTGCAGTGCGTGTGCCTCCTGCCGCTGCAGCTGCATCCGGTCCACCAGCGCCTCCGAGAAACTCGTCACTGGAATCTACAAATGCTGTCGTTGGCTGTTCGGCCGGTTTGGTCGGCGGCATGGGTTGCCAGGTCAGTGTTCTTAGTTTCTGGTCGGCCAATCTTCTGCATGAATTCCTGTTGGGTGTGTCGGTCGATGTTCCCTGCCAGTTGAAGCAGGAAACGACAGGCACTCGAGGCGGCAACAAACTAAAACAAAGCAGTGGTAGATAGCAGTGTCAGTGCAAGGCAAGGAACGGCAGTGCAGGCAGTGCAGTGCAGGCAGTGTAGGCAGGGCAGAACAAGGGAACAAAAGCAGGCAAGGGAAAGGCAGTGCAGGGATCGACAGAGGTAAGGAAATGCAGGTGAACAGAGGAAACCAGTCTAAAGACAGGGACACTAGCAATCGCACTTAGGACAAAAAGCACCAAGGTGAGCGGACGACAGAGAAAGAAGGCCGAGATGCAGGGAGCCCCGAGATCAACAGTTTCATCAAAGCCAGCGGTCAGGAACCCCCTTGAGCCGAGACTTGAGCCGTAGAAGAGTAGTAGTAGTAGTAGTAGTAGTAGTAGTAGTAGTAGTAGTAGTAGTAGTAGTAGTAGTAGTAGTAGTAGTAGAAGTCGTAGTCGTAGTAGTAGTAGTAGTAGTAGCAGTAGTAGTAGTAGTAGCAGTAGCAGTAGTAGTAGCAGTGGCAGTAGTAGTAGCAGTAGCAGTAGCAGTAGCAGTAGGAGTGGAAGTGGTAGTAGTGGTAGTAGTAGTAGTAGGAGTACGAGTAGTAGGACTTGTAGGAGTTTTTTGTCGCCCACATGGCACGCCAATGACAGCTCCGTGGGGACTTAAATGGTGACTAGTCACGACGAAACTCGGATACAGGGCTTCGTCGTGACTAGTAGGAGTAGGAGAAGCAGGAGCAGCAGTTGTGCCCGACTTGGCGCCTGCAGCTGTGGCGGCAGCTTTCCAGGGCCAGCGACTGCAGGTCCAGCATCGTCAACGTCCTAATGGCGAGGCTAGATCAGGTGAGAAGTGGCGACTCACAACTCGGTGTAAGAGTGCTGCGATGCTCGCCACAGAGAAACGGCGCAGCATGCCGTTGCTCGCCCGACGGAGTCTATCAAGGAACCTCAGGCGAGCGAGGGCAACACATCATCGTCGTCCCTCTCGCTGGGGACAGCCTGAACTGCTTCCCAGCCTTGTAAAGACGGGGCTCAGCGGCTCCGGCTGAATGCCTGGAAAGGCAGGGCGGCTACCACAGGTCAGAAACACCAAGCACAGCACCCGATTCTCAAGGCAAGGCAACCTCTGCTCCGTGGAAGAACCAAAACCCCTTTGTTGCAATCCTTCAAGACATCTGCACTCCTCATCGGGAGCCTAGAGAAATGCATGATGTGTGCCCACTTTCGCTTCGAGGCACTGCGGCCCATAATTTCTTCAGCACGGCTGAAGGCACTTGCAGCCCAGTGATGGGGTGACTCTTCCTGGATTGGAGATACCCCATGCACTTGCAGGCACCGTGGCATAGAGCAAGCCCGCTGAATCAGTCTTAAGTCTTAATTGAAGGAAGCGGCATCATCGGGGTCGCCCATCCAAACGTCTGAGAGAAGGCCGGGGTTCTCCGAGAAATACCTCCAAAACTTCCTTGCATATGTCGCCACCTCATCGCTCACGAATCGCACGAAAGCAAAGCTAAAGAAACGCATCCTTGAGCAGCAGATGGATGCATTCCAAGGTACCGTGGCCTCGTCTTTGAGAACATCCTGCTAAAAGCTGCTATCTGCATCCGTGCAACTGCCCAAAGATAAGTTTCTGGCGAAGCTGATGTGGAGGCGGGGATCGATCTACTTGAGGGGTCATACTGCATTCGATACGAAGACGTAGTCTGGCCATGATCCCAACCACGAAAACTGCTGTCCTGCACTTTGCCAACGTCCAAGCCCAGAAGCTCGCAATGCGTGAGGCTTTCAGCAGTCCCCACATGTATCCACTTTAACCACAAGGCAGCTTCAACCAACCAAAGCTGTTCAGCCTTGGTTCTGTACCTGGCGCTGACTCGGACGATAATTGACCCTGGCAGTCACATGCTCGCACTGTTATATTGATGCTCAGCCAAGGAGCTCCGGCTCATTTTCTTGCTTGTAATTCAAAGTACCAGTTTGGAGAAAGTACATGTGCTTGCCAGCCTCACCCGTGGTCAGCAGCTCCTCACGCTTGTTGCACCCGAACTCTCCGAAGCGTGTAACATGCACCGAACGTTTCACGAACATCAGATGGAAACCTGGAAAACCTGAATGGTTCCAGCAAGTTTGAACACAAAAACGTGTGAGCGCGCACAGCAGCTGCAATGCCAATATCAAAGCGATTCAGGTTTGCACGACATGACAGACGAAGTGTCAGCAAGAAGGATGGGGATCCGGGCAACATGAGGAGGCATCTGTCCTGCGACATCACCAAATATTTCTGGGAAACTCCATTGCCTCGGTCTCATGGCGGCACGAAAACACGAATCGTCATCATCATGGACTAGAACTATTTCAACAAGGTGCTGTAGATCTTCCTCGATTCCGAAGGCAGGCAGCTATGGCAGAAATTGAAGAATGGGTGTCTTCCTGAGCTGCGCCGAGCTGTCAGGCAAAAAACACTACAGGGAAGGACATAATGCAAATCTCGAATTAAATGCCTCCAAAGCCGAGCCAAGTCTCCCAAGGTTGGCGAGTAAATTTCACTCGTAAGTTCAAACCTTGGACAATGCATCGGTACTATTACTAGAAGGTTAATTACCCAGCTTGGGGCTAGCTTTCGGTATCTTTTGCCAGGAGATGAATCTGCATATTGAGGATTTGGCCCAGTCCCAGGGCAGGCTACGCGCGCACACGCTCGTTTCGGGCTCAGGGTGGGCCGGGATCTTTAGTGCTTAGGCTTTCGTCGGCTTGCTTCTGCACTTGCAGTGCAGCCCAAACGTTGAACTGCAGGGTTCAGGGTTCAGGGTTCGGTGTTTCGTGGTTAGGGTCACACCGGCACCCGAAAGCCAGCCAACCCAGGGTGTGAGAGAAGTGACCACTCAACGAAGCACACAGGAACACCCAGACCCTAACGCCGAATCCATGTCATTCGATAGAACGAAATGAACAACAACACACAGAGACCATGTCCAGCGAAGACCGTACACGATGTCACAGACAAGCTATGCTTCACAAGCTTGGGTGCAGACGCACGGACGAACTCTCTTTTTGTCCACTCTTCCCTTCCGGACGGTGGCGAACTAGGTCGCAAGCTCGCTGCGACCTCGAACTGTAAAGTTCCGAAACGAAAAGGCTTCACAGGAGGCGCAACGAACTAACCGGACTCTATACTTCCGGGTGGGAGAGGTGGGAAAAGCAAAACTACAAACTCGCTGGCGGTGGCTCGCCCTTTCCTCGGGCCTTCGTGCTGCACAGCACCGCGAACTAAGGCTAACTCGGAAAGTTCTCGCTACGCTTGTCACTACGAACACACGTGTTCTGCACGACAAGCTATGCTTCACAAGCTTGGGTGCAGACGCACGGACGAACTCTCTTTTTGTCCACTCTTCCCTTCCGGACGGTGGCGAACTAGGTCGCAAGCTCGCTGCGACCTCGAACTGTAAAGTTCCGAAACGAAAAGGCTTCACAGGAGGCGCAACGAACTAACCACCTCACGCGCACTGTGAAGCCACCCTCGTGCGCTTCAGCGAAGTTGAGTCGCGAGGAGCGCGACCACCTGAGCGAACTCGTCCTGGTACCTCCGGCAGTCGTCTCGGAAGTGTTCCAAGAGCGGCCAGACTTCCTTGAACGACACCTCGTAGAAGTCTCCGTTTGCGGCCTGAAGGTCGCCGAGATCTCCCCTGGAAATGCCATCGGAGATGTTCTCTTCGCTCGAGACTCTGTGAAAAGACACCGAAAGCGACCTAGAGGCGGCCCACACCCAAAAAGCTCCAATAATAGCCGAGAGTCGGAGGTCTTTCGAGTATCCTTTGTTGAGCGCGTGCTCGGCCGCTGTGTTGTCTATCCAACAACACACGTGCGTGTCGACCAGGTCACACACGACGGCCAGAGACACTAACTGTGCTAATGCCTCCAACCAAAATATGTACGCCCTGGATGCGGCCAGGCCGGCTAGCACGGAAGCCGGTACTTCTCCTCTGAAACCCAGAGGGCGGCGGCCAGGTAAGGCAACGATCGAGCCGAAGCCGTTCGTGGCGGAGCTAAGCTCCTGGAGCGGTGGAAGTTCCGACAGCCACTTGTTGGCAACACGGCGGACTCCGTGAACTGTCAGAAATGCATCAGCAAACAAATGTGCGACCGGCTTATTGCGCTCGTGTTGACTAATTGCGAACCGTCTGGGTTGTAGTCTAGGCAACAGGTTTCGAAGCTGGTGAAGCGACTGTGTCATCCTGGGAGTCAGGGAACTCGAGCCAGGAGAACCGCTGTGCTGCCGATGGTAAAGGGGCTGGAGCAGCATGCGCCCTACGTTATTGAAGACCCACGTGCAAGTAAAACACAGTTTGCCTGTGAGCTGCGAACACTCGGATGCTGACATACGACCACACGACAAGAAGTCACTGATTGTATCGATCAACTTGGCGACCCTGCGGCTCCCGGCGAGGCGAAAAGAGCCTCGGCTGTGATGGTCCATTCTATGCCCAGGAGAGTCTGCTCGAACCGAGGCTCCTTCGACTTCTCCTCCTTCATGCGAAAGCCCAACACCCTGTGGAATGCTTGGAACACCGCGAACCCTGACAGTGCCGTTCTGGAACGTTCGAGCGAGAAGAAATCGTCCACGTAGTGTGCCGCGAACATCAGGAGCAGTGTAATGGTCAGGAACGAGACCACATCCGCGACCCGAAGGTATGCCCACACTGATCCAACGGACCCGAAAGGAAGGGCATTGTGCGACCAGAGGCTCGGGGACACTCCTGGCATCACTAGGCCGCATTCCGTAGGCTCGCGAACCGGGAGCGACCTGTAGGCACCTTCGTGGTCGATGGCGCCCAAAAGCACTGGTTCGGCAAACGTCTCTGAACACTGAAAAACTCCGCCAACGACCGTAGGACCCCCAGGTACGGCGGGGTGTCAACGGCCGAAATCGTGCTGTTGTGCATCGACCGGAGCCAATCGTCTGCACGACGAACCTTGTCGTTTTGCACGACCGCAAAACCTCTTGCGACCTGGACAGAAGCTGGTTCCTGCCCGGTACCAAGGAGAGAGAGGGGAAGTGGGCCCTGTACGCGTCCCAACTCTCGTTCTTTCTCGAGTTCTGCGATCATAGCGTCATGATGCTCAGGCTGAGCGGAGGGTTGTCGCCAGGCGAGTGCCAGTTGTCTATTGGCGACCACGAAGTCTTGCTTGGCCAACGGCCGAGAGTACTTGGCGTCGTCGCGGTTCAACCAACCCGAACCCCGAACAACCGGGCCTAGTAACCGAAAACCCCAGAACAACTCTGTCAGGAGCTCGCTGCGACCTGGGAACTGGCAGAGGTCGAGGAGCCACGCCAACGGCAAGAGTTGGAACCTCAGTTGTGGGGAACCTTGCTTGTAAACCGCGGCCACGTGTGCCGGGAGAGCTTGGAGTGCTTCGTCCTGGTCCTCCTGGAGCTCGGCGACAAGGTCTTGGAGGTCTTGAAGGACTGATTGGCGAACCTGAACGACCTTGAGGCCTAACCTGGCTTGCACGTGGAAAGTCCAAGCTAAGCACGGGTTAAGAGGTGCTGGAAAAACGTCGGCGAACGTCAACTTCTGGGCCCACAGAAAGTGGGCTGCTGAGCCTGAGCCTGGTGGCCTGAGCTCGTCGGGCTGTGTCTCATTGGGGTCCCACTGAAGGGTGGACCGTCGCCACCAAGAGGCGACCCGCTGCAGCGGGCGGCTCCCGTCTGGATGCCACCGTATCTGGAAACACGGGTCTGGCACATTTGGGTACCACTCCTCCACGCGAACCGGGTGTGCGTCGATGACGCCGGCCTGGCAAAGAACCAAGAGAACCAGGAGTCGGGCGACTCCTGCGTGCCACGCATTTCCTAGGAGTCTGGCTCTGGCATGCGGCGAAACTGAAGCCGTGTAGCCGCTTGGAAGGAGCTGTAGCCACTCACGGGTTGCAGGGTCGGGTAGGTCTGTCTTGCCTGCGACCTGAACCAAGCATGCTTGCGAAACTGCCACGGAGGGTAGGAGCGGTTGGCTGCCTTCCAGCGCTCCAAGGTGCCTGGGCTTTCGGAGCGGCGTTTCTTCCCCGGGGGTTCGCGGCCCTGAGTGCTCTCGGCAGGTGTAGTCAAACAGGGAAACCTGATGCGACCCGATGATACGTCTTCACTAAAGGTGGCAAAAGGGCAAGACTGTGCGACCTGTCGGGGAAAGAGGGTGCTGTTAGGGATCATCTCCCAGTGTCGGTTCAGTCGTCGCCAGCGCGACTGACCCCCCAAAACCACCGGTGGCTCGCGGACGTTCTCCGGTGGGGGGGAGACCACGTTCGACCACCATAGTCTCGGGCGCGACACGATGCCCCAGTTTGCGGCATCGCATGCGAACGCTCTGCACTCTAAGGCCCTGTCGAGTTCCTGCTGCTGCGAGGCTGACATGTACACGTTTTCCACCAGGAACAGAACCCGAAAGCTAGAAGACTTAGCGAAATCCTTCAGCCACTCGGCGAACCGGACAAACTTGGAGCCTTTCTGACCTTGTGTACCTGGGGGATCACTCCGGATCCTGGAAAAATCGTGACAGGGCGGAGCAGCGAACAGCAAGACCACCGTGTCCTTGGGAACTGAAGCAGAGAGAGCGGCAAGTACCTCTTGGGGCTTGCGGCCGAACACATCGCCATGGTGTATCATCTCGGGGTGTTGAGAAGACGCGACCTTGATGGCCTCAGGGTCGAGCTCCCACGACCAAGAGAGGACGGGCCTGATGGCCCAGCTCTTTACTGCGTGTAGAGCTGTTGCTATCCCATCGAAGAAACTGAGAACTGCGACCGGGAATCGAGGTTGTTGTGAATGAGGTGGTGTGGAGCTGGTCGGTGCAAGATGAGTAGAGCCTGGCGGAGCCAGATGAGGCTGCGACGCCTGCATGGTTGGCGTGTGTTGCGGAGCCACGAGAGGCTGCGACGCTTGCTGTGTTAGGTGGATGGGCGGAGTCACGTGAGACTTCGACGCCTTTGTTGCAGTGTTAGGGGTGAGCACGACTGGCATGCGAGTTATTGTTGAGGAGTTGCCTGTACCTTTGCCAGAAGTGCGGCTTGCAGGGGGAGGAGCGGGTGGGAAAGGCGGTGTTGCGCGCGCGGCGGAGCTGACGGAAGCTCGAACGCCGGACCACTGTGTTGTCCACGGGCGGGACGTTGGATGACAGCGACCTGTTGCTGCGGGGCATGTACCTGGGTGCTAACACGACTCGGCACCTGCGGACCTAACCTGTTTCCAGGGATTACGGGGTCGGGCGCCAAAGGCGGAGCACGCGGGTTGGGGACTAGGGTCTTAGGGAAGGAAGGCAAGGGATTACCGTCATTGCTCATGGCGGGTGTCGCCCCCGACGGCTGAGGCGGTCCGAGCTGTCCCTAGGCGGACGGAGGCGGGGGAACGCTCCCCTGAGGGGTCGGCTGGCTTCCGTGTGCGAACTTGCAGCTGGCCCCAAACCTGCAGTACCCAGCAGCGAACAGGCGACACTGTTGGCGGGGCTGGCCGGACTGCTGCTGTCCCCATCCAGCAGACTGTGGGGCTTGTTGCTGCCAGTACGGGGAAGGGCGACCTGTCTTGCCTTTGCCGGTGCCCTTATCCCCTTTCTTTCCTTTCTCACCTCCTTTCTCATTGCCTTTGAAGGGACGGTCCGGAGGCACCCAGCGACTCATAGCGTCTTGTTTGGCCTGCGGGGAGGTTACCTCGGCGGCCGCCTGCGCGAACGTCTTCCCGGAGCGCAGGGCCATGGCCATTTCCCAGGACGCCTTCTTCCAGTAGAGGCGGATCTGGCCGAACTTTGACGGGTTGTCCCTCGTCAAGTCTTCCCAGAAGGCGAAGTAGTCTGCGACCTCCGGGTTCGGGCCCCAACGTGCGAACATGAACGCGAACTTGCAGGCCTCGAAAGCGTCCAACATAGTGACGAGTCTTTGAGGCTCTGGTAATTATCGTCTTTGCGACCTTGGAGAGGGTGCCGTCCTCTGACGCGAACAGCTTGGAGGTCTCCGGCTTTGTAGTAGACGAGAACGGGTTAACCTGCTTGGATGCTGTGAAATGGCGCGAAAAGAGAATCTCGCCGAGGGCCAGCGCGGTGTAGAGCCCTGATTTCTTCTCTGCGACCATGCGGCCCAAGGTCTTCTCGGATCCTACCAACAAGTGAGCCGGAAACTTGCGGTTCCTGCCGTCGACCACCGCGGTCTCGTACTCGGTCACGAAGTCGTTCCAGTAGCTGGCTGGCAACTCCTGGGACCTGTCCGACGAACTCGTCGACGTAGTAGAAGCTGCCGGTGCGGCCGGGGCTGCTGGGGAGGCTGCTGTTTTCGTCGCCGCTATCACGTCCAGCAGCTCAAGAACGGTGGCCTGGTCGATCAAGAGCTCGTCGGCCGACCGCTTCTTTGTGTCTCCTGCCAACTCGACGCCTGTTCTCAGCGGGTCCAAGAGGGCCTGGATCTTGGAGCGGTCCGAGAAGAGGTGGTGTATCACTCCTGGGACGTCGACCCCTCTGGCCTTGAAGAGTAAGCGAACCGTCGGGTGCACTGCGGCCTTGTCGCACAACTCGTCGAAGGTTGCCGTCGCCGCCATCGCAGCCGACCTAATCCGATGAATCTGACGATGAATCAGATCCCTCGGGGGCTGGTGCTTGAGGCTGCAGAATGTGAGCGAACGGGGTCTCTTCGGGAAAACACACTGGACAGTAGCGAAAACCTGGCAAAAGCGTAGGGTTCCTTTGGCAGCTCGCCTTCCCGTACTTCCAAAGGCCGCACGCGGACCGCCACTTGTCAGAGGGGGACGAACACTCACTAGCAAAAGGCTTGTGTGCCAGTTTGGAGCGAACATTATGTACAAGAACGCCCTGTCCTCGAAAACAATCGGCGACCACTGCCCTGACCTGGTCGAGAGCTGCCGGCAATAGCGCCAGCTGGCCTGATCTCGGGGCCTGCGAACCTGGGGGCAAAGCCGAAGTCCTAAGTGCAACTGCCTGTGATGCCCGGGAAGGGTTAGCCAGGGCAGCCTCCTGAACATAACGATAGATAGCAGCGCTTCCCCAACGGCCCAGCAGCATGATGACATGTAGGTCGAGGTCGGCCCGTGCGAACAGTTGCGCGCCAGCGACGCGGAAGGCGTGTTGGGCCCACCGCTGCAGAACTTGACGGGGCCATTCGTGGAGGTCGCCTGCACAAAGGACCCATGCGAACACGCGGGCCAGCCACACAACCTGGGCTTTGGTCGGTGGGCCCGAACCATCACCGAAAAAGGGTGACTTCGAGCTCCAGCGACCCTGCTTGCGGAGTCGGATCGAACATCGCAATGCTGCGTGATATGCACACAGTGGGTTCCTGCCAAGGGAACAGTCGCATTGCTGCAACGGCGTGAAGAGGAGGGCCTCGTCACCACTGCGGCCACATCCTGGGTCGTGTGTTCGCGAACAGATACAGGCGTGCGAACGGTGGCAACCTCTAGCCGTGGGGTCTGTCTTCGATATCGGGAGGTTGAGCCTAACGAGCCCTTCCCGAGAAAAGCTGACGTCCTCGCATAAGACAGAGGAAATCTCGAGTCCGCGAAGGAGAAACCACGCGGCCACAATACCTGTGTCTGAGGGGTATTCGATCCTGGCAGCCGACGGCACTTGCAGGCGTGCATAGGCTGCCTCGATGTCGCTGTCGAACTTCCTGGAGCAAGCTTCCAAGGGAAAATCAAGTTTAGCTGCCGAAGGTCCCATCCCTCGTGTGATCGACCGCACAGCTTGAGCAACAGCGTGATCCAGGGCCGGCGACCAGTCGTGCCCCTGCGAACGGTGTTCGCCCTTCGCCACACTATAGTACTGCGCGGCCGAACGGTACCTGGCTTGCTTGAAAAGAGCGCCAATCTTGTCGATAAGCTCGACCGTGACTGGAAGAGGGGGAAGGTTCCGTTGCTCTGCGAGAGAACACCAAAGTTTCCAACGAGATTCCCGCGGACCTCTGGAGGTTTTTGCGAACTTATCCTCCTGGAAAGCCGCGTCGGCCGAAGCCAAGGCACTCTCTGACTGTACTGAGGCAGCCAAGCTGCGCGACCCTCGTTGGTACGGGTGAACCACTGGGGCGTCTGCCCTGGACCTGGATCGGACCACCGAACGGTTGAAAAGCTTGTCGACCGCCTGGTCGCCGATCCACTGCCGTAGCTGTGTCTTGGGTGTATTTTCCAGGTCAGATGCGGACTTAACGCCGCGTGCTCGGAGAGGCTCGAGAGCAGAGTGAAGGTCCAAAGACCCCAGCACATGAACTAGGCTCGCGAACGAGGTTCTCTCGTGGGGGCATGTGACATGAAACATGACTGCTCGAGACGAGACTGCGGAGACAGCGCGGGTTTGCCACATTGAACCCCCCTGTACCGTAGAGTAGCCGAGCGACCTGACGAAAACGGCCGAGACTGACACGAGCGAGAGGAGGTAGGGGGGGGTACTGGGGGGAGCGAAACCGTAACAGCAAACTGCCTTCGACCTGTATAGACCTTCAAGGACACTCTGCAACACATGTACACCGGTAGGAAGAAGTGCACGACCTTAGCCTGGCAAGACCTTCCAGCACACTCGACCGTACACGACCTCAACCTGGCATGACCTTCCCGAACACTCGAACACTGCGCGCAGCGACCTGCCTGAACCTAGCACGACCTTCCAGTTGTACCGGCCTGAACCTTGCACGACCTGCCAGAACTAGCTAGAATGCAGCACTGCTCTTGCAATGTCACTCTGCGGCATGCGACCTAAGGTGGGGAGTGCGCGGCCTCACACTTTTGCTGCGAGCAGCACCGGTGACCCCGTAGGGTTGCGGCCCGTAGGCGCGAACTATGATACTTGCTGCAAAAACGCCCCGACCAACGGACCACACGGACTAAGAGGCCTAGAGGCTTCCAACGTGTAACGACCTAGCATGCTTCTGCGGACTGGTTCCGCGCACTCTGGGGCTGCGGCAGCTCGTAGCCGGGCGACCTTATGTACGCCTGGAGTCGAGACGCTTAGCGTTCTCGTGGCACTGCGAACACATGTGGTGTTCGTGCGGCTTTCTGTACCCTGCCCGGTTCCTCCGCGGACAGGCCCTCAGCCAGCAACTGGGGCAGCGCACCGAACACACCGACACTACGTCGGTATAGGGGGGGGTTCATCTCGGAACACCACCCCCGTCTCGACATCAGCTTGCGGCCACGGAGCAGGTAGGCCTCGAGGAGCGAACTGCGTGGCCATGATCGGGCCGGGCGGGCCGAACGACAGTGCGGCCTCAAGGTTCGGAGGGTCCACTGCCGGCCTGGGTGCCGGACGTCGACCTCGTTGAGTCTGCGAACCGCTCGGGAACGTAGAGGTAGGCGGAGGGGCGTCCTGGCTGCCATGTGCCTGCGGCCCATCTGTGTTGTTGCCCTGCGTGGGCTGCGAACTCGAAGCGGCCCCCACGCTGTCATCTGCGGCCGGCGCCGGCGCCGAACTTGGTGTCGTGGTCCCCGGTGTCGTAGTCGCTGTGGCCTTGGCGACCTGTGGCATGGCCTTCGTGGGCGGGGACTGCACCGGTGGCGGCATGGGCGGGTCGGCCAAGTCGTCGTCCATAGTGTTGAGGTCGACCACGGGGACCTCGGCGACCTTGGTGGCGGCGTCTGCGGCCTGCATCATGGCGATCGCGTCTTCGGCCGTCGCTGGCTGCACGTTGCCAGCGAACATCTGCTGCACCTGCGCCGGGGTTGCCTTCACCTGCACTGGCTTGGGCTGCGAACTCGACGAAGAAGAGCTCGGCTCCGTAGCTTTCGCAGGCGGCGACCCGGTCTTGGCGGCCGTTTTTCCCGTACCCTTTTTGCTCAAGGGCGGAGGGTTCGCCTTCAGGGGAGGTGGGTCCGCCTTCGCGAACTGCTTGGCCGCGACGGACATCGTCACTGGAACCACCAGCTGCGGCGGTGGGCCCGTTGTGGGACTCTTTGCACCCGGCGCACCTTTCTACTGCGACCCTTGCCCAGTCGGAGGTGCCACTGTCCCTGCAGAGGCGGAGGCCGAACTCGGAGGGGTAGATGCCAGACCGGGCGGTGCGACCTGTGGAGCTGCCCCCGACGTAGAGCTTGTGGCGGCATTCTCCGCCTCCGTCTGGGCCTCAACGAACTGTTTCTCCACTTGGTGTTCCACACACCGGTGGATCGTCCTTCGCAGTGCGACCAGATCGTCAAGGTCGACGCGGTCCAGGAGCGGCTCGAGCTCGCTATAGTCCGTATGCAGCACTGTGCAAAAGCTGCCCCAGACATCTGGCGGACTGTCGGAACCGCTTCCCCATGTGCCTGCCATCGCGACCAGCGGTAGGCTCCGAAAAGCAAAACTACAAACTCGCTGGCGGTGGCTCGCCCTTTCCTCGGGCCTTCGTGCTGCACAGCACCGCGAACTAAGGCTAACTCGGAAAGTTCTCGCTACGCTTGTCACTACGAACACACGTGTTCTGCACTGCAAGTACCGTAAAGCGGGTCCGTCGGTCCAGCGTCCCGGTGCTGAAAATGATTGCTCTCTCAACTAGCGACTGTCACGGTAAGGTGATGTATAAAGTTTGCTAGCGTGTCCACGACCCCAACCCCCACCCAACCCCACCCCATCAACCCACCCATGCACGCACGCAAGGATGCTGAGTTTGACAAGTACGTTCCGCTTGGAATGATCAAACAACAAACAAATCGACACGGTTGTTCTTGGTCATCGCGCTCATTCGGCTTCTACAGACAAGGAAGCTTCGTCCACGGAGTTCAGGTTCATGCCTAGTTTAGGACCTCCCAGGCGACATGAAGTAATTACGGAATGCCCCCTGGATTGGACAGAAGTCAAGGTACTTCAGGCTCAATGGCAGCTGCTGAAATATGCGAATCTCATCCACATGCACCCGGCGGCGTGATCGCTGCCTTGGCTGTTGCAAACGACTCAGACAAACGACGATGCAACCGATCCCAGAAGGCCACGATGTGATGTTTGCTTGTTGCTCCACTTTGCGCATTCCTCCGGCCCGGCCACAAAGCCTTCTGCAAGCAGTTGTGGATGCGGGCCGTCAGCGACGGGCTGACTTCATTTTCTTGAAGGTAGCGTCGCAGAAGGGATTCCTGCTCGTGGCGCCAACCTCAGGATCCAAACCTTGAGACCTAAGTAAGCACCCTGACACTTGCAAAAAGCTGTGCAGCCAAGCGGCTGTTGAGATTTCGCAGCTGGTTCATGGCACTGGTTATTGCAGACACAAAAGACGAGAAGATAAGCATACCACACAGGATCATGCACACAGTGAAGAAACGCTCGTACTCATTGGCAGGGACAACTTCCATGGACGCCGGCGTGAACCTCGATTGTTCAGCTCCAAGCAGAACCGACCAGCTCTACTACAACATACTACAACATCCTCACCACAGACTGAAACGACACCCGCGTTTATGCCGGAGAAGATCTGCGACATGGACCAATGAAGCGCTGTAGAATATCGGTACCATATGTTCTTGGCATCCTCAGCTTCTTCCGATATCGCGTCACGGTCCGCAACCCCTGACAGCTCAGCTCTGCCGAAGCGGACTTGATTGGAATGGCATTTCTGTGAATTTAAAGCCCTCCCAAAGCTCGACACAAGCTGCAATGTGCAGGCTCTCAGAGAGCTCAGGCGTCTTGGGCTCATACGGCACGCAAGGAATTTGCAAAGCACACGATGCGCAACTTATGCTAAGTAAGCTGCTAGGCTTGCTGTCAAGACTCCAAGCCGGTGGTCCGTAGCCATGTGTCCTCCCTGGTGAGATCCTTACCCAAAGAATGCCTTCACTTACACAAGCCCTGGGCTAGTATCCCAATTGCGTTTGCATCTGCTGAAACGTCGAGGCACATATGTGCCTATGGCATACCAAATGCATGCCACCAGATGGTTGATGAGGGCAATGAAAGCTATGAGCTTTGCAATACCGATCAAGATCAGTGAAGCTTCGGACCTGAGCTGCATTCCACGACAAGGAGGTGGGTAAAAGCGCGCGGAGAAGGTAGGGCCGGTAGGGTGTGCAATGCAAAGGAAAAATGGTAAAACACCAGGGAACTGCACACGTTCGACGAAGTCATTGATGCGGCTGCGTGCCTGACGAAGCTGAAACCCACTGCGGTGGAGCGAGGCGGCCGGCACGAATGGATTCGACCCTGCCTTCATCAGCCGAATAAGCCGGAAAAAGCGAAGCAAACGGATTGTCTTCGCCGTTCGGAAGAAAGCAACACCAGCATCGGCTCCTGAAGCAAGATACAACAGTACCAGGCACCGGCTGCGACCTCCATAGAAGCAGTTTCCTTGCGAAGTCATGCCACACGACAGGTGGCACTGTTGCCGCCTTAAGCCTTCAGGTCTCCAGCACACTTCGCGTCGAATAGCAAATAGTCAGAGTACAGAGAGAAGGTGGACTGCCGTATCTCTCGGCTAAGGCTTGCGCTCCGTGGCAACTTCAAAAGTCTTCGTGCAAGTGGCAGCACAGCGTAACAAGTCCGGAACTGCGCATTTGCACGTTCACCAGCGTGGCTATCGCCACAACTGTCGCACGATGTAGAAATCCTTTTTACCACAACTTCGCACACTTGCAAAGATGGAGGCTTCTGCGAGGCCTCCAATCCTTTACCAGGAAATACCCACACGAGCCCTGGAAACAAGAACCAAAGGCCAGCACGCTCGTGACCCAGTTGCACACAGCTTTCGTGCAAGAGCTCCGATTATGCCAAAGGTTTAAGTCTAGGTTTTGACGCTAGGCTTAGGCTTGTGCACGGGCCTGGCCTGAATCCGAATCGGCCGCGAAGGCAAGGCTCCAAATGTGTAGCGCCCAATCCAGGCCTTGCCAACGACAGAACGAGCTGCTGTGTCTAGCCGCACTGACACGGCCTACAGATATGACGTCAAGTCTTCGTGTTGCGCGGTAGCGACATTCCAGCTGGAGCCCGCAGCCTATGCCCATAAGCATGAAAGTGTGCTTGGAAGGCGAGATCGTACGACAAAGGATTCAACACCGTTGTGCCGGCCAAGCCACAGACAACAGCAAAGTCGAAAACAAACCATGTTCCTTACTCGATGACTGCGGCGTCGGAACTTCATGCAAAAGATTAGAACTATAAAGATTGGAACTATACAGATTTGAAAGTTCTTGCCATGGTTGACGAAGGCTCTTAAGTAGTTGGCGGCAATCTTCGGCACCTTCATTTCGACAGTTCCTTCCTTCAGGGAAGCATGGGACCCACACAATCGTCCTGGTTTTTGACTGATATCCGTGAGGACCGGACGGTGCGTCAGCCCAAAACTGCCCTGTGCTGCTTGAAAAATATCCCAGCACATACTGGCAACAAGACTACAATTACAAAACATCAAGCAGAACTCGAGATGTCTGGAATGTAGAAGCTCTCCTCCAAAAGCGGGTAGCCGACCAAGAAAGATAGAGGTATGTCCAGAAGCCAGTAGCAGCTTGAAACCCAGGCCATGGTTTCCATGAATAGGGTGCTTTCGGGCTGGAACGCTTCGATGGGAAGGAAGATCAGGTCGTAGCAGATCAAGAGAACACCTGACACTCCTATGACACGCAGCCGAAGGGACACTAACGCGTCCTTCTTTAGACCATTATCATTACCATCTACTGCTCTCGTGGGTGTCGTTGCCGCCAAAAAAAGGGGTTCAAATGTGCTCAGTCACTCTGTCCCAGAAGTGAGGCCAGGGTTCTAAGGCTCGCGGGCTGCAGTGCACATGCACCTATCATCTAACGATTGGCACGGACTCTTCGTCTGTTGCCCAGGAACCGAAGACATCATAGGACAACCGCTTGAGCGACGTTGGCGCCACGACCAGGCGCGACACACATCGACCGGGCCCCTCTTCAAAGAAATCCCTCGGATGCATGCATCTGCATGGCAACGGGCTGAGCAGTGGCAAGCTCACGGACAGCTGTGCTGCAAGCACCCGTGCACGCACTTCGAGCACCAAAAAATCTCCCCCGAATGCTCCACGAGGGCTCTGCTTAGAAAGGAAATCTGAATCTGCACGTGCGGGCATCTACAGTCCAATCATATTCGCATGTTATCCGGGAGGCTCGAGCGGTCTTGGTGATGCTGCTTGCAGGACATCAGGCCTTGCTTGCAGTGGGGTGGAAGGTACAGAAACATCGGCAGATACAGAGAATTCGCGGGTCTTTGGACGCGCACTGTCGAGGCTTTGCATCGCGGCCAATGCTGTAGACTGACACGCTCACATTCAAGCCACTCAACATGTCGCCCGGCCTGTTCCGTGTATGCCGAGAGCGAGAGGCCAATAGGTTCACCCGCGCTTTGCCCACGCGCCGGCCTGTGACAAAAAGCCAAGGCCGAAGATGCGCCCAAGCAGCTAACAACGGCTAACGATGCAAGAAACAGCTTTCACTTTCTTGTTCTCTGAACACCCGAGCAGTCGGACTCGGCAACTCGCTACATACGCGGAAATCCAACTTTCGAGCCTGCTTTCCAGACGTCGCACAACTCTGGGATGTTTGCATCTGCCCTAAGTTTCGCATGGTTCTCTGCGGCACAAAAGCAGCAATCCGCATCGGTGCTTTGCAAGCAGCGAATCACAAGCAAGACTCATGCTCCCTCGCGCGAGCATGGAAAAAGTCTCCCCTGCAGCCGAGCCGCTTTCCATCCTCATCTTCTCTGACTTTTAGGAGACTGCCTCTCTCTGCAGTTTTCTGGCTGCGCTGATGAGAATCTGGCGTGCCTCAGACTCAGCAATGCCATGTGCAAGTTGCCCTGGGTGCACTCAGACCATCTGCGTCTAAAGCACTTGACTGCCCAGATGATGCGTGCTCCATCACACCGGCATCACTTGCAGCCTTTGATCCGCCACGGGAACTGACCTGATCAACCAAGCTGAAAGCGACCAAAAGCGGTGTAAGCCGGCAGCTAGCTGTGTTGCTGCGGCTGCAGAGATCGTGTTCTGTCCACTTTCTCCTTCTCCGAGTGGCAGCAGGCGGGAACAGCTGGCCCTGCCCACCTGCACTACCTGCCAGAGTGGCTGCGAGAGACCTACGATGCCTGCAGACAGCATTTGCCTGCAGTTATTGGGAAAGCAACGTTGCCCCACTTTGTGCCTTGGACTTCGTCGTTCAATGACTCCATGCTTTCTACCTGCTTGCAGGAAATTTCTTGTTCGAAGCCTTACGGCAAAAACTGGCGCCTTGGCATCGATCACGAATCTGTCCATGGCATCCACAGATGTCTCCTGCGCAGCAATCAAAGACAAAATGCGCTGGGCCAAGCAATACGTACTTGCTTCACTGGCATCTACCCTGCGACCACATTAAGAAATGGAAACGACAGTTTGTTTTGCCGTCTCTCTCCGCACTTCCTGAAAGTCTGGCCGAATCTTGCATTTGGGGAGATCTGGCCTGACCCATGACCCCCAACCCAATGGGCATGAAGTATGCAGGAGATGCTGGAGCGGAGAACGGACACCTTTAACTCAAGGATAGAATTAGAACTTCCAAAAACGACATGATGGCACGGAACGCTCCAAGCACATGTTCAGCCCCGAGAGGTGCGATCAGGGAGGAGGCTTTCAACCCAGAGGCGATCTGCTGAAGCAACAATTCCACACCCTCCTCACAAGGCAGACAACACAGGCATGGTTATGGTGCTGGCGGCAGTGGTGGCGGCGGTGGCGGTGGGGTGAGGGGCTTGACCTCTCGCACATCAGTAACAAGAGCATCTTGAATCACTTCGGGCCTTCCGTCCCAGTTCGACAAGTTGCACCGGAATTGAACTCATCACGTGTGAGCTCAAGCGCAAGTACGAAAAACGGTGGCCGATCACAAGTTTTGGTCAGGAGGCCTTTTTGTCGCAACCCGGATCGATAAAATCCGAAGCTCTCCTCGCCGGCCCATGCTTGCCGACCATCATCTCCTGTCGGTCCTCTGTGCAACAGCATGCGGCCACGAGAAACCAATATGGCTGGCATGCATGCCACCAAGATTCCGGTACTTTTGACCCGGCCTCGCATCTTCGGGGCAGCATGGACCCTGACAGCAGCAGCTTTCAACAATTGCCGAATGTGTCACGGCCCTGATGGCCGTTGCGAGCCTTAGGGCATTCTGCGGGCTTCTCGAAGACGATGCGAGAATGCGAAGCTCCTCGATCTCGGCCTGGGGTTTGGAGTCAACAGGCCAATCGAGGTTACATGGTTTTGCCAATTAGGCACCTGGAGAGCGGCACTTTCTGCCAACACGTCGTCCTTCACTGCTTGTAGCTCTTGCTGGTGCGCCAGGCCCACCTCAGAGCACTTGGAGAGTTGCGAGGCTTTGGAAACCAACAACTCTGCACATGACAGCAAATGAATGGTGCTATGAAAGATGCCTGCACCAGGAGCTCCATAACTGTGCCGGGCTTGTCACTCCTGAGCCCATGTGGTCCAGATCTAGTCAGCGCTTGCAGATTCCATTCTGCTGAGTTGCGGCTGGGTGCGCTCCATGATGGATCAGATCTCCGTTGCACGGCTACAGCCCTGCTACTGCTTGTGGGACTTGCCTGGAACTCATGAATATTCGGTCGTTGCTGCTAGGCAAACGAACCAACTTGTTGTAATGCTCTTTGTCTTTGCACACTCTTCGGCAATGTCAGGGCACTTCTCTAGGGCTGGATAAATGCCAAAGGCAAAGTGGAGTTGTGGGGTTCTTGACTATCTTGGGGGAACCTACGCTACCCTTGTTGCCGTCGAGCATAAGAGTTTGGGCCACAGCAGGCATTGACGAAAGAAGATTTGCACAGACAACAATGGACGGAAAAAGTATTACAAAACTTCAGGTCAGAGCTGGAGCACACGAGGCAAACATGCATTGACAAAACGAATGCTCAGACATGTTCCCAAGACGCCTAACAGTTCCTTCGCCCGGATACTTCTGAAAGATGCTGCATGCCAATCATTACCGGCCTTGAAGCAAAAAACGATGCCAAAACGAAATGACAAAAACCTGTCCTCACCTTCGCAGCAGTGGCTCGGATCGACCCTATAATAACGAAGAGTGCCGCAAATTGCATCGTGCATCAACTGAGTCTGCGCGGCACAGGACATAAAGAGTCCCGCGTGTGAATAAGAGAGAGAGAGAGAGAGAGAGAGAGAGAGAGAGAGAGAGAGAGAAAAAAAAAGCGAGAGAGAGAGAGAGAGAGAAAGCTTCTGTTCTTCAGTTTAGTGAGGGGCCCCCCTAAGAAAAACAACAAAAGGGGTAACGGGATACGATTGGAGGACCTGGTCTAAAGCTATTATATACAGCCTCTAAAGATCAAATAAAGCAGCCCAGTGCAGGCAACGTCCACCAGTGTTTCATCTACGTCTGCTTCTGCTCTGTCTGTAGCGAATGTGGCACTTTCGTTCACCTGCGTGACAAATATTGGCACAACCATGACGCAGCATACGCACTTGAATGTAGGAGGCAACGGCTTCTTGGCATCGTGCTTGCGCAGCATTGTTTGCCAACTAGATGACGGGTGTGTCTATCCAAACGGGCACAAAACAGCAAAAGGTAGGTCTCGAAGGCGGGGTAGCTATATACATACATAGTTGTGTGTATATATATATATATGTAAACTTGTAAATAGATAAGTAAATGCGTGTACAAATATACTCACAGTCATAATACACGTATAGAAATCCATCAGTGTCCGTAGTCACATCCTGTTTACATCGCAGTCACTTAATGGACAGTTGCCGTCCATGTGCAAACATCCTCGACTCAGCCTCACTTGCCCGAATCCTGGAGGTCACGTCACCAGATGATGGGCAAAGCAAACGGAAGCAGACTTTGGCACGACATCCAAGCACAAAGTCGCAGTCCTGCTTGCGAACTTCCTCGAAGTACTGGTCTTGCATCGCCTGTCAGCAAGCAGAAGAAGTTTTGCACTAGCTGAGCGGTATTCAAGGAAGCTTCAATTTGTTCGTCGAGTTTTCTGGTCATGGGATATCCTTCCTGGCATTCACATGATGCAGCCCCGAAGTTCTGTGCCTAGCTCCACGCCCTGCATCGCCGAAACAAACCGAAACAAGGAAAGCTCTTCTTTTTTCGCTCTTTACCACCCGCTTTTGTGCTTATCTATTGAGGCTGCCGCAGCGCTCAGCTTGTTGACGTTGGCTTACAATGCTTGACAAACCTGCTCTGCAGCAAGCAGGAGAAGCCGTAACAAGCTGCCCCCGCAGGTGAACCTGGAAGGATCGATGGATCCCGCCGGCTCCCTCGCTGTCGATTTGTTCGCAGCAGCGCTGCGTGCGACCGTAAGTGGCCGATCAACAAAAACAGGATTCTGGCTCTGCGATTTTCAAGCCTGCTGCCCGAAGACAGCTGTACCAGCTTGCGCAGTCGCACCTCTTTTGGAAGGACTCGGGCGGCCGGGTCGTAGCGCAGCATCTTGTCAATGAGATCCAGTGCCTGCCGTCACATTTAAGTCCCCAGATAGCTATAGAACAGAGCACAGCCTCCCGGCCTCTGGAGAGCAACGCTCTGCATTGTCCTGCGCATACTCACCTATTGCTGCTGTCTTTTTTCGTATTCGAGTCCTTGTTTTTGAAGGCAGACCACTGCTTTCGCGGCAGCGTCCTGCCATCAGCTATGTGCACGGTCGTCCCTCCCTGCACTGCCGAATATACGAAACTGTGAAGGCAACAAACTTAAGGAAGGCAGCTGCCGATTGCAGTTCCTGCTGCCACAGTACTAGCATTTGCTGTGCCAAGCATACATGCAGGAGTGCCTACAGGCTTGTCAATCTTGCAAGCTTGAGCCAAGGAGACCCCAAGCGTTGCTCCACTTCTAACTCGAGCTCCAAGTCGTATGCATCGAGATAGTCGTTGAGGAGGTCCGTCCCTAACACCTGCCGCAGGAGGTCGGACAAACAGTGTGGGCAGAGACAGCATACACCGTTGGCCGAAATGAATGCTTCGGGCCTTGGCAATCTTGTACAGCTGGTCAACATTATCTGCCCCGGCAAAGAAAGGCTCTTTTCGAAAGATCATTCCTGCGAGCATGCAGCCTCGGCACGGGGAGAAGGATAGCGAGTCTCGATACTAACACCGTAGCCAGCCGCCATGCACGACCGTCTTTGCGAAAGGCGAAGTGGACAAGACCGAACGGCACCGCAAGAATCGAATTTTGGATTTGGGTGGGGCTTGCGTTCCACAAGAGCGGATGAGTAGTCCGAAAAGCCGACAAATCAATCGTCCCGACTTGGCAAAGTCGCTTGGCGACCTTAAGCCCGCGATCTAGGGCTTTTCGGTAGAGGGTTAAGATTTGTGACCCAAGCCGTCGGAAAGTGCTGATGTGACTTTTTCTCAGGTCTGGACACGCATAAAAACTGAAAAACTCAAATAACCCTACTCTCCCGTCGCCCATGTCCAAAGGAAACCTTCATGCTGGTAACATCCTGCGCTGAGTAGCCGAAGCTCCAGATGTCCAAAGAGTAGTCGTAGAACGTATCCTTATTTTCTCCGATGCATTCGCTCCTTCGCCTTGGGCCCCCAATCCTGTGGATTCTGTGTCATTCAAAGATTCGTCCACAAGCAGCTCCGGTCCCTTGTAGTGCCGCGAAGCCACCCTGAAGCAAGCGTCCATGGAACGAACCGAGCTCAACTCCATTCTAGTGGATCTTGGTTTCCCCCAAGCATGTCGTCGTGAGCCGCTTCGCAACGCTGGGCTCGCTTGCCGGGCCTCACGTTGTACTCTGTCAGTGGGTGGTAGAACTCCGCCAAGCCCCAGTCCTTAGAATGCCACAACCATGCATCAATGCACCCGCTAGTCACTAAACGGATTCAGTAGCCAACTCTTAGGACTTGCTATTGTGTAACCCGGCCAAGTGGCTATCAGACGGACCTGCACAGGAAGGATGGGACGTCTCATGTCTGTTTAGCTTGAGTCTTGTTTCTGGCTCAGCGTGCTCTTGCCACAATCGTGTCCCACGCAATAACACTGAGCACATGTTTTGGACCTGCCATCGGAAACGGTAGACAACAGTATTAAAACGTGAACCCTATAACCTCGAAAGCCGCAACTGCCCATGGAACAAATCTGGCGTCTGCTTTAGGTATTCAGCAGATATTAGCAGCTTACAACTTTGCTGGCCTCGCGCTTGTCATGATCAATCATGACATTGTGCGGCTTGACCTTGCTACGATGAGGTGTTGATGGGGTTTGCTGCTGGGACGAGCGACATTGTCAATATAATGTCGTCATGGGTGGGGTGAATCCTGGTTCGCTCAATCGTAGCTGCCGATGCTGCTTCATCAGGCTTCCTGTTCACGCTCTGATGCGTTCGACAGACGAGCGAGGAACCATTGAAACCGCAGTCAGATCAACTTGGCCGAGACACATCTCGATGCATCAAGCCCTGTGAATGACTGTAATCCAACGCCTGACGAACGTGCAGCATGTCACTTCATCTTAGGTTTGGCAGTCTTTTTCGTTGACCTACGAGAGAAAAGTAACAGCTCCGTTGCAGGGTTTGTTGCGATATCACGGAGTCCCCTTGTCACGGGGGTCGCGGCCTTCAGGACCTGGTACAAGTAGAACTTGATGTCGTGCGGCGTCAGTTTTGGATAAAGGCTCCTTGCTCTCTTGTCGCAAGTACCAGTACATATTAGGTCTTCTGTCCAAGGCGAAGCCCCCAGACTGCTTTGCCTTTCTGCTCTGCACTTATTTCGCGCAATGGCTGCCCCGGCATGCGACATTGTACAAATCCCGAACCGGAAGCATACCTTCCGAAATCGTGGTCTAGAATTGACAAGGACATTGTAAGGACACGTGTGTGTGTGTGTGTGTGTGTGTGTGTGTGTGTGTGTGTGTGTGTGTGTGTGTGTGTGTGTGTGTGTGTGTGTGTGTGTGTGTGTGTGTGTGTGTGTGTGTGTGTGTGTGTGTGTGTGCGTGTGAACCTCCCTAGCACATGGGAGCAGAGGGTCACTCCTACACTGTTTGCAATTTCGCTTTTCAACATAATCCGGCATTGGACATTTACCAAATCAACTGTTGCAGGGGAGTGTGGCACTTGCGTCCTACCACACTCAACGAAGCTGTGGATGCAAGTGGGAAGCGGGACCTGATCAGTCCTGTGTACCTGCATGGCAGCCCCCTGTGGTGCCAAGATTAGTTTTGAGGACAGGCCCCCTGTGGTGTTCAGATTAGACAAACAAGTTGTACGGTTGCCACAATCTGACAAAACTTTGCAACATGAACAACATGCCTCTCTCTTTTCCTCTTGCACTCGTACTCTTGGCCGAATCCATCAGTGTGATCAGCGTGGGTCGTTGAGACTCCAGAGCAACGGCTTTCCGTCATGGCGCCGTGGTGACCCTCCGGGGAGACGGGTGATGAACCGGGTGTTCAGCCTTCGTTCAGATCGTTCAGAATCTCCCGATGCTACTTTATCTCTCTCTCTCTGATGCTCGCATGTGAGTCTGACATGAGTGCAGGTGCATTAAGGGACGGCTAATGCAGTAAAGTGCGTCTAGTGAGCAGGTGCTACCTCGCTAGTCTGCCCTCTATTCTACCGCTTCTTTATTCCTCAGGGACCGCAAGGGCATGTGCATCTGACATGAGTGCAGACGCGGTAACAGTGTCTACAGCAAGTGAAACAGCGCTCTCTTCGGAGAGTACTCGGCCCTCTTCCTTCTCTCCGTCTACGACCTCTCAAATCAGTCCAGCAGGGACAACCAGGACAGCCTGCACTTTGTTTGTGCAACTGTGTTTGTTTCACCCACTTCGTTGCAGCTATGTGGCCGGATTATTTTGCCGCGCAGCCACCAGCAACACCATATGCACCAACAGCCCGACCGGTGCTGAATCAATTTCACCCGAACACCTGGGTACCGCAGTCACAAAGCTACCCAGCAATGATGCCAACTGGCATTGCTGCCACTCAGCAACCCACACTGCCGACACAACCCACTACGATTCCTGTTGAGCAGACGCACAGCTTCCCCATGATGCCGTGTGGACACACTGCTCCTATTCCACAGCATCCGACGGTATATACACATCTCAGCACACCACAACCCCAGATGCCACAACAACCTCCACCCCAGCAATTCATGTCACAACACCCCCCCACTTTCCTGAACCCTGCTCTATTTCCTACCCATCCAACAGTTTTTCCCACGAGCCCATCAACTCTGACACCGCATCAGCCCCAGCCTACCACATACAACCTTCCTTTTACACCACCTGCTCCACAACCCCACCCTGCACCTTGCAACATCCCTTCCACACAACCCGCTCAACAACCCCACATACCGCCGCCAACAACACTCCAACAAGCTTCACAACTTCACCCCACCAGTGTTCCCACTACCGATGCCACACACATTGCCCCGCAGACACCGGCAATGACTCCCCAACAACAACCAACAAACACAGCCAACAACCCCTCCGTCAGCACATTGCCACCCACACAACCACCCCCGACTACGGGATCGGCAGACACCGACCAGTTTGCAGCACGTACTTCTCCCCACCATCCTCCGTTGCCACGCAGGCGACGGCGCTCACCCACACGCAGCAGAACTCGCACCGTGAGCACTAGGCGCCGACGTCGCACACGCAGCAGAGCACGACCGGCAAGCAGCGGGAGACACCACCACCGACGCAGACACCACCGATCCCGCGACACTCGCAGAAGTCGTTCTCGCAGGGACACCAGACAATCTTCGTCGACACCTCCGCGGACCTCGGTTGTGCTCCGTAGCTATTCTACAGTGCGTGATGATGATGCCAACAAGTGGCATTACAGAGCCACACAGCCACGTCATAGGCCACCTACCCCACCCAAGGTCCCACAAAGGACATTGGCCTCGCAGGTTCAGCGAATCGCCCTTCGCATCAAGGGCAGCCAAGCAGCACAACAGCAGCCCCCAACAGGCCAGGGCACACGCTCTCGCCAACAGGTTCAGCACAATCCCTCCAGCTCTATTCGGACACCTGCCCCGATTTTTGATGCATCCACAACTGCTGCCCCATCGGGTCAGCCAACCCTCGAACAACTGGGCAAACAGAGCATACCACCACAGATTGATGTGGCGCCTTTCTCTGAGCTTTACGATCATGAAAAGCCGACCCCCCACGCTGTCGACATGGAAGAAGCACATAAACTCGCCAAAACCTTGGGCGAGATAGCTGCTGACAGCGATTTCAGGCAGGAGACTTTAGCCGAATTTGCACATGCCGTGCTACAGTCGGGCACGCGATCAGCATGCAACGAACTGGGGGCAACGCTGACGCCAATATCGGACGGCGTACATACTATGTTATTCATCCCGTGGGCTGGAGAGACTCGCAGATCATTCGGCACTCGTGCCACCGACCCACCAGGGGAAACATACATCTACACCGCCGGACACGGCACGAGCATTGCAAGTGCCGCGCGCATAATGCGCGAGGACTTGGTCCGCCCAAGTTCAGTCAGCCATTGCTTCGACGACAAGTCCTATCCACCCATTCCCTCTTGCGTCATATACGGGAATGCGACCCCAGGAGATGTATCGGAAAGCACGGTACATATAGTTACCGATCAATGTACACGGCGGCCCAAGGGCCAACAGGGAGTGATCGTCATCGGGACAATACGGACTAAGTATCAGCATTACAAGATGACGTATCGGGACATGTACAGAGAAGCTTTCATCGTGGGGCGAAAGGGTGTCGTGCGGACCCCAGAGAAGTGGGGATTCCACTCGGGGCATTTCAGCATCGTTGGATTCGGCCTCATTCAGTGATGTTGCTTTCTTCTTTTTCTTCCGTGTCTTCTTTCACTTTCGAGTATATTTTCTTCCAGGCCTGAATCCCGTTGCACATAGCTGTTTGCAATCAAGCATTTGCTCCGACACCGCTTTTGAGCCAAAGAAGAGTCGATGCAGCTGCATGCTGGATGCATCGCACAAGTTGATGTTGACACTCAAGTCAACCATGTTGCTCATGCATGTTCCATGTGCAGCTTTTGCAGTCACAGGCAATTGTAGTGCCCCATTGTGCAACCATGTACAAGCCGACACAGCCTCAGTGGCATACAACAATGCCAGCAGGCATCATCGGTACAGCAATCAGTACGGTGCAGCGACAAACAGCCTCGACCAGTAGCACCCCAATGCACCCGATCTCCCCACCACCAGGGATTCACAACATCCCACCACACACCTCACCCCTAACCCCGACTACTTGGGGTTCAGCTCACACTTACAGCCACAACACCACTTTCCCACCTTTCCCTCCACCCCCTCCCCCACCCCAGCAGTTTCCCGGCCCAACATCACCCACCACACTGCCAACCCCCACACCTGCCACTCCCCAACACACATTTGTGAGTCCATCTTCGATGACGACTCGAAACCCCAGCATTTCTTCACATACATTACCTCAGGCCACCGTCACACCCCAACAACAACAACACCCCAATCCCACGCCTACAAATCCCCAGATACCAAACGACTTCGTTCAAACACCAGAGCATTGGGACAACAGGCAGCTTTTTTGCCTCAACCTACCCAAACACATTCAATCTACACCACATTCAGTGCACAACCGCACGGCAGGCATGCCAATCGCAACAGCACCATTGGTCGCATTTCTGCGACACAATTGGTCCTCGTACTGGCTACGGTACGCCGCACACGGCTTCGACATCCATCTCACATGCAGCAAACACATCAGCGAAGCCGTCTTTACCACTGAACTTATGGGTCAACTCCGAGCAAGGAGAATTGATCTGGACCAAGCGGCCACCGCATTCTGCTGGCAAGAAAAGCTCACACTCGCAAAACGACCAGCAATGTCACACCTCATCAAGGAATTGGTGTTGTACCTGCAAGAGCTGCAGGACCAGTACAATGATGGCAACAAAAAGGACAAGCAAGATGTCAAATCTGACACAGACAACACACAATCGCAACCCACCGAATCTCCAACACCACTACAATCCAGCAAATCACAACCTCATCTCCCACTTCAACCTTCGCAGCCGACAGAGGCAGACACTATGGCGGCACATCGCATCAGCGACCTGGAAGCACGACTTTCCACAGCACTGGAGACAATTGAAACTCTCCGTGCTCCGGATGCACACAATGAGGCACCCAGCACACCAGCACCAAAGAAACCAAAACGAACCACCGCACCCAGCACTCCCATCAACACGCCCTCTCCACCACCTCTCTCACTTTCCACAATTGAGATTTCCCCCACCACAACCACTCGTGGACAAAAACGTGCTACCATCGATGACTCTACACACACCGACACCAGGCCTACCACTGATGGCCTCTCCCCTTTCACCACAACCGCTGCAGAACAAGACAACAACCCGTTACATGCTTCCCCAGCATCGTCATCCACCACAGGTATGCACTTTCCGGGACGCTCCACTCTGGGCGCCAAGCGACAGAAGCAGTCAACTCTTACACCAACGAAGGCGGCACCCCTCGATCCCAAGATGGATCCCCAGCGCATCTTTCAGCAGCCTACAAAAGCCAGTGTTTGGTTTCAAGATCATTTCACTGGCGTTCACTCCGAATCCGGCATCACCAGATGGTTTGGTGCCATCAAAGGCATCAGCGACAAACAAAAAACACAGGTAAAAAAGTACCTTGACATTGTTGCTTCGGAATTCCCTTCACTCAGCAACTCACAAGAGCAGACACTGCAGACCGCTGCAGTCGCTTGGGGTGTCCCACCCAAAGCCATCGACAAATTTGGCTCCCCAGCACTGATCAAACTTGTCGCCATCATCAGTCAGATGACAGAGTGACTCAGGCAGTACTTGATTCAACACCGACAGACACTAGATCACACAACAATTTTCCGACAAAAACAATTCAAGAACATCATACGCATTCTGGATCAAGGCAGATCCATCTTACAATTCGTCGCACCATTGGCAGAACCAGTCTCCACACAATTCCATCAAATCATACTCTGGCTTCAAGGCCTGACTTTGTTACTTCGTACACAGCATTTCTACCTCAAACATGAGGAAGGACATTTCTCCAACCTGCAGAGACTGTTTGCACATTCAAACATTTCTTTTCCATCGTACACACTCTCTTTCTTTCGTCAGCCACAGGTGGTATACTGCAGAGTCACCACACAACAACCTTTTCGTGGCTACGTCTACATCGGCAGCACAAGTCACTCTCTCACACAACGAGAGGGCACACGCAATCGAAAATTCAAGCAACTTCAACAACACAAGATTGTACAAGCCGAACTTGCCTTACGATGGTGGCATAAACACAAATGCTACCACCAATACACACCAATTGTACTACAAGCCAACATACCCACCGAGCAATTAGAAGCCACGGAGAACACTCTCATACAACACCACCAATCCAAGCTCAACTTTCCTTACATCACATCACACATGAAAGGAGCTTTTTCCGGCTTCACAAAAGCAGCCAACAACAAGCACAACGGCACAGCCACCTTATGGGCGAAGCAGCGCCGAGGCAAACTACACCACTCCATTCGGAGCTTCACCAATTCCACCTTATTCAACACCAGAAAACAGGCATGGACCACAGTATCACATCTTACTTCCAACACTCGCACCAGATTCGACACAACAAAACAACTGCTTCGCTCAGACACACCAGCAGCCACAGTTTACGCTTTACACAAACTCTCAAACAACTTACCACGACGTGACCGCAGACACGCTCACAAAGCTCTCAACACCGTCTTCAAAAAGCGACGACTAAAACCACCTCCTGTCACAAAACCCATTTACCTACAGCCACTCTTGCACCCCACCTTCACCCAACAACTACGACAATTTTTGCGCTCTCGTTTAACAAGCAACAAACAACACATTCCACCATTCCACCTTCCCAGCACAAAACCTGTCTACAAAAAGCACCCACCCATGCAACAACTTCTACACAATTGGCGCGATGCCCACACCACATGGCAACCTGATTCACCACCACCCTGTACATGCTCACCATTACACTCACAAGTACCCCAGGAGCACATTTTCCACAATCACATTGCTATCCAACTTGCAGAACTACAACCACAACATCAGTTTTTGGCATACTCCGGCAAAAGCAATTGCCTTCAAAAGCCCACACAGTTGGCCTCACAATTATGCCGAGCCATACGCACATGGCATCGACACTATGGACTACCTTACAACCATCAAACTACAAAGCAGTTTGTATCTGAACAAATACCACAACACAACACACACTGCAGTAAAAACAACATACTACAGGTCAAGATGCTCAAGCAAGTCCAACACAAAATACCCACGGGCATCATCCATTGCGAAGATCACTTCCCGAACCGACTCACGTGGTACTGCCCAGCACTATACCACACTGCCATACACAACACTTTTTTAGACAAAGAGATCTTTCGGATCTCGCAGCGCCAACCTCTACAACACCACTTCGATGTCTACACAGACATCCGCAGTCTTCTACCAACTTACACATGGGCGTTTCCACAATGGGGCCGCATCCCACGTGCCTACATTTTACCGAAAAGAAAAAAGCAATTCGCGAAAGGACGTCCTATAGTGGCGTTCATCGACACCATGGGCCGAAAATTATGGGAAGCCTTAGCAGACGTACTGCAGCTGATGACACTTCAAGCATGCCCAAACTCCTTTCACCAAGGAGACGGGATAACACAGCTCAAACAAACAGCACTCTTCTTGCATCAACGCAGGAAATTACAAGATTCAACAGATTACATCCTGTACAATCAGGATTTGGCTGGCTTCTTTACATCGGTCGATCAGAGCCGGTTTCTTTCAGCATACAGCATCATGGTTCGATGGTACAGAGAGAAGAACCCACTACACTCTTCCAAATTCTTCATTGACCACTCACAGAAAGACCCCACACATCGAGTCCACAGGGGCAAAAGCAGACAAAAGCAGCAAGAAGCCTCCTCCGGCAACAAACTTTGCATACAATTACAACACATACCACAACTCATCATTGCAGTGCTCCGACTCAACTATTTCACTGTTGGTACATCACTCATTGAGCAATTTCGCGGTGCACCTATGGGCTCGCCCTGCAGCCCAGCCCTATGCAACATCGTGGTTGCTGTCGAAGAACAGTGTTGGCACCACACATACAAACAACTTTTCAAGAACCACAAGCATTTTCCAGACCACAACAAGCAGGATCAAGCTTTCTTTTTTGCTACCAGATACGTCGACAACCGCGTCCTTCTTTTACCTGCACAGCTGACCCGACTGCCTCCTTTTGCACAGCTTACTGACGCATCTTTCTACAAACCACCGGTTCAGCTTGAAACTGAACCGGCCAACATTTTCCTGGGTTTCGCCATAAACCCTCAGCACAGCAGCCTTACGCATCAATGCACTTTGCACAAGGCGGATATTTTACACCCACAGTCAGCCACCTCTGTTGCAACACTTCGCAGCAGTTTTCAGGCCCGCACACGCATGGTACGCAGAGTGACAACACCATGCAGCGAGGCCACATCAGCCATTCGAGCCATGCGCGATCTCTACATCGCTGCCGGCTATACTGATCAACAGCTGTAAGCAAAACACTGTGCCAAGTTGCCGTGCGTGTGTCCAGAGCCATGCAACTTTGCAACATGAGAGCCGCCTTGTATCAACACAGTGCTTCCCGCAGCCATTTACAGGGTTTAACTGAGGCATCATCATGTATAAAAGTGCCATGACTGGCAGATTGCAGCCGAGCCACAAAGCGCTGAGCGGCCGTCCTCGGCCATCCATCTCCAAGCATAGCAGACGCCGCAACGAGCAACCTGCGGTTGGCAGCCACAATCAACAGCCGGCGCTTTTGCGCTCTCAGTTCCTACGTGTTGCAGAAGACGAAGATTTCCAAGATTACCAAGAGCAACACCAAGATCCGGAAGAACAGCAGGACGCAGCAGTGGCTGCACCGGCGACCCCGCCATTTCCACCTCCGCATCATTCTGATCCGGATTCATCGACTGAGATTATGGCAGCAATAACGCAGTTTCACAATTCGTTGCTTGAATCGAATGCCAAACTCGAGCGCCTGATACAACAGGCTACAACGGTGTTGACCACTCAACACGAGGCTACCACGGCGATCCTCGCCTCGTGCAAACAGCAGCTCGACGTACTCGAAAGCCTCATCAGGCAAAACGCGCCTGATTGGTCGTGAATATGCTGCTAAGGTACGCTGGTATAAAAAGAGCCAGGTAGTGCACACTTCTCGCATTTCAACACATGTTGCTTTCAGACACACACCATAACTTTGCCTTCTGAAGTTTTTGCCTCAGAGTGACACCTATCGGAATCCCGACACCGAGCCATGAGCGAAGCATCTCTTCCGACAAACACAGTGACTACAGATTCGCCACCCGTCGATGAGTCACGACGTGAAGCTCTCTCCGAGGCCCTCATGGAGATTTTGACACAGCATCGGGACTATGATTCCGAAACTGGAAGTGAACCTTCCACATTCAGTGACGAGGCTCTACGCGACCAATTAGCCGAGTTTATTCTGCAAACAACCCGGCAGATCACAGAGCTAAAGCAACGAGTGGAAAGACTCGAAGCTTCGCAACAATAGGTGATCAACCATGTTCATACCACCATTGGGTGCTTTGCAGCGGACGGTTAAAACAACGATTGTCGTTGTTGCCAATTGTGACAGTCAGTGCACTCACTTCACATATGTTTGGTATGCAGCGATTGATGCACTCTTTCCCGCAGCATTTTGCAAAACAACCAGTTGTGTTAGCACCATGGAACAACGCACCAGATCGCGATCTCCCACGGCATCACAATGGAGATGGCATTGGGCCACTAACGGCTCTTCATGGTGGCGGGAGTACTTTATCGCATCTCAAGAGTGGATACGAAAGCATGCGGAGCAACCTGATCAGCGTCCGACATCAACGCCTCCGACCCAAAAGGAGACAGTATCTACTACATCAACTCCTACATCCAACAAGAGAAAGCGGTCAAGAACTCCGTGAGCAACATTGCTGAGTTGACAATTAGATGCACATTTGCTGCCCCCGGCAGCCAACAACCACACAGCAAAGCTGTGCTGCGAACTCCATCATTCCTGATGAGGTTCAACATTAAGAGCATCATGTTGAAAGGTCATGCCGGTCGGCGAGGTTGCTCAATTGATGTCTGTGTACCTCTCTCTCTCTCTCTCTCTCTCTTCTGAAGATCAGCGTATGCACATGCCTCAATGCAGTTGTGACTCCGCAGCCATTTCTCAGAACTACAGTTGCTGAAACATATTTAGGATCGCACACAGATGGACGAGGACGACGACAGCAGCCTATGGGGATCCGAAGAGATTGATGCCTTCCTGAGGAAGGATGACACCACCACATCCTCCCATGCAGTCAGTCACACACACAAGCAAAAAACAAAGCACACAACGAGGACAAAAAAGAAGAAAGACAACAAAGACAAAAAGGACAAAACAGTCATGAAAACAAAGAAAACACGCAACATCTCACCACCATCCCAATCCACAACACAGCAACGACGCCAACATCCACATACTACAAGACGAAAGAGGACACGCTCTTCGCATTCAACATCATCAGCGTCACCTACGGCAACGTCACACATGGCTGAGGACGCACACCGGTCTCCATCTCGAGATCCTTGGTCTTCTGACTCGATTGCACCTTACGATATTGTGCATCCTACTATTCAGCACAAGCGGTCCAAAACCGCTTGTGCAAAAATGCTGGTACGTGCAGGTTTTAGGTGTCGATGCCATTTCAAGATCATGAGTGACTGTCCCAACAAACTCGCTGTTGGACCCTAATTCTCAGGACGGATTAGGGCTGCAAGATCCGCTAAGCGTGACAAAAAAGCCTGCGCATGCGAGTGTCAGGACGACACCACTTTGTTGTTTTGCCAGAGCACACATCATGTCCATGTTGATTTGCATTCCTTGTTCAAGCTTTTGTCGGTTGGTAGCAGCAAAAATATGACAAAGCGAAAGGCTGCCGAGGCCGGCCTTCCATGGTACTCCATGGCAGGACAATGTTTTCGGATGACTGTTGAAATTCCACCCGACCGCATCACCAGAGACAAGCACATGTTCTTACACGTGGTGCTTTGTCTGGGTGACAACGTTCTCCAAGCTCGCAAGATCTTCTCCTACCGCATCAAGGAGATCACCGGCAGAACTCCTAAAATCCCAGCTTTCTTCTTCGAACAAAACCGTCGACGACTACATGATTGGGATTCAGTCACCACATTAGCCACGTTGATGCCGGTGCTTTTTGTTAGAACCTGTTCGGATCAGGAAATACGACAATCACCCGATCGCTATTGACAGCGAGAAAAGTGCGCCATTCACTCCTATTGCCGCGCATCAGACCTTTCACTCTACTTGAAGCATGTACGCCCCATTGGGGCTGTGTGTGTGTGAACCTCCCTAGCACATGGGAGCAGAGGGTCACTCCTACACTGTTTGCAATTTCGCTTTTCAACATAATCCGGCATTGGACATTTACCAAATCAACTGTTGCAGGGGAGTGTGGCACTTGCGTCCTACCACACTCAACGAAGCTGTGGATGCAAGTGGGAAGCGGGACCTGATCAGTCCTGTGTACCTGCATGGCAGCCCCCTGTGGTGCCAAGATTAGTTTTGAGGACAGCCCCCCTGTGGTGTCCAGATTAGACAAACAAGTTGTACGGTTGCCACAATCTGACAAAACTTTGCAACATGAACAACATGCCTCTCTCTTTTCCTCTTGCACTCGTACTCTTGGCCGAATCCATCAGTGTGTGTGTGTGTGTGTGTGTGTGTGTGTGTGTGTGTGTGTGTGTGTGTGTGTGTGTGTGTGTGTGTGTGTGTGTGTGTGTGTGTGTGTGTGTGTGTGTGTGTGTGTGTGTGTGTGTGTGTGTGTGTGTGTGTGTGTGTGGTTGTGTGTGTGTGTGTGTGTGTGTGTGTGTGTGTGTGTGTGTGTGTGTGTGTGTGTGTGTGTGTGTGTGTGTGTGTGTGTGTGTGTGTGTGTGTGTGTGTGTGTGTGCAAGCATGTGGGCATGCAATCTCAAAAGTTGGCAGGTGTCTTCCAGTCCGTGTTGTTAATGTGCTCGAAAACGAGGCAGGGTGTTTTTGTCAGCGGGTCGCGGACGATGTCCAGCAATGCCACAATGTTGGGTCCCTTGCTGACCTGCCAAGCGGCCATGCTCTAACTTGGGGGGCTTGGAGCCCGGCACCTAAGCCTATAATTCACGTCAATACATCCTGCACGAAGACACAGTCTGGGAATTTGCGGCAGAATCTTATCCCCACAAGCGCGTCGAAGGTTCGTTTTGAAGAATCTTGATTTCACGCCTTGGCTATCACGGATACGTCCGCTTCATGGACCAAATCAGCATGATTCAGCACTCCTGGCATGGCTGGTGCCCCGGCTGACGTTCTGGGAATTGATTGCATGAATGTTCGTCGATCACAGGTGAAAAGAAATAGAACGTCGAGTGTCTTGATCTTCTTCTTTTTCACTGGCTTCAGGATCTTGATCACCTGAAAGCGCTCAGCCTTCTGGCGCGTGGCTAGGGCTACGGCGGTGCCCGAGCCAAAAAGAAACTGAGCACGGCTGCGCATTTCTTGTTCGTGGGCACATGGTAGCCGGTGAAAACTTCACCTCGTCTCTCAGAGCACACAAGTCTCCCCGACGACAAGAAGAATGCTGTCAGCTGCCCGATTGTCGAAAGCTCAGGCTGGTGCTGTACTTTCCCCGCCCGATCTTCTGTGTAACCTCGTAGTGCTCCAGATTTCCCCATTTGACCTCCGGCTCCAGAGCTGCAACTCACCACAGGAGAAGCCGACAAGAGATGAAAGCAGCCACGAAGTCCAGAAGAGGAAGACAAAATTGCAGATTGCCGTTTCTCGCTACCGTCAACCATTGCTTCAGAGGACTAGGAGCACGTGACTACACTTAGAACCAGTCCAAGCGACTATCATCTTCTCGTAGTCCCAATACTCCTTTGGCTTCTTGGAAAGGACATCCTTAGAAATAAGAGGGTAGAGCAGATGTACTGCGCCTGCAAGGCCTGTTGCCAAGGAGCTTTGTACAGCCGAGGGAGCCGTTCCCTTGAAGCCACAGACCAGAAACATCACAAACCAAGAGATTGCAGAACGGTCACCTACACAACCAAACCGTGCCTCTTAAGGGCACGCGCAGTCATCACGTGCTTGACCGGAGACGGCTGCAGGCATCCGCTCGTTGCGCCAGCCCAGGCACAGCTCATTGCGAGTGCCGGAACCGGCTCTTTTCGCGATGGGCACTGATCTGCATCTCAGCTCAGGCCTTTGAAGGCCCTTCTGCGATGCACTGCCGTTCCCCTGACGGTGCGCGGTTTGGAGGAAGCCAAACCGCAAAGCGTAATTGCAGTCGTCCGAAGACGTCCAAGCGGAGTGATGCATGACAACAGCGGATGGGATGTAGCAGCAAGGCATCACTCAAGAGGCCGACACCCAGGAGAAGGCATCATCCGCATCACCCCATTTGCGTAAGCACCTACTGGGACACTGCTTCCTGAGCTCCCTGCCTTCAGCGCTTGCAGAGCTGCGGACTCCCACCACACGGGTAGCTCACCCGAGTCCAGCAGGCTGCGCTTTGACTCTGAAAACAGCACAACAGGCGACTTCGAGTCTGTGCAAACCGCGAAGTCTGGGCTGGTTCGCCCTCAGTGCTTGAGAGCTATCTGTCAGTCGGAGTCGCTGCTGCTGCTGTCGCTATCACTGTCACTGTCACTGCCCATCACATCGCTGTCACTTGCGCTAGCCTCACAGCAAGCGTCGCATGTAACCAAAAAACAGTCGACGACATGAGTAGCGCGAGCAAAGTGTGCTTCAAACGTCACCTGCTTCTTTCCACGGCCGCGAGCCTAGGACAGTGACTGCGTCCTAAGAAACGAAGAGTCAAAGGCACGAGACCAGGCGCGAGTTCGTCGTTCGTCGATTTCTAAGGCCTGGCCTTGGCTTTTGCCTTCCCCTTCGCTTTGGCCTTCGCCTTGGCCTTCGGCTTTGTCTGCTTGGCCTTCTTGGGCTTCTTGGCTTTCTTTGCCTCCTTTTTGGCCTTGGGCTTCTTGAAGATAGCATTCTTGGCCTTCTCAAACCTGGGCGCCATCCACTCTGCAAAAGGGCACTTCAAGGGCAACCACCGACTCAGGGCAGCTGGGTTGCTTGATGTATGCTTCGGACTGTTTGTACTCCTTCATTTTGTCCTCGTATTCTGCCTGACATCTGTTCACTTTGTCAGGGCAGTGACGTTGCTGAGAAGCGCTGGCAGGAGAAGTTCCCGCAAAGCGCACGGGATCATCGACTGTAAGCGCGTTACCGACATGGGCATGCCTTGAGCTCGGCCTCACGCTGTTCGTAAGGCTTCCGATCTTCTTCGGAGTATTTTCCTTTGCTGCCGCCATGGCCCCCATGTCCCCGACAGCGACAGCTGTCACGTACCAGCTGCTACCATGCTGCCCCACATCTGGGACATCTCTTTGGCGACTTCTCCGACGGACTTGCCGGCAGATTGCAGCGTGGGCCTCTTTTCCTGCAGCAACTGCGAAGTGCATCTAAGTCCGTGACTCCGTGTATTGCGCGATGCTGCGAACTGAGAAGATCCGCAAAGTTTGGAGAAGACGATAAAAGTTAGCCGACAGCCTGGACGAAGAGCTGATAAGCACCTTGGTTGCTTTGCTGGGGCAGGTTGACTGCAATATATATATATATATATATATATATATATATATATATATATACTGTGACCGCGTGCATTGCGAGACAGCTCAGCAGGAGGACAGGAGCAAATACTGCAACATTCTCTGGGACATGCTCTGGCAAATGAATGCAAGACCGACTGCATTCAGCCAAGCCACCAGGAGCACTTGGAGGAGGCTTGGGGGCATCCTCCTTGCCCAAATACTTTGCTCGAGCACTGTCCACACCTCAACATCTGTCGATGATTCTATCACAGGTCTCGGAATTGCAAAGTTGCATCAATCACCTTCTATTCATGCTAACACCTCGCTTCAGATTGGCGACGCGCTTTCTTTGCTGCGGCTGCCTTGAGTCTGAGATACTTTTTGCCTTCAAGGCAAGACAAGTGGCAGTATCTGCCGAACAGGGTCTTCTGTAGACATACTTCTGGCAGCATGAACCCCTTACATCTCCGCTGATTCGCCTTCACCTGTTTTTCGAAATTCCAGCATGTCCTCCAGGCACAGCTAAAGCTGGACGGTGGTAAGACTCGGCCAGGGCCTACTCCAAGCTCCAGAAGGCAAGACATCTGTGCACCCTTCAAGCTCTCACACTGCTGCCTGACTGGCATGCCCGGTCCTTGTCGTACCTGAGTTTCGAGAATTTCCCGACTGGCTCAAGGCTCAAGAATACGGCGCGGCCGTTCACATCTGCATCGCGACCGAGCGTCTGCTCGGACAGCGATCTGGCCTCGTCTACGTACTCCTTCTGGCCCTGCACAATGCATCAGTTACTGACTCAGTGAGGTGAGTAGGCGAAGTTGTCCCCAGATATAAGGCTAGGGAAGGCAGCCGGTAGCCAACCTCAGCGCCAAGCGCAGACCAGGCTTCCGCTTGGGCCTTCAAACCCCCGCTACCTGCACCAAGAATCATTTCTCTTGAAAAAGGTCGGTCATGTAGCCGTTGAGAGCGAAGCCTTTGTTCTTGCTCATGAAGAGCTGCATCGCGGACTTCGGCTTTTTCGGCATGCTCTCTGGAACTTCAGGGCCCCTCTGATTCTTTTTCGCTCCTTTGCCTTTGCCCTTTCCCCTGCCGCTGCCTCAGGCTTCACCACATCATCTCGCAAGACAAATTCCGCGATGCCGGCACAGGCACTAGACTCACTAGACTCACTAGACTCTGGGTCACTAGGGATGAGCTCTCCCGTTCCGTCTCGCAGCCTGAATACAAGCAGGGACCGAATGCAGCCAAAGATCTTGACTTGCCAGAACGCTTTCCCTTGCCCTTGCCCTTGCCTACCACAGCAATAACAGACAGAGTCGAGAAAAGAAGACATCTCAGCACAAAGATAAGGGTTCTCGCGACTAGCGAAGCCCCTTCATGGATCACGGCTTGCCAACCATTTGCAGAAGCTGGCAGCGCAGAGTTGATTCTCGAATAGAAGTCAGAAGTCACAGTGTCCGGACGTCAGGACAGACTGCGTCGAGAAGCGAATCCTTCTTCTTGGTCTTGAGCGTTGCCTCCGCCGGGTTTCTTCTTGGAGAGCTTCCGGACTTGCGATGCATACTTCTTGAAGTTCTCGGTCTCCCTGAACTCTTTCAACGATTCCTTCTAACCGTGAACACAGGTGCTTGTCACAGGTTCACTCTGGGTTTGCAGACTTGCAAAGGCGGCGTCCTCGTATGCACTCATGAGGTTGTCGGCCTTGTCCTGATAAACCTTTCTTTCCTCCTCTGGGCAAGATTTCCTTGGGTAAGTGCCGTGCTGCCCGTGCAGTGCTACTGCCGCCTTTTTGTGAGAGCTCCAAGCCGAGCCACCATGCCTCGCGAACTTCGTTCTTGAGATCTGGACCCTTTAGATCAGGCTTGGCCTGCAAAGCCAGAAATCAAAAACCTGCAGCAGGATGCCAGTCTCACTCGGCCGGTCCTTCTTCAGGTCTTTCAGCTTCTCCTGGAGAAAGAGCTGAATTGCACCTTTCGGCTTCTTCGGCATACCCTCCAAGTACTTGTCTTTCGCCTGAGCAATCCTGAGTAGCATGGCAACTTTAAGAGCTTTCCTTGTCGGCGATCCGAAAGCTAGCGCTGACGAAGCTCGCATTGCTTTTCCGGACCTGCGCGAGCCTTTTGAAGTACTCCTTGCCCTCGTCACTGCCTTCAAAAGCCTGACAAGCACCGGTGGCTCATGGGCCCGACCCAGGAATTCATCAGCAGACAGCATCCGACTCTTCATCCCACAGTCTTACCATGTCTTACACTGCAACTCCCGGACCATGACTTCAAGCTCTGACAACAGTAAAGGCCTGCCATCCTCCAGTCTTTGTGTCCGTGTGTCACCATGTCCCGGAGTACTCGTGGCGGTGCAGCCAACTTTGATGCATGAGTTTCTGGCAACAGATCGTCCTCAGTAGATTTGTTCTTAGCCGCCCAGACCTGTATGTCAAAGGTACGACTCTATGACATCATCTGACTCTATGACATCATCTCGTTCCCAGTGGGCGAATTGAAACTAGTCAACGGAAAGCAGAATAGGCATCAAGAATGCCCAAAGCAAAAACCAGGCAGCAGCCAAGCAAAATGCAAGAGCCGAAAGAAGAAATCATGTGTGAAGGTATACAGTAGTGAGTATATAGTATCATGCAGTGTCCTGCGACACTGCCTCCGCGCTCGAGCCTTAAACAAGTCGCTCCAACACGGCCGAGCCTGAACGTCCTCGCGATACTGGGCGGCCAAGTCTTGCTGTTTTCCCTCGTAGACTTTGCGCTCCTGCTATGAATTTGCATAAAACAAGATGCACTGAAATCTGTCAGTCCCTGCTCCACCCATCCTCCTCCGACAAAGCTCCCCACATCTCCAGCAACTTTGATGGGTCCTCCACTTCTTTCCTGCAGAGACAGAACGGCCTAGGACATGAGTCCTACGAAGCCAGCTTAAGCGTTGCTTCCCATCAGCTCTGCCCCACACTTCCCCGGCACAGGCCTTTTCTCAGAGCAGAAAATTCTCTGTGCGGTTGGTGGCTTGGCTGGGAAGTTGTAGGGCTTCTCGGGCGGTCGTTGAATCTTCATGCCGTTTTTCAGCTTTTTAATCCTGAGCTTGCAAAGCCACGGTGGGTTGACTCGTTTTGACAGGCTTTATGAGCACAGCAACTCGTGAAGTGAAAACTGGCCAGGCAGCGCCAGCTTCTTGTTCGGCAAAAAACTCTTCACGGGGACCTTCAGCATCTTCGCCTCCTCGATGTAGTCCTGGCGAAGTCCGGCTGCCGGTAGATATGCGGATTTCATTCTCCACTCTAATTTCAACAAATCAATACCGTGCTCTCAAGTCTAACACTTGCAGTTGGCCTTCCATTCCTGCTTCTCCATGTATGCCTTGACCTGCTCTTTCCATTCGTTGAAGCGGTCCTTTCTCTTTTCATCATAAACGTTTTTTGCTTCCTGACACAGCTCTCAAATCGAGACATGTTCGGTCCACAAGCTGGCAACTCCATCCTTGTCAAGCTTGGCCCATTCCTCCTTGAGTTTTGCCACCTACACGCAGCTTCAAGCATCTGACTCTAACTTCTGTGTGAAAATTGCCTTAAACTGCACCGAAACTAGGATACCAACATAACCCCTTGTCAGCTACCACGGCCTCCGCTTTGGCTTCTTCACGCGTCCTCTTCTTTGGAGGCGCTCCGTTGGATTCTTCAGACATACGCCTGCCGGGGTTCCTGTGGTGGCCTGTGCCTCTCTCTCTCAGACAAACTCAAACCAAAAAGAGGCCGACTTCATTCCGCCTCTTCTCGCCGACGAAGATGGCAAAGGGATTCTTTGGCGGCTCCGGAGGTGCGTCACGCAGGAACTTCAAAGTCATGACCTCGAAGTGCCCTCTACCATCTACATGCCGCAAGGTCGACCATTCCATCGGCAACCCTACATCTGACGGTCTGACCTTCATGGCTTCTGTCATCATTTCCCTCTTGATCTTGCCCGTCGTCTTCTCAAACTCCTCACACTTGCAAGGCAACGCTAAGCAAGACACTAAAGTGCCAAGCTCCGCAACTAGCAGAAGGGCAGGCCGCTGCACGAGTAAGCAAGTCTGAAACTCTCCGAAACGAAAGCCTTCTGCCGCTGGCCTTGTACTGCTCGCCCTCTTTGTAAGTTTTGACTTCTTCGTTGTACTTTTGCTTCAAGTCTGCCTCCTGCTCCATGTACTTTTTCTTCCTGCCGCCAGGAAGCATTTCCTGTACTCCCAACATCTAAGTGCAACGCAGCCAAGCTGCGCGGTTTCATCGATTTCAGCAAACTTGGTCTTGACGAAGTTCATCCCCTTTCCTTGGGTCCCGCGACCAGCATCCCAATCCATTATATGTCGATGCACTCGTTTCAATCCTGCGGCTGTGGGGCCCTCTCCTTTCCCAGCGGGCACCTCGTCCTTGATATCATCCCTGAAGAGGGCGTACACCTCATCCAAGGATGCCCCACTTGACACCACTCTCTTCACGAAAAGATGCTTTGGCACCCAGCACTACCTCACAGACTAAGGTTACCTCCACATCGTACCATCGTACTACCCACCGAACAGCCAGGCCCATGTTGCAGTCGATCTGTGATCAGAAAGCGGGATAGCACAGAAACATCTTAGGACGTGCTCACATTGCAGCAGATTGACGCTTTTCGGCTTCTTCGGCATTTCGTTCAGATTCACCCTGCGGTTTTCCTCGGCCATACAAAGCGTCGCTTCAGCCGATGCACGTGAAAGCTATGCAATCCTGCAATGCTTCCGGCACAGGATCTGGGTGACTGTTACGCATGCCATACATGCGTCAGAGTAAGCCCTAGTACTTAGAGCTCAGTGGCAAGCAGGACAGTCCTGAGTAAGCCCTAGTACTTAGAGCTCAGCGGCAAGCAGGACAGTCCTGACTAGTTCCGAAGGTTTTGCATGGCGGGCCGAGGTTTTGTGGCAAGAAATGGGGAAAGCCAACTGTTGCCGAAGCCGTTTGTGCAAACATGCGATGTAAGCAGATGACATACTCTTTGATCCGTTTTGGCAAGATGCTCTTGTTCTCACAGCCACGCGCTTCTGGAGAAACTGCACATACACCTCACAGCAACTGAAACTACGCGGACATAGAAGACGACGAGCAAGCAATCGATTTGCAAGACTGTCTCCACTCTGTTCTGCCTTCTTGCGCTTGAAGTCGGCAACTTTCCTCACTTCGCGAAGAGATACAAGACCCAAAGGCTGTGGACGCATGTTCGTTTTGCCCTTCCAGGATAACGCGAACCGCGAGATTGTGCAAACAACTGCATGCAACTCTCGGTGAGACGTGCTGCTGATGTCACCTTTGACCTGCACACAGGCTGCTCGGAGGCTTAAGAAAATGCAAATTAACGTAGAGGCCCGGTGTCTACCCGCCACACCGTCGGCACCTGTGGGACTGGGGACCCGTTATTTTAACTGTTTGTCATGGTTCGTGATTGGTTTAACTTGCGGACGAGCCCCTTTCTTCTGTGTCTCCAACCCCTCCGCCCGCACTCTCAGGCACGGAAGCACTGGTCCGAAGTCATGTTACAAAGCTGCAAGAGCATCTACCGCTTAGATTGGCTGAGGATGGCTGAGGTATACCGTACTGATGAACATGTGACTCACTCCCTCGCGGATTCTTCTGCAACTATCCATCACAACAGCTCGTTGGCCATCGCTAGGACAACCTGAAATTCTCAAGCTAGTCACACAAGCCTTCGAACATTGGGAATTACATGAGCAGATGGCTCGCAGCTTGCACCACGAGTTGCTTGCTTCCTACAGCAGCATATATAGAGCTCGCAGAGCTTGTCGGAACTTAGTTGCAGGTTAGAGGAGGTTCTGTATATGCCATAAACATTACTCACTACTCGTCAGGTTTCAAGGGTCATGTTTAGAAAACAAAGCCTTATTGGGCATGTGCCCAACTTTTGCAAGTCACCTGTACAGCCAACCAACACGCTGGCAGCGAGCGCACCAGCATCACTGCACCTCGAGCCATGTCCGGCCAAGGTACTGCAGGTACTCCTTCTTCAAGACTGCAGCCTGGAGTTGCATACAAGAAAGGCTTGAAAACCCTCCAGTTTCCACGTGTGACGGCTGTGACATGGCGAAGTTGGGTCTGGCCTGCTCCTCAAAAGGAGCTCTGTCTTCTGCTTCCGCCTTCTTCCACATACTGCCAAGTATCTTGCCTTGCATCAGGCACACTAACCGCACAGCCCTCAGCTGAATCGTTCAGGTGGCATGCCTTCGGTGCTCGTGACTCCGAAGACTTGAAGGAAGCAGACGAGAAAAAATAGCCCCTCTTTTCACAAACTCCTCCAATCCAACACGACCATGCCTGTTTGAGCTACACTTGTCTGAGTGACTATCAGACAAGCCAACATGAAGAGAAGCCGGCACGGCCCTGGAAGCAATAATCACTGCTGGCCCTGAAACGTTACAGCGACGGTTTGAAGCCGGTCTGGTGAACACGACTGCAAACTCCAATGGCCAAGAAGCTAAGCTCACCTGCGGCCACACCTTTGTTCTCCTGGACGTCGCGCACCACAGCGATAATTGGACCCCAGATGATAAAGGAGAACGCCTATCAGCCGTCCAAGCTTTGCATCCCGGGCTCCCAAGATCGCCCAATGAGTCCGACGAATGCGAGATGCACTGAATGACTGTGGCCGGGGCACGACTACGACTTGGCAACCCGACTGGGAACACGAGTTTCGACCCAAAATGTGTGCGGGACTGCGGAGGTCGATTTTGCGTGACATGAACCTTCTTTCTCTCTGTTCACTTTGCTTGGGGTTTGAGGCGGGAGCAGTCCTCCCGTCCCGCACGAGAGCGCTGCCCCATCCATAATTTGGTATAGGGCCGCGGTCGTCTCTCTTGCTTGCTTGCTTGCTTGCTTGCGAAGGGGTCTGGGTGCACGCTCCCCGGCCCGAAGGCCAACCCCCCATGGCTCGCGTCCGTGCGTCTTCGAGGCCCCTTTCGGGGTGGGATGACAGGCACGTTCCCTCCCTGGTCTGCTCTCTCTTCACTTCACTTCACTGGGGTCAAGCTCCAAGGCTCCCTCCCGGGCGAAGGGGTCGGCAAAGACCCCCGGGCTTCAAGCCCACCCGCATGATTGTTATGCAGGCTATCGGGGGGTGAGGAGCGAGCATATCTCTCTCTCTTTCTCTCTCTTCCGGGCATAAGGGTCTGTCTTTCGCCAGGGCTATGGCGAAGGGGAAGTTCCCCTCCAACGCGCGCTTTGTGCGCCCCCGACGGTTGCTGGTGGCAAGAAGTTACTTGAACGCCATCGGCAGTCAAATTTCGTATTAAATTGTACACTCATTGCGGCGGGCGGCGCCACAGCAGGACTGGGGAAAGAGTGCGATCTAGGCAAAAATCTCCACAGTGCCACCGCGTAGCACGCCGGCCGGGCACGATTCACCGGCACAGCAATCTAATCCTCTTTACACCACTGGAAGCCCATAGTGACCATAGTGTTCCGACACCCTTTGGGAACACCAGCTCGATTCAGTCCTCCATTACTTGCTTCATGTGCTTGGCCTTGTACAAGGCAAAAGCACTCTTCGGCGGATCTGGTGCTTCCTGGCAATCAGCATTCCACAAACCACTCGAAAAACCCAACAACAACGTCCGGCATCACGCCTTATGGGTTGTCAGCTGAAGCTGTCTCAGTCCGTGCTTTCCTTCCATCTTCGCCTTGCTCCTCTGGAAATCCTGCACAGCGGAACTGAGCACTTTATTCGTCCTCGCCCGCTCACCTCGGGTTCTGTATTCTCCCCTCCTTGAAATCTGCCGTTGTCTTGTATTCGGCAAATTTGACTCGAAACCTCAAAAACGCATCATTACAGAATCCCGGCCATAAAGCACAAAAGGAGCACTTTCGCTGAACGGACCACCCACTTCAGGCGGCAGCTCTTCTTTCTGTGCTTGGGAAGTTTCGTCGTATTCCGCCTTCTTCGCCTCTGGAAGCCTCAAGCAAAAATGCCGTACGATTGCAGAGTTGTTGGGGTGGCCATGTTTCCACCTGATCGTGATGCCAAGACCCCTGCTCCTTCCAGAGATCAGCAATTCGCTTCCCGATATCTCCCAATGAACCACCGACGGCCATGACCTCCTGAGCGTGAGCAAGGTCCGCATGAGCGTGAAAAGCTTTCGCACAGCGCGACCTCTTTGACCTTGTCGCGGGCTTCAGAAGCGAATATCATGTAACCAGACTTCGGCCTTGAGTACCAGGTTTCCAATGCACTGCATCATTCCATTTGGATGACTGACAGCTGACAATCGTTGGCAATCGGCTTTTTGGGTGCATTCTTTGCAGCCGCTTTCAAGAATTTCCGCTTCTCCTTTCGATCCAGGTATTCCTGCAGAGCAC
>CAJNDT010000166.1:0-17500 GCA_905221615.1 Symbiodinium sp. CCMP2592
AGACAGTGTCTTGAGTGTCTTGAGTTGCCTTCAGGCTTGGCCCTATAGCCTGGGACGTTCGCCGCTGAAGCTGAGACCTTTGTGTTGGGCATTCAAAGCGACACTGTGACCAGGCAGTTCGCTACTTCCTGAAGTTGCCTTGCTTGGAGACCAACCGGAAAGCCGGTACCGTCGCCAAGAACTACTGGTCCGGCGCCTCGCCCGGCCCCGCATCGGTGCGCGCCGCGCCATTTTCTCCGCCAGGCTGGTTCTCGTTCTCTCCCAGCCACTCCTGGTGGGTAAGCAAGAGCCGAAGACTCAGACTCGGAAGCGAAGTCGGTGCATCGCCCCCCTTTTCGCACACCAGGTATCAGTGTGTGGCCTTGAAGGCCAGTGGCACAAAGGCGCACGGAGTCCGGTCTCAGCTGAGCGGTGGACAAACCCCCAATTGCCAATAAAGTCCGTGCTCGAGGATGCCAAGTAGACGGAAATCTTTCGGAACGTGCCATCTGGAAGTGAATTGCTGGCCTTGGTTACCAAGGAAACTTTGAGACCCCATTCATGATTCGATGATTCTTCTGGGCTCTATGGAAAATTCAAACTGAGTGTGTGTGTGTGTGTCGAGTGCGTTGGGCTCATCAGGTGACTCGTAATCGATCTGCTGGACTCGAGGACCTTCATTGTACATACGTCCACGACATGTTTAGGGTGTCTTTCCAGCCTGCTCCTGCTGTCACTACGTGGGCACAGTTATGGCCGTTGTGGAAACCACATCGCATTTGCCATCATCGCACTACACAGGCCGCTTCGTTGGGCCATTTTCGCGACTGCGCATGGTTTGGGAAAACACATGACGCTCCTTCATGCAACAAGCAGTCGATCACGAGTCGTTGGAACTTTTAAACCATCGCTCGAAATCAGGGAAGACCCGTCGATGCGGCTCCGTCGCCTCAAATGCAGCAAGGACCCGCAGCCCTGAGTTTTTTGCGAGGCTCCGCCGTGCCCGCCGGCGCTTCAGTCCGGAACTGGGGAGCAGGCGCGCGACCACGAGCGCTGCGCCGCCGTCCTGAAGGCAAGGAAAGATGTTCTTCGGGAAGACACGGGGTCTGAAGATGTCTGAAGACAGAGTTTCGGCTTCTGTGCGAGGCTCTGACAGCAGCAGAAGAGAAGTCCGAGTATCTGGTGCGACCTGCAAGAGGAAGGTGCCAGGCTCAGGGCTCAGGTTGAGGGCTTGAGCATCCTGTTCAGGTGCTGTCCAGATTCTTGGAAGCCATGATAGGCGCTGACAAGGCATCCTTGCGAGGAACAGGGTTTGGTTTCGGGTTGTCCTTTTGAGAGGCTCTGTCGCCTGAGCCTACGACCTGCGTCTTGGAGGCAGTCCAGGCCTGGAGGGGTGTGGAGGCCGCTGGCAAGCAGTGAGAGAGCGGACTTTACCTTGCAGGCCTGTGGCCTCTAGCGGCCTGTAGCGGCCTATACCCAACCTTGGCTCATCCGAGGAAGGTGTCCTGTATCCACTCGCAGCGGGCTTGTGCTTCTTGCCCAAGCCCGCCACCTTCTTGCCCACGGAGGCACGGTGGGGAGGGGACGAACAACTCTGGGGGCCTCGCAACGTGGGCTCCGGGCACCTCGGAGGACATCTTGGACGCAGAAGCTGGCTCCAACTCTGGGCCACGTGGAGGGGAGCTGATCATCCATCGCTACAACGACAAGAAGCCCACGGTCTTCAGCAATCTGGCAGGCCCCGCACTGCTCCTCCGCACTGCTGGGCACTGCTGCAGTCGGCTTCGGTGATCGGTGCCCTGCTCTTCCCTCAAGTTTGTCATGCACGTGAGGTGCAGATGCCAGCGCTCTCTTGGCATACCTCGCCTCTGTAGTCAAGCATCGAGAAAACGACGTCGACCCAGACATGGAGGCTTCCCTCACGACATGACGATATGATCTGTTCGTGCCTGCCGTCAAGCACCGTTCCTGACATAGTTTCTCTGCAGGACGACGAGGAAGAAGATCCCGACTTTGTTGCGGACGCGCCGCCCGCCCGCTGACTGCAGAGAGACTTGCAGAGCGAAGCGTGCGCCTCCGTGCGCCTCCGTGCGGCGGGCAGCGCCCTTGGGCGTTTTGAGCAGCGCGCTTGGGGAGCCTCCGAGGCGAAGCGCCGGGTCGTGACCAGGCACGCGGCCTGCGAAAGTCTAGGGCCTAGGCTCGCTGTTGTTTTCTATGGAATGATGTGAGCGTTACTTGCAGGAGTCAAACTCGTGGCACTGACGCGGCTCCTTGTTTGCAGGGCCGTGTCCTGGTCTTGTGCTTCTTCGTCTCTTATGTCCCTTCCTGCACTCCTTTGCGCCGGTGCAGTGAAGGTTCTGGTGGAGAAAGTGGGCTAGCTTCCCCGAGCTCCCCTGGATGTCCAGTCGTCCGCTATGCCGGGGCAAGCTCGGCAGACAAGAGGATGTGGATGTCGCATGCGTGGAAAACAGCGTTGAAGCTCGGCAGGCTTCACCATCGGAGACATCCATTCTCCCTAAATCATCCGATACCAAAGGCGAAGATGCAAAGCCTGCAGCCCATGCTTCTCTGGGAACCTGCCCTGTCACTTCGGCAAAGCAGGCTGGACAGCACAGTCCATGATGCAGTGACGATGCAGTGACAAATTAGCCAGCAATGAGAGGAAATAGCAACACAGGCGACTGAGCTTCTCATTAGTGACCGTGTAGCACTGGTTTGCCGGTTTCCTTGGGCGACCAGGGACAGAACGAAGTAGGAAAACCGCCTAAAGATTTCATGGAGCAGTGCGTCTCCTCAGCGATGCCATGGCAAATCCGTTTGCATCTGCAGCCGACGAGGACAAAAGTTCAGGGAAGCCAGGTGGAGCACGAGTGGTTCTCGACGTCCATAGCATGAATCTCAAGCTCTGTGATACCTCTTGACGGCTTGGTGGGTTGCAGCACCAATGCCTTTCAACATATCTGGCTGATTCTTGCTAGTATCTTCACCAGCACTTCGGGAAGGCGATATTCTGAAAAAAGGATGTGTAACAATCTGGTGCTTTCTTTCCCAGAAGTTGAATAGGATGGTTTCGATCAGAGCTGTAATGGGAGTGTAGTAATACTTTCCATGGCGGTTGATTTTGATGGGATCATACGGATCCGTGGAGGTTCCATCGTTTGAACATAGTCCCCAAACCATCGAAATCCATTCAATTCTACTCAATGCATTCAAGAACAAGTCTGGCCAACTGAGCATCTCAAAATCCAGGGACATGCAAAATGCCATGAAGCTTCTAACACATTGGGCTCCAGTGTTAGGATATTAATAGTCTTCTGCTGGAACCTGCAGTGTTGTTGATGGAATTCCACGGCTTTCTATTGTGTTTAATAGAAGTGTCGTAGAACTTCAAGGAGCTCCAGGGGTGTAGAAGACTCGTTTAACAGAGTTTTCGCAGCCTTTGAACCGATTTCAATCGATTTCCAACGAGTTGGATGTGGAGGTTAATGTTTTCGGCGAATAGAAATTTACTAGGACTCACATAGGTTTTCAGTTGCATCCTCGTGGGTTTCTACCGGACGGATATTAATGTTCTTGAATACCTGTGCAGATGCAGAGCCATTGCAGTACAGTATGCAGGTTGCTGCCTACAGCTGTAATTTTAACGCTACGCCGCCCGCCTCGGCTCTGTAGTGGCAGGGCGAGGGTCCCGGCTTATTGTATACCTTCTGGTCACCCTAAACCCTAAACCCTAAACCCTAAACCCTAAACCCAAACCCTAAACCCTAAACCCTAAACCCTAAACCCTAAACCCTAAACCAGACAGGCAGTGGATTGACGCAAAAGCCAAAGCGGGGGCGAGGAAGACGAAACGAGGGCGGGGAGAAAGGGGGGAGGGGGGGGGGAGGGGGGGGGAGGGGGGGGAGGGGGGAGGGGGGGAGGGGGGGACGGGTGGAGGAAAAAAAGAGGGGGGAGGAGGCCTGGGAGGGGGCGGGTAGGCCCGCAAATCAAAGAAAATGAGGGGAGGCCGGGCAAGGGGGTGGCAAACGAGCGCAAAAACAGGGTGTCACCAAACATTTGGGCTGGAGGGAGGAGGATTAGGTGGAGGGTACCTGAGGTAACCACCAAAACGCCTGGGCCTGTGGCCTCGGCGGATGATGTTCTAGTTGCTTTTTCATGGGTTTGCATTGATCTAGATGAGATTCAATGGAGTTGGAGGGCTTTGAATGCAATGTTAGGAAGTGTTGAGGAGCGTTTGACAGCCATGTTCCTGCATTCCTGTTGAGTTTGGATTCGGATGGAATTCAGATTCTTAGAGCGTCCTCATATTTCCAGTGAATTTCATGAAGGTCAATGGATGCCATGGTTCTTTTGCAAGCACGGTTGAAATTTCAGAAGCACTTTCATGGATTCAGTGTTGATGGAAGTCGTTGGATTTCGATGGTTTTGGGATACAAATAGTAATAGCTTGCTTTTGCATTTCCATAAGTTTTGGAAACTTTTTGGAGGCAAATCTACACACAGCAAGGGAATTCGCGATTCCCCACTAGCTTGCTGCAGCAAAGACCGCAGAAATTGCAAATGCTCAGTATTCTGCCGCAGAAACACCCAATAGCTTGCCACAGGACAGGGCCCAAAGAGCAATCACCAACAAACCAAAAACGCACAAATCAACTTCGGGGCCGGTGAAGAAGGGAACAGCCCTTCAACAGCAGGGAGCTTCTTGTGACAGAGCTCTTGTAGTGGTGAGCCCATAGATTGATTTGTATGTGCATGTGGTCTCTGACTTTGTGAAGGAGTCCGGCACGAATCCCTTCAGTACTGATCTCCAGGCACAATGGTTCGCACAAGTTTCTCTCGCCAGCTTTGACAATGCTTGCAGAACAACGCAATCCACGGAAAGTGTGTTCCTTTGCCTCTTCGCCCGACCTGAGAGCTGGAGGCCAGTCCGCCTGAGCAAGCAGATGCAGTTCAGCCACGCCCAGACGACTCGGCGCCCGAGGCCGGAGAAGCACACACCCGCACGACCACACCACACACAACACACAACACACAACACACAACACACAACACACAACACACAACACACAACACACAACACACAACACACAACACACAACCAACACCAACACACAACCAACACCAACACACAACCAACACCACCACACAACCAACACCAACACACAACCAGCACACACACACACAATCACACAATCACACAATCACACAATCACACACACACACACACACACACACACACACACACACACACACACACACACACACACACACACACACACACACACACACACACACACACACACACACACACACACACACACACACACACACACACACACACACACACACACACACACACACACACACACACACACACACACACACACACACACACACACACACACACACACACACACACACACACACACACACACACACACACACACACACACACACACACACACACACACACACACACACACACACACACACACACACACACACACACACACACACACACACACACACACACACACACACACACACACACACACACACACACACACACACACACACACACACACACTGATGGATTCGGCCAAGAGTACGAGTGCAAGAGGAAAAAGAGAGGCATGTTGTTCATGTTGCAAAAGTTTGTCAGATTGTGGCAACCGTACAACTTGTTTGTTGTCAAATCAACCACCAAAAGTAGCAACTGAAAACTCTCTAATCTTGGCACAGGGGCCTTCTAATCTTGCTGGCTCAGGGGCCTCAGCTGTGTTTTGCAGGTACACAACAGAGCGTCCTCTGTCGCATCAGCATCTCTTAGCAGCCTCTTCGTTGGGCAGGCACTGCTAAAGATGTCCTGCCCCCCTGCAACAGTTGATTTAGTAAATGTCCAATGCCGGATTGTGTTGAAAAGCGAAATTGCAAACAGTGTAGGAGTGACCCTCTGCTCCCATGTGCTAGGGAGGTTCACACACACACAGCCCCAATGGGGCGTACATGCTTCAAGTAGAGTGAAAGGTCTAATGCGCGGCAATAGGAGTGAATGGCGCACTTTTCTCGCTGTCAATAGCGGTCGGGTGATTGTCGTATTTCCTGATCCGAACAGGTTCTAACAAAAAGCACCGGCATCAACGTGGCTAATGTGGTGACTGAATCCCAATCATGTAGTCGTCGACGGTTTTGTTCGAAGAAGAAAGCTGGGATTTTAGGAGTTCTGCCGGTGATCTCCTTGATGCGGTAGGAGAAGATCTTGCGAGCTTGGAGAACGTTGTCGCCCAGACAAAGCACCACGTGTAAGAACATGTGCTTGTCTCTGGTGATGCGGTCGGGTGGAATTTCAACAGTCATCCGAAAACATTGTCCTGCCATGGAGTACCATGGAAGGCCGGCCTCGGCAGCCTTTCGCTTTGTCATATTTGTGCTGCTACCAACCGACAAAAGCTTGAACAAGGAATGCAAATCAACATGGACATGATGTGTGCTCTGGCAAAACAACAAAGTGGTGTCGTCCTGACACTCGCATGCGCGGGCTTTTTGTCACGCTTAGCGGATCTTGCAGCCCTAATCCGTCCTGAGAATTAGGGTCCAACAGCGAGTTTGTTGGGACAGTCACTCATGATCTTGAAATGGCATCGACACCTAAAACCTGCACGTACCAGCATTTTTGCACAAGCGGTTTTGGACCGCTTGTGCTGAATAGTAGGATGCACAATATCGTAAGGTGCAATCGAGTCAGAAGACCAAGGATCTCGAGATGGAGACCGGTGTGCGTCCTCAGCCATGTGTGACGTTGCCGTAGGTGACGCTGATGATGTTGAATGCGAAGAGCGTGTCCTCTTTCGTCTTGTAGTATGTGGATGTTGGCGTCGTTGCTGTGTTGTGGATTGGGATGGTGGTGAGGTGTTGCGTGTTTTCTTTGTTTTCATGACTGTTTTGTCCTTTTTGTCTTTGTTGTCTTTCTTCTTTTTTGTCCTCGTTGTGTGCTTTGTTTTTTGCTTGTGTGTGTGACTGACTGCATGGGAGGATGTGGTGGTGTCATCCTTCCTCAGGAAGGCATCAATCTCTTCGGATCCCCATAGGCTGCTGTCGTCGTCCTCGTCCATCTGTGTGCGATCCTAAATATGTTTCAGCAACTGTAGTTCTGAGAAATGGCTGCGGAGTCACAACTGCATTGAGGCATGTGCATACGCTGATCTTCAAAAGAGAGAGAGAGGTATGCAGAGACATCAATTGAGCAACCTCGCCGACCGGCATGAACTTTCAACATGATGCTCTTAATGTTGAACCTCATCAGGAATGATGGAGTTCGCAGCACAGCTTTGCTGTGTGGTTGTTGACTGCCGGAGGCAGCAAATGTGCATCTAATTGTCAACTCAGCAATGTTGCTCATGGAGTTCTTGACCGCTTTCTCTTGTTGGATGTAGGAGTTGATGTAGTGGAAACTGGCTCCTTTTGGGTAGGAGTCGTTGATGTCGGACGCTGATCAGATTGCTCCGAATGCTTTCGTATCCACTCTTGAGATGCGATAAAGTACTCACGCCACCATGAAGAGCCGTTAGTGGCCCAGTGCCATCTCCATTGTGATGCCGTGGGAGATCGCGATCTGGTGCGTTGTTCCATGGTGCTAACACAACTGGTTGTTTTGCAAAATGCTGCGGGAAAGAGTGTATCAATCGCTGCATACAAACACATGTGAAGTGAGTGCACTGACTGTCACACTTGGCAAAAACAACAGTCGTTGTTTTCACCGTCCGCTGCAAAGCACCCAATGGTGGTATGAACATGGTTGATCACCTATTGTTGCGAAGCTTCGAGTCGTTCCACTCGTTGCTTTAGCTCTGTGATCTGCCGGGTTGTTTGCAGAATAAACTCGGCTAATTGGTCGCGTAGAGCCTCGTCATTGAATGTGGAAGGTTCACTTCCGGTTTCAGACTCATAGTCCCGATGCTGTGTCAAAATCTCCATGAGGGCCGCGGAGAGGGCTTCACGTCGTGCCTCATCGACGGGTGGCGAATCTGTAGTCGCTGTGTTTGTCGGAAGAGATGCTTCGCTCATGGCTCGATGTCGGGATTCCAATAGGTGTCACTCTGAGGCAAAACTTCAGAAGGCAAAGTTATGGTGTGTGTCTGAAAGCAACATGTGTTGAAATGCGAGACGTATGCACTACCTGGCACTTTTTATACCGGCTTGCCTTAGCAGCATATTCACGACCAGTCAGGCGCGTTTTGCCTGATGAGGCTTTCGAGTACGTCGAGCTGCTGTTTGCACGAGGCGAGGATCGCCGTGGTAGCCTCGTGTTGAGTGGTCAACACCGTTGTAGCCTGTTGTATCAGGCGCTCGAGTTTGGCATTCGATTCAAGCAACGAATTGTGAAACTGCGTTATTGCTGCCATAATCTCAGTCGATGAATCCGGATCAGGGTGATGCGGAGGTGGAAATGGCGGGGTCGCCGGTGCAGCCACTGCTGCGTCCTGCTGTTCTTCCGGATCTTGGTGTTGCTCTTGGTAATCTTGGAAATCTTCGTCTTCTGCAACACGTAGGAACTGAGAGCGCAAAAGCGCCGGCTGTTGATTGTGGCTGCCAACCGCAGGTTGCTCGTTGCGGCGTCTGCTATGCTTGGAGATGGATGGCCGAGGACGGCCGCTCAGCGCTTTGTGGCTCGGCTGCAATCTGCCAGTCATGGCACTTTTATACATGATGATGCCTCAGTTAAACCCTGTAAATGGCTGCGGGAAGCACTGTGTTGATACAAGGCGGCTCTCATGTTGCAAAGTTGCATGGCTCTGGACACACGCACGGCAACTTGGCACAGTGTTTTGCTTACAGCTGTTGATCAGTATAGCCGGCAGCGATGTAGAGATCGCGCATGGCTCGGATGGCTGATGTGGCCTCGCTGCATGGTGTTGTCACTCTGCGTACCATGCGTGTGCGGGCCTGAAAACTGCTGCGAAGTGTTGCTACAGAGGTGGCGGACTGTGGGTGTAAAATATCCGCCTTGTGCAAAGTGCATTGATGCGTAAGACTGCTGTGCTGAGGGTTTATGGCGAAACCCAGGAAAATGTTGGCCGGTTCAGTTTCAAGCTGAACCGGTGGTTTGTAAAAAGATGCGTCAGTGAGCTGTGCAAAAGGAGGCAGTCGGGTCAGCTGTGCAGGTAAAAGAAGGACGCGGTTGTCGACGTATCTGGTAGCAAAAAAGAAAGCTTGATCCTGCTTGTTGTGGTCTGGAAAATGCTTGTGGTTCGTGAAAAGTTGTTTGTATGTGTGGTGCCAACACTGTTCTTCGACAGCAACCACGATGTTGCATAGGGCTGGGCTGCAGGGCGAGCCCATAGGTGCACCGCGAAATTGGTCAATGAGTGATGTACCGACAGTGAAATAGTTGAGTCGGAGCACTGCAATGATGAGTTGTGGTATGTGTTGTAATTGTATGCAAAGTTTGTTGCCGGAGGAGGCTTCTTGCTTCTTTTGTCTGCTTTTGCCCCTGTGGACTCGATGTGTGGGGTCTTTCTGTGAGTGGTCAATGAAGAATTTGGAAGAGTGTAGTGGGTTCTTCTCTCTGTACCATCGAACCATGATGCTGTACGCTGACAGAAACCGGCTCTGATCGACGGATGTAAAGAAGCCAGCCAAATCCTGATTGTACAGGATGTAATCTGTTGAATCGTGTAGTTTCCTGCGCTGATGCAGGAAGAGCGCTGTTTGTTTGAGCTGTGTTATCCCGTCTCCTTGGTGAAAGGAGTTTGGACATGCTTGAAGGGTCATCAGCTGCAGTACGTCTGCTAAGGCTTCCCGCAATTTCCTGCCCATAGTGTCGATGAACGCCACTATAGGACGGCCTTTCGTGAATTGCTTCTTTCTTTTCAGTAAAATGTAGGCGCGTGGGATGCGTCCCCATTGTGGAAAAGCCCATGTGTAAGCTGGTAGAAGACTGTGGATGTCTGTGTAGACATCAAAGTGGTGTTGTAGAGGTTGGTGCTGCGAGATCCGAAAGATCTCCTTGTCTAAAAAAGTGTTGTGTATGGCAATGTGATATAGTGCTGGGCAGTACCACGTGAGTCGGTTCGGGAAGTGATCTTCGCAATGGATGATGCCCGATGGTATTTTGTGTTGGACTTGCTTGATCATCTTGACCTGTAGTATGTTGTGTTGGCTGCAGTGTGTGTTGTGTTGTGGTATTTGTTCAGATACAAACTGCTTTGCAGTTTGATGGTTGTAAGGCAGTCCATAGTGTCGATGCCATGTGCGTATGGCTCGGCATAATTGGGAGGCCAACTGTGTGGGTTTCTGAAGGCAATTGCTTTTGCCGGAGTATGCCAAAAATTGATGTTGTGGTTGTAGTTCTGCAAGTTGGATAGCAATGTGATTGTGGAAAATGTGTTCCTGGGGAACTTGTGAGTGTAGTGGTGAGCATGTACAGGGTGGTGGTGAATCGGGTTGCCATGTGGTGTGGGCATCGCGCCAATTGTGTAGAAGTTGTTGCATGGGTGGGTGTTTCTTGTAGACAGGTTTTGTGCTGGGGAGATGGAATGGTGGAATGTGTTGTTTGTTGCTTGTTAACCTAGAGCGCAAAAATTGTCGTAGTTGTTGGGTGAAGGTGGGGTGTAAGAGTGGCTGTAGGTAAATGGGTTTTGTGACAGGAGGTGGTTTAAGTCGTCGCTTCTTAAAGACGGTGTTGAGAGCTTTGTGAGCGTGTCTGCGGTCGCGTCGTGGTAAGTTGTTGGATAGTTTATGTAAAGCGTATACTGTGGCTGCTGGTGTATCTGAGCGAAGCAGTTGTTCTGTTGTGTCGAATCTGGTGCGAGTGTTGGAAGTAAGATGTGAGACTGTGGTCCATGCCTGTTTTCTGGTATTGAATAAGGTGGAGTTGGTGAAGCTTCGAATGGAGTGGTGTAGTTTGCCTCGGCGCTGCTTCGCCCATAAGGTGGCTGTGCCGTTGTGCTTGTTGTTGGCTGCTTTTGTGAAGCCGGAAAAAGCTCCTTTCATGTGTGATGTGATGTAAGGAAAGTTGAGCTTGGATTGGTGGTGTTGTATGAGAGTGTTCTCCGTGGCTTCTAATTGCTCGGTGGGTATGTTGGCTTGTAGTACAATTGGTGTGTATTGGTGGTAGCATTTGTGTTTATGCCACCATCGTAAAGAAAGTTCGGCTTGTACAATCTTGTGTTGTTGAAGTTGCTTGAATTTTCGATTGCGTGTGCCCTCTCGTTGTGTGAGAGAGTGACTTGTGCTGCCGATGTAGACGTAGCTACGAAAAGGTTGTTGTGTGGTGACTCTGCAGTATACCACCTGTGGCTGACGAAAGAAAGAGAGTGTGTACGATGGAAAAGAAATGTTTGAGTGTGCAAACAGTCTCTGTAGGTTGGAGAAATGTCCTGCCTCATGTTTGAGGTAGAAATGTTGTGTGCGAAGTAACAGAGTCAGGCCTTGAAGCCAGAGTATGATTTGATGGAATTGTGTGGAGACTGGTTCTGCCAAAGGTGCGACGAATTGTAGGATGGATCTGCCCTGATCCAGAATGCGTGTGATGTTCTTGAATTGTTTTTGTCGGAAAATTGTTGTGTGATCTAGTGTCTGTCGGTGTTGAATCAAGTACTGCCTGAGTCACTCTGTCATCTGACTGATGATGGCGACAAGTTTGATCAGTGCTGGGGAGCCAAATTTGTCGATGGCTTTGGGTGGGACACCCCAAGCGACTGCAGCGGTCTGCAGTGTCTGCTCTTGTGAGTTGCTGAGTGAAGGGAATTCCGAAGCAACAATGTCAAGGTACTTTTTTACCTGTGTTTTTTGTTTGTCGCTGATGCCTTTGATGGCACCAAACCATCTGGTGATGCCGGATTCGGAGTGAACGCCAGTGAAATGATCTTGAAACCAAACACTGGCTTTTGTAGGCTGCTGAAAGATGCGCTGGGGATCCATCTTGGGATCGAGGGGTGCCGCCTTCGTTGGTGTAAGAGTTGACTGCTTCTGTCGCTTGGCGCCCAGAGTGGAACGTCCCGGAAAGTGCATACCTGTGGTGGATGACGATGCTGGGGAAGCATGTAACGGGTTGTTGTCTTGTTCTGCAGCGGTTGTGGTGAAAGGGGAGAGGCCATCAGTGGTAGGCCTGGTGTCGGTGTGTGTAGAGTCATCGATGGTAGCACGTTTTTGTCCACGAGTGGTTGTGGTGGGGGAAATCTCAATTGTGGAAAGTGAGAGAGGTGGTGGAGAGGGCGTGTTGATGGGAGTGCTGGGTGCGGTGGTTCGTTTTGGTTTCTTTGGTGCTGGTGTGCTGGGTGCCTCATTGTGTGCATCCGGAGCACGGAGAGTTTCAATTGTCTCCAGTGCTGTGGAAAGTCGTGCTTCCAGGTCGCTGATGCGATGTGCCGCCATAGTGTCTGCCTCTGTCGGCTGCGAAGGTTGAAGTGGGAGATGAGGTTGTGATTTGCTGGATTGTAGTGGTGTTGGAGATTCGGTGGGTTGCGATTGTGTGTTGTCTGTGTCAGATTTGACATCTTGCTTGTCCTTTTTGTTGCCATCATTGTACTGGTCCTGCAGCTCTTGCAGGTACAACACCAATTCCTTGATGAGGTGTGACATTGCTGGTCGTTTTGCGAGTGTGAGCTTTTCTTGCCAGCAGAATGCGGTGGCCGCTTGGTCCAGATCAATTCTCCTTGCTCGGAGTTGACCCATAAGTTCAGTGGTAAAGACGGCTTCGCTGATGTGTTTGCTGCATGTGAGATGGATGTCGAAGCCGTGTGCGGCGTACCGTAGCCAGTACGAGGACCAATTGTGTCGCAGAAATGCGACCAATGGTGCTGTTGCGATTGGCATGCCTGCCGTGCGGTTGTGCACTGAATGTGGTGTAGATTGAATGTGTTTGGGTAGGTTGAGGCCAAAAAGCTGCCTGTTGTCCCAATGCTCTGGTGTTTGAACGAAGTCGTTTGGTATCTGGGGATTTGCAGGCGTGGGATTGGGGTGTTGCTGTTGTTGGGTTGTGGCGGTGGCCTGAAGTAATGTATGTGGCGAAATGCTGGGGTTTCGAGTCGTCATCGAAGATGGACTCACAAATGTGTGTTGGGGAGTGGCAGGTGTGAGGGTTGGCAGTGTGGTGGGTGATGTTGGGCCGGGAAACTGTTGGGGTGGGGGAGGGGGTGGAGGGAAAGGTGGGAAAGTGGTGTTGTGGCTGTAAGGGTGAGCTGAACCCCAAGTAGTCGGGGTTAGGGATGAGGTGTGTGGTGGGATGTTGTGAATCCCTGGTGGTGGGGAGATCGGGTGCATTGGGGTGCTGCTGGTCGAGGTTGTTTGCCGCTGCACCGTACTGATTGCTGTACCAATGATGCCTGTTGGCATTGTTGTATGCCACTGAGGCTGTGTCGGCTTGTACATGGTTGCACAATGGGGCACTACGATTGCCTGTGACTGCAAAAGCTGCGCATGGAATATGCATGAGCAACATGGTTGGCTTGAGTGTCAGCATCAACTTGTGCGATGCATCCAGCATGCAGCTGCATCGACTCTTCTTTGGCTCAAAAGCGGGGTCGGAGCAAATGCTTGATTGCAAACAGCTATGTGTACCGGGATTCAGGCCTGGAAGAAAATGTACTGGAGAGTTAAAGGAAGACACGGAAGAAAAAAGAAGAAAGCAACATCACTGAATGAGGCCGAATCCAACGATGCTGAAGTGCCCCGAGTGGAATCCCCACTTCTCTGGGGTCCGCACGACACCCTTTCGCCCCACGATGAAGGCTTCTCTGTACATGTCCCGATACGTCATCTTGTAATGCTGATACTTAGTCCGTATTGTCCCGATGACGATCACTCCCTGTTGGCCCTTGGGCCGCCGTGTACATTGATCGGTAACTATATGTACCGTGCTTTCCGATACATCTCCTGGGGTCGCATTCCCGTATATGACGCAAGAGGGAATGGGTGGATAGGACTTGTCGTCGAAGCAATGGCTTACTGAACTTGGGCGGACCAAGTCCTCGCGCATTATGCGCGCGGCACTTGCAATGCTCGTGCCGTGTCCGGCGGTGTAGATGTATGTTTCCCCTGGTGGGTCGGTGGCACGAGTGCCGAATGCTCTGCGAGTCTCTCCAGCCCACGGGATGAATAACATAGTATGTACGCCGTCCGATATTGGCGTCAGCGTTGCCCCCAGTTCGTTGCACGCTGATCGCGTGCCCGACTGTAGCACGGCATGTGCAAATTCGGCTAAAGTCTCCTGCCTGAAATCGCTGTCAGCAGCTATCTCGCCCAAGGTTTTGGCGAGTTTATGTGCTTCTTCCATGTCGACAGCGTGGGGGGTCGGCTTTTCATGATCGTAAAGCTCAGAGAAAGGCGCCACATCAATCTGTGGTGGTCTGCTCTGTTTGCCCAGTTGTTCGAGGGTTGGCTGACCCGATGGGGCAGCAGTTGTGGATGCATCAAAAGTCGGGGCAGGTGTCCGAATAGAGCTGGGGGGATTGTGCTGAACCTGTTGGCGAGAGGATGTGCCCTGGCCTGTTGGGGGCTGCTGTTGTGCTGCTTGGTTGCCCTTGATGCGAAGGGCGATTCGCTGAACCTGCGAGGCCAATGTCCTTTGTGGGACCTTGGGTGGGGTAGGTGGCCTCTGACGTGGCTGTGTGGCTCTGTAATGCCACTTGTTGGCATCATCATCACGCACTGTAGAATAGCTGCGGAGCACAACCGAGGTCCGGGGAGGTGTCGATGAAGATCGCCTGGTGTCCCTGCGAGAGCGGCTTCTGCGAGTGTCGCGGGATCGGTGGTGTCTGCGTCGGCGGTGCTGTCTGCCGCTGCTTGCAGGTCGTGCTCTGCTGCGTGTGTGTCGTCGGCGTCTAGTGCTCACGGTGCGAGTTCTGCTGCGTGTGGGTGAGCGCCGTCGCCTGCGTGGTAAAGGAGGGTGGTGGGGAGAAGTACGTGCTGCGAACTGGTCAGTGTCTGCCGATCCCGTAGCCGGGGGTGGTTGTGTGGGTGGCACTGTGCTGGCGGAAGGGGTGTTGGCTGTGTTTGTTGGTTGTTGTTGGGGAGTCATTGCCGGTGTCTGCGGGGCAGTGTGTAAAGTATTGGTAGTGGGAACACTGATGGGTTGAAGTTGTGGAGCTTGTTGGAGTGTTGTTGGCGGCGGTATGTGGGGTTGTTGAGTGGGTTGTGTGGACGGGATGTTGCAAGGTGCAGGTTGGGGTTGTGGAGCAGGTGGTGTAAAAGGAAGGTTGTATGTGGTAGGCTGGGGCTGATGCGGTGTCAGAGTAGATGGGCTCGTGGGAAAAACTGTTGGATGGGTAGGCAAAAGAGCAGGGTTCAAGAACGGGGGGGGGTGTTGTGACATGAATTGCTGGGGTGGAGGTTGTTGTGGCATCTGGGGTTGTGGCGTGCTGAGATGTGTATAGACCGTCGGATGCTGTGGAATAGGGGCAGTGTGTCCACACGGCATCATGGGGAAGCCGTGCGTCTGCTCGACAGGAATCGTAGTGGGTTGTGTCGGCAGTGTGGGCTGCTGAGTGGCAGCAATGCCAGTTGGCATCATTGCTGGGTAGCTTTGTGACTGCGGTACCCAGGTGTTCGGGTGAAATTGATTCAGCACCGGTCGGGCTGTTGGTGCATATGGTGTTGCTGGTGGCTGCGCGGCAAAATAATCCGGCCACATAGCTGCAACGAAGTGGGTGAAACAAACACAGTTGCACAAGCAAAGTGCAGGCTGTCCTGGTTGTCCCTGCTGGACTGATTTGAGAGGTCGTAGACGGAGAGAAGGAAGAGGGCCGAGTACTCTCCGAAGAGAGCGCTGTTTCACTTGCTGTAGACACTGTTACCGCGTCTGCACTCATGTCAGATGCACATGCCCTTGCAGTCCCTGAGGAATAAAGAAGCGGTAAAATACGGGGCAGACTAGAGAGGTAGCACCTGCTCACTAGACGCACTTTACTGCATTAGCCGTCCCCTTACTGCACCTGCACTCATGTCAGACTCACATGCGAGCATCAGAGAGAGAGAGATAAAGTAGCATCTGGAGATTCTGAACGATCTGAACGAAGGCTGAACACCCGGTTCATCACCGGTCTCCCCGGAGGGTCACCACGGCGCCATGACGGAAAGCCGTTGCTCTGGAGTCTCATCGACCCACGCTGATCACACTGATGGATTCGGCCACGAGTACGAGTGCAAGAGGAAAAAGAGAGGCATGTTGTTCATGTTGCAAAAGTTTGTCAGATTGTGGCAACCGTACAACTTGTTTGTTGTCAAATCAACCACCAAAAGTGGCAACTGAAAACTCTCTAATCTTGGCACAGGGGCCTTCTAATCTTGCTGGCTCAGGGGCCTCAGCTGTGTTTTGCAGGTACACAACAGAGCGTCCTCTGTCGCATCAGCATCTCTTAGCAGCCTCTTCGTTGGGCAGGCACTGCTAAAGATGTCCTGCCCCCCTGCAACAGTTGATTTAGTAAATGTCCAATGCCGGATTGTGTTGAAAAGCGAAATTGCAAACAGTGTAGGAGTGACCCTCTGCTCCCATGTGCTAGGGAGGTTCACACACACACACACACACACACACACACACACACACACACACACACACACACACACACACACACACACACACACACCACACACACCCACCACACACACCCACACACACACCACACACACCACACACACCACACACACACACACACACACACACACACACACACACACACACACACACACACACACACACACACACACACACACCACACACACACACACACACACACACACACACACACACACACACACACACACACACACACACACACACACACACACACACACACACACACACACACACACACACACACACACACACACACACACACACACACACACACACACACACACACACACACACACACACACACACACACACACACACAGCTGGATTCGGCCAAGAGAGCAAGAAGAGGAGAGTATGTTGTATGTTGTTATCTAATCTTGCTGCCTCAGGGGGCCAGCTGGGCAACCGTACAAATTGTTTGTCTAATCTGGACACCACAGGGGGCCTGTCCTCAGACTAATCTTGGCACCACAGGGGGCTGCCGAAAATTGTGCAGGTACATGACTGAGCGTCCTCAATCACCTCCCTTCCAGTGACCTAGCTTCGTTGGATCAGGTCAGTCACTGGAAGCCTGATCCCCCTGCAATCGTGTAGGAGTGACCCTCTGCTCCCATGTGCTAGGGAGGTTCACACACACACAGCCCCACCTTGGGGCGACTGTGTGCAGTGGAATAAAACCGCGCCAGGGCTCCAAGACCTAAAACGAACCCCAAACTAAACCACAAGACCCTGAGGGCTGCAATGCCCGTTTGCAAAGCATGTTGATGTGGTCCAGAATGTAGCAATGTTGTGGTAGTCCAAGCTGTGGTGAGGCGTTAAAGTTAGGGTTCAGGACTGTCCTTCAGCTGGGCACGCAAGCCCCCAGAAGCGACAGAGGGGAAGGGCGGCTGATCAGCTGCCCTTGCGAGGGCCCAGATCCAGCCAGGTACTGTTCCTCAGCTGGGCGCG
>CAJNDT010000166.1:22500-95000 GCA_905221615.1 Symbiodinium sp. CCMP2592
ACACAGACACAGACACAGACACAGACACACACACACACACACCTAAGCCCCAAACCGTTAAAACCCCCATAGTCCTATATGGTAACCCGTATAGTTCCCTTAAAGGTCGTGCATCTCAGAGACGGATGTTAAGGCCCGTAAAGACTCTTTGATGTCCATGTGCTCGCAGGCCTCGAAGAACCCCTTTGCGGAGGGAAGCAATGCTGCGGCTGAGGTGTGCTTGTATGAACGGTTTTGCGTTTTGGATCTGATATGAGCTGTCAAGCAGCAAACTGTGAGGCGGCCCCGCATCAAGATGATGGTGACGTAAGCTTGCCGAAGGAGTTCAGCACCCATTCTGTGGAGTCTTCTCAGGCCGACATTCAAGCCGAGAATGTGCTGCTGCTACGGCCACGTGACCTTGGAAGGTGGATGCTACTCATAGGCAAAGCATGTTCCAGAATGCTGAAGCCTGCGCCGTTTGTGGTTCCTGGTTCGGAACCCAGTGCTTGGGGATGGTGTTTGAGCTGACGAGTGTGCAAGTTGAGCAGCTTAGGCTTGGTAAACGCTGGATGCGACCACGGCACCATTGTCGAATGCCTCGTGGCTGACATGTCTATGTTTTTGCAGCATCGCTTGCCCAGCAGCCAAGGTGCAATCTAAGCGTTTGTGCTGCCTGCTCGCCCAGCATGATCGTTACAAAAGGCACAGGATTCGCGGCATGTTCCACCGTCGACAGTGCTGACGGTGCCATTGAAGGTGATGCTGGCTTGCAACGCGTTTGCAACCCGTGCGTGACGGCGATGCAAGAAGCGGCCGACCTAAAGGCAGGGGTCTGTTGGAGTCGGCGAAAGGATGCGAACGATTGGCCGTGCACCGAGGAGCGAGTGTTCGCGCTGGCCGATGCCCTGGACGGCATCACGGGGGAAGATGACCCTGGCAAAGAAGAGGACAACTCCGGCGAAGCCAAGAAGTCCGTGCAGCAGGGCTTCCTGGCATGCGAGGTGCGACCATTCTGCATTTCGACGCATGCCCGGCATGCTTACGAAACCCATGAGGCATCAGTCTCGAAGCTAGAAGACCTTCGCCGACGCCATGAAGTGGCCTTCACTCAGGAGTGAAAAGCGTGTTATTTCTTCAGTAGTTTGGCCCGAGCGTGGTGGCGATCTCTGTGCCGCATGCACTGGTTACTGGAGGTTGGTGTCTTGAAGAAAGAGCTTCAAGAGGTGCCATGCAGTTTCGCAGGGTGCCCACTAGGAGTGCTGCACAGCAGGCAGCAAAGTCCAGAGAAGACGATGCAAGAAAGCGGGCTGCTGCTGCCTCTGCAATGGGGTCTTGTCTCCTGCATCAAAGTCGCGAGGGTGGCCGAAGTTGACAGTGTGTTGCGTTTTCTTGTTGTCCTCAAGGCTCTTGAATCTGAGTTCCAGGCAAGTGGGTGCGAAGGGCGATGGCTTCGTGTAGTTTGCTCTGCATTTTGCATTGCTGCAATATTCGGCTTTGCAGCTGTGCGCTTGCGGTTTTTCGGTGTTGAGGCGAAGAGCCGAAACGAAGAGCAGCAGAGGTCCCGCCTCGAGGCGGAAGTTGACATATCGCCATGCTGTGAGCACGTGCCTTTTCGATGTTTGTGCCCTTGAAACTGCTCCCAAGCTCCCTCTCATGGGGTGTCGACAGTGAGGGCACCCTTTGCAATGCAGGTTTCATAGGGGCAGTGGGAGCCGTCCGATGCGATTCGACGTCCCTGTGCCTGCTCGAAACACCGCATTGTGTCTCATGTTGGCGGCCCGGGTGCTTTCGCCAAAGCAGGAAGCCCAAGCTAAGTAGGAGTTCACGCTCATCTTGCATCGTTTCACTGAAGGCATCACCCGCAGCAAACGACTCCTCGCACTGCTTGTTCGAGTGACCACTTTCCTGACCAAGCCTCAATCGAACCTGCCAGTTTTCCAGCCTGCGGCAACCGAGCACAGGTTTTATTTGATACCAGCAGTGAGGGTAGAAGCGCCTTGGAAGGGAGAGTTTCTCGAAAGAGTGGGAGGATGGCCGCAACTAGGCAGACCCAAGAAAGTTTCCGGGAGCAGTGCTCTTCTGTTCGCCGTCCAGCAGGAGCGGGCAGGGATCCAACTGCAGTGGGCAGGGAATCCAACAGTTCTCAGACTGCACACTGCTCCGCCCGAATCAGGCGCACATCAATGGCAGTGCCATCCAGTGAATCTAGTGCCTCCTGAAAGGCAGAACCCTTAAAGTGACACAGCTCAGCCGTGAAGCTGTTTGCGGAAGGCCCAAGCTCGAGAAGAGAGGCAGAGACGGGCCTGCGTGGAGGACAGGAAGGGTCACTGCAGCTCGCTGCCTTTACCGTTCTAACATCCGGTCGTTGAGTGCGCTAATCGGGCCTCGCAGTCTGCGTTTACCATGCATGTGCACAGCAGGGGAGCAGCTTCTAGATTCTAGTCTGTCTCAATTAAGCAATTCCTTGCTTGTGTTTTTTTGCACCGGGGGATTCGGCACGGCCACATCAGACCTTTCGTTGCGACCGATCAGATGGTGGCCCATGTAAGCTAAGAAGAGAGGAATAGCAAGAGAGGTTGGCAGATGTTGGCAGGGAGAATCCAGCCGCCGTGGAGGCAACCGAAACGACATAAACGCTGTCCAACTCACGTGCGTTTTGCTTTTGACTTGGGCGCCTGTAGCCACTGTAGGTAGGCTTCCATCTGGCGTCAATTTTTGAACTCCTGTCTTACCGTCTGTTTGCTTTCCATACCCCATTTGTGTTAGATGAGTGCGAAGAGACAGTAGCAGGCAACATCACAGCAGGCCGACGTGTCTCGTTGTTCGCCGTTAAGTTTGCACGTTCGTAACGCAACACTTATCATTCTCGAACAGAAGACAATTATTGCAAGTGACTGCGAGACAACCTGGCAAGGAGGAGCTGCAGGAACTGCGCTTGGAGAAGAGCAAACTGCAGGAAGAACTCCGGAATGTGGCAGACGTCGCCAAAGGCTCACTTGAGGCATCATGTGAAATGCGCCTGCCTCGTCTTCCACGGGATAGAAAAGCATCAGCGCATTTGCCTCAGACCTCGATGCCGGCAAGACATGTCGGCGGGGCCTCTACCCCGTCTTCACAATCGGCTGGCTGCTGAGACAGTCTGATCGTGGGGTCAAGGGTGAAACAGTGGAACACGGTGAACTAGCAGAGTCTCGGCAGATGAGTCCTCGCTGTTGCGAGGTCATTGGTGACCCGTTGGGAAGACCTGAGCCAGCCGCAGAGGGGCCAGCTCAAGAGAACTGTTCAGACAACTGCAAGAACCGTTGTAACTTGATGTGAGCTTCGCGTCTCACGGTCAAGGATTGTCGCCAGCGACGCCGGAGAGAAACCTTGAGCTTCCTGATAGCAGCGTTGCTGTCTGAAGTGTAACGGTGATAGCAGCTAGCGTTCGTCGCCTTCAATCTGTGGGATGTCAGCGAAGCAAGCAAATGAAGATTTGTTTCAGCTGCCGGACTGCAAGTCCACGCCGAACCCACTCCGCAAGCGCCACCTATGAAGCCAGCTCTGAAGAGGGCAGCAGTCCTCATCCCCTTCAGCTTTGGAGCAAGCGCAACACCGAGCGACGAGTATGCAGCCGCCATGGCTGGCATGTCCGTGCCGAAGCTTCGAGTGGACCTGGCTCAGACCGCTGAGCTTGAGGAGCTGTGCCGAGCTCAGACTTGCGAAGAGCTGTGAGAGGTAGCATGTCGAACCAGTCTAGGCAACTCGAGCCCGGCTTCTCCGCCGAGTTTCTCTGCCACTACTGCGAGACGAAGGACTTCCGTTCAAACAGCTCGCGCTTTCGCCACGGAGAGCCGCCGCCCGGGTGCAGGACTTGGAGCAGGTCACATACCTGGAAATCCAGGCAGAAGCCAGACTTGACTTACTTGACTCTGACTGGGCCCAGCACAACCTCCCAGCACAGGTAGATACATGAGGGTCAATGAGCAATGAACATGTCAGCCCTTTTGGCCTGGGACTGTGTGTGCACAGCCAGGGGGTTCCCTCCTCCAGCCCAGAGAGGTAGTGCGATGTGCAGAAGTTGGCATGTCCGGTTGAAGCTGCCCCGCGTCTTGAAAATGTGGCACGATTCGGGTACTGCATCAACTGGAGATTCATACGTGCCGGACTGTCTTAGAGCAGCAGTGGCTAAGCTCGCAAAACTGTTGCACGATGGGTTTCTTCGTTTCATTGAGTGAAATTGTTCCGATTTTCTCCTCGACGGCAAGTGGCCTTCAAGTCATCTCGGAGGCACAGCGAACAGGAAATCTCGACAAAGACAATTCAAATGCGTTCCACTGGCACGCGGTGCTCTCAAAATTAAGTCCACAATGCACGTGTACATGTGCGTGGATATGGCAAGCAGTATGAATATGTGTGCATATATGTGTATGTATGTGTATGCATATATACATATATATATATATATATATATAGAAATAGATATGTAATTTCGCTATGCATGTATTCATTTGCTGAAAAATACATCTAAATAATCTACATACACATATGTATACAGAAGAGGAGGCTGTGGGGCCTGCGTTTTGGCAACCCACTGTTGTCAGTGGTTTTTGTATGTTTCGAATGGTTGTGCGTGGTTTTCTATGTCAGTTTGTCGCTCGTTTGATGCGCATGCGTGCATGTTTCTGTTTCCAACTGCAACATCAGCTCTGAATTGTTTCAAACCCGGTGGTCTGTTCATAAACACAGGGTTTGTTTATAAACACTGCGTTTCGGTATGCCGTGCTTTCAGCGTGTTGAGTTTGTTGGATTTGCTCGTTGTCTTTTATGTCCATTATATGATAGTTAACTTTTGTCTTCTTCTCTATATGCTGCTGGTTTTGTGTTTGCTCGTAGCCATTTTCATATATCGTGATGTCGCGGAAGCAGTCGAGGGGGGAGGGGGGGGGGCAGAAGTCTTGGCTTGATGTTCCAAGACCCCGCCCCCCCTTCCACCGCCCCTCCCCCTCACCCCTGCAGCACCAGCACCGCGCCACTGACTCCAACCAACAAGTTCACAAACCTCGCCTTACCGCAAATCTTGCACACTGACACAGATACGTTAACTGGGCTTTTTCCAAATATCGGCTCGTGTGGCTTAGACCAAGACCTTGTCTGATTGAGAAAACTATGAGATCACTGGTATTTACGGTGTTTCCGCGTATGGAAAACACAACGTTATGTGGTCGGTTGTTTATAAAAACGTGGCCTTGTTTATAAACAAAAGAGTTGTCCATAAACACAGGGTTTACTTCGGTGGAATATGGTGCATATGTCCGTATGCCTGTCTTCCCGTGTAAACACAAGTGTTGTTGCTACATAGCTCAAAGGTCCAGTCTTTGCCATCTTTCTAACCTTAGAGGACCAGAGGGATATGAAGGATTGATTGTATATCGAACCAAAAAATTTCTGATACAGATACTTTTGGACATGGAGGCCATGCAAGATCATGCAACGGCCTGGACCACAAGGGTTCGTAGAACGTTATCGTTCCCCGAGCGAGGCTTCAGCGGCAGCGGACCCATAAAAAGCAGATGTCCGGATTCAGAATTCATACTGATCCAGATGCTCGCCATTTTGGATTGTAGACTGTGGGTAACCAAAGCGAAGGTACCTGTAGCAGCCAGCAGGACATGAACATGCGCAAACAGGATTCGAGTCATCTTCGACAAGTACCAGACTTGTCAACTACAGGCAGCTTTTCATTATTCCTTGGCTCCGTGACAGTCACACATGCTAATGCATGCATTGAACTCACTCATATTTGTTGACATGCAAAAACAAGTTTCAAGCACTGACCTAAACACTTATTTCGATTCCTGTGCACTTTGCCAAATAAGTACACTAATTCAATACATACCGGTTCTCCAACAACCGGACACTGCTTGCCAAAGCAGATGATGCGTTGGTTCTGGTCTTGGGTGGAGTGGCTTGATCGGATGAAGAGCCTTGCAGGGATAATTAAGATGTGCGGCTCCGTGTCGGACATGTCGAGTCTATGTGGCCTATCCCAAGACTTGGTTTGATGAAGAACAGAATACACGGTATTATGGTGTTTCCTGCCTGTGATGGTTGTTGTGGGAAAACTTTGAATACGTAGCCAGTCAATGCCGCAGTGTCGTACTCGTTGACGTCTGACTATACAATACTATACACAGGCTAAACCTGACCTTGAATACATTGCCAAGGAATAGAAGGGGGGACTTTGTGGTGTAATGCTGCGTGCACCCTTTAAGTGCTTGAGGTTGTCTGAATGTAAGTATGACACAAAAGGTGGGTCTGCAAAAGCCCAGGCCCCACAGCAATCTGCTCTCCATGCATATATATATATATATATCTATATTTGCATATATATATATATGTATAAGTGTGTACATGTATATACATATACACATGTATATGTATATATGTATGTAGCTAATGCCTCTGTGTGTGAGTGTGTGTCGACATCTTGCACGACGAACAAACAGGATCTTGGAGAAGCTCCACCAAAAATGTGGAGAGCAACTTGAAACACTTCGCCAAATGCTGGCATACGTCTTCCTCATACACCGACTACGCCGCATTGTCTGGAACAGCAACATTTACAGATAGGGCTGTGTGCGCTTAACTGTGAGAAACAGTGAACAAGCGACACAGTTCCGAGCGACTCACATGCGCTGGAGTATTTCCGGTATGGCTGCAGGTCATTTACAACGGCTCTTGACGGAAAATTGAGTTTTCAGGGATAGTGAATGATTCTGTAAGCGACTTTCGGCCTTGCGGTTTTTCATCTAGGTTAGAACTTAGGATAGAACTTAGGACTAGAGTGTAGAGTTGCAGAGTCATGGTCTGCTTTCGTCTTTCTTCCAGTGCCTTCTGCAACAAACGGTTTGAGTTGAGCCCGAAGAGCGCAGCCTTTCTATGGTCTTGACATGGGCAGGTGGATTCTGCAACGCAGAGCCTCGAGCTCCTCGGGGAACATCTGCCGAAGCTCCGGCAGCTCAAGCTCACAGATCCTTCGAGCGTGCTCAGCCTTCGGGACTTAGGCACGTGCAGCATCTCCTTGCAGAGCCCATGCATCGCTTTGCCGCGTGGCTTTCCTGCGGAGGCTCCGGGCTGAAGCACTTGGAGGTGCTCTGGATGAGCCGCTGCGGTTTGCAGGACTTGGGTGGGGCCTCAGCCCTGCTCCCGTCCCTCAGGCACGGGGACTTCACAAGTGTGTTCCACGGACATGACATGCTTGCATTTGCATGTGTGGACAGGGAGCTCTATCTGTCCTTTAATGACGTGGTTGTGGCATGTCTGCATCAGCAGCGTAGCTCCTTTGCACATGTTGCAGAAGCTGACGGCAAATCTTGGGAGAGATCTGCAATGTTGCCCGGCGAGTGTCATGATTTTCATCGTCGATTCTTAGGATGCGACGCCTCTCAGTGGGTGCGAGCAGTTGGAGGTTTTGGATCTTGAGGGCAATGCCATAGCCGACGAGGAGGATATACGCCACCTGGCCAGCATCGAGTAGGACGGGAGCTTCACGAAGCAGCATTGGCAACGCCGATTTTCAGGAGCATTGGGCAGCTGCTCGCACCTGCGACGCTTGGAGAGCAAAGATTCGGGGCCATCAGGAAGAGCTTGGACTTGGACTCCCTTTCGAAACAACTCAGGAGAGCTGAACTTGGCAGGCAATCCTGTTTATCGGAGCTCCTGCAAGACTCTCGGCCTCAAACCATCTCCTTGTGACCGCTGGGCAGCTGTGTTCTGAAGCCAACGACTCTTTCCAGCATTTTGGACAAGCTGAGGGCAGGTGCCCTGACGCGTGATCGGGTGATCGAGCTGCTTCCGAATCTGGAGGTTCTAGACGATCTCCGGACGAAGATGCCTGGCTATTGTAGCTGAAAGAGCACTGACACCTCGCAGTGGTTTTGAGAAGTGGTGCCTGCGGTGTTGCAGGTTACTCGCGCAGCTTGTAGCTAAGGATAAGCTCAATACCACGATCCTTTGAGTGCATCTCGGCTTGGATGCTTGCGGCTGCATGCACCAGAGTGCCAGAATTCCACTGGTTATTTTCAGCGAGAACCTCCGCCTTGCCTCATTGCCAGTACCTGTGCCCATCAAGGCGTGGATTCAGATGTCGACGACCCTTTGGACACCTGGACTAACTGACTGGCACTGGAAGCGCAGCCTTTTGATTCTCAGAGTTTCCTCGGAGAGCTGAGGATGAGAATTTCCCAAGTCGCGGCACCGAAGCTCCAGCAAGTGAGCCAGAGGCCAGAGGCGTTTTCTGTCGTCTTGCAAGGGACGACTGTGACTTGTCATGTGCCTGTGGACATGCGGAGGAGGGCAGAGACTTGGGCAGTGCCGATGAAGACGAGCAAGAGCCGCAGCAGCGGCCCTACCGAAGACTTTGGCTCCCAGAGCACGTGGTGACATCCGACGATGGTTGATACAGATGGCCTCGGATAGCGCCTTGAAAGGCATCCCCTGCTGCTTGCGGGCTTTGCCGACAGGCGTGCAGCCGCTTGCCTACAAAGAAACCGGGCCTGAGCCGTGGTGCTTAGAGCCAAGCAGGGCAACAGAGAGAACGCACAAGGAGATTCAGGGCAAAGTTCCTTTTGCCGGCGAGCCAGACGAGACCGAGCTTATTCTCGAGCAGCTGAAGCGGGCCAGGAGCGGATCTCTTGCCTGTGGCGGCCTGCTTTCATCACGTCTTTTCAAAGATGCCTGGAATCCTGACGAATCCTGCGCCTGCCCTCCTAGCAGGAGACAGTTGAAAGGCCACGCCTTCACAGCCCGACCGGCCTTTGCCGGGTCGGGTCCTTCGGGAGCCTCAGGCGGCTTCGGCGTGCAGCTGCCGCGAAGGAGAGCCGGATCCCCTGCCATGCAGCGCATGCGGAGCGCAAGCGGAGCGAAAAGAACATTTGTGGGAGGACAAAGACGGCGGAGAACCAAGAGGGTTTTCGGCCAGCGACTGCCTCGAACTCGCGGCTACGCTTCGAGGAACCTAGTTTGCAAACACGGTAGCCTGTTGCAGAACGGCTTAGGCGTTGAGCTTCAGTGTGATGGGGCGGGCTGCCATAGGGCCGGGGGGACCCTTTACAGACGTTCACACGCAGGTGCATTTGCTCGGTTGTCCTTTTGCCATTAAGCCGCCAGCCATCTCCATAATGCCTGTGGTGTGGAGAAAGGATATGCTGCCAGCAGACTCTGCCAGCGACCTTACCTGTGGCTCGGCAGTGTGACGATCGAGCGTCTGCATTAGAGTTATTAGTTCATTAGAGAAATGGTGTCAGAGGACGTGTCGAACTTGGGGCCGGTCGCAGGTGGCGAGACGCTGGCAGGGAACCCTCTGCGAGCGCTCCGCCAGCGCCACCCTTCCGGAGCCTCCACTGCTCGGGAGGACGGCACGTAGCTCTGTCTCACGGGATCCCCCGGGTCCATCGATCTCTCGGCGTCGTTGCGTCGTTGCAGCCTGCAGGTCGGCATGGACATTCGGCAGCTGCTGCAGCGCTATCAGACATACACACAGTTCACTCCTCAGCTTGAGAGGAAACCTTCGGCACGGCTCAACTCTATTGCTCATAAGATTCTAAGATGCCTTTTTACTATCACGCCACCGGGCCACTGGAAGCTGAGGCCTGGCATTGCCCGGTCGCCGAGCACTGCAGCTTGGCGTCGTTGAGAGTGCCAAGTGCCACATGCGCTCGTCGCGTTTTTGTGATCACCCTGAGCCGCTAAGGGGGCAGAGCAAAGTCCAGCCGCTGGGACGCAAAAAGGGAAAGGGATCCAAACGACGGCCGACGGCCCCGGACGGCCTCCACTCTTCGGTCGGTTGCCGTTGCACCCCTGCCAGGCGGCTCGGGCGGCTACCCCCGACGTTCGTGTAAGGACTCCGAAAAGCCGCCAGTCCGCAAGCTTTCGACGGAGATGAAGAGAGAGATTTGCATTTTGACCCTTCCTTCTTCCTTCGGACGGCGCTTCCCAGGCTTCGGTTTCTCTCTTCCGGAGCCAAGGCAGCAAGTGCTTCGTGTGTCGTAGGCATTCGGAGGCTTCCGAACCCCGCAGATGTCTCGGGAGGACCCCGTCTGGAAAAAGCCCGCAGGCCGAATCAGTGCAGTTTTCTGCGTACTCGTTTAAACGCTGCCGGTCTTGCAGGTCTCCGAGATCACTGCGTCCCCATCGCCCTCTCCACAGTCCCCGCAGAGGCCAACATCACCCCCAAAGTCGCCGGTGCGGCCAAGCGGGAGCCGAAAAGGACGGCCGCCGCTGCCACGGAGCATCTCGCCCGCAACCGTGGCTGTGAGGGTCGGTCGGGGTGGGTTGCGTCGCCTTTGACTTCGCAAGGCAATGGCTACCATGCCACTTCCGCTGGCAGCTCTGAGGTGCTGGAGCTAAGCTGAACGGTTCAGAAACGAGTGCTGTTGATGAAGCTTGCGTAGTTCGGGCAGTCGAAATGTGACATGCCGGATCAAGTCAAACAAGAAATGTCACAACACTCCTCACTTTGACACTTCATGGTGAGGTTTTCCCCCGGGTGTGTACCTGGGCACGTTCTCGTTAGCCAGAGCACCTGCCCCACGCTGCCTGACCCTGAAATTTGAATCTGACTGCAAGATGGGTTCGGCCAGCAGATTTTTCCGATGTAGGCCGCGATGCAAGTGTCAACCTCCATACTAAGTAATGCGAGATGCGGTGCGCTGGCTGCATTTCTTGTCATGTTTCGGGACCTTGAAAGCTGGAGGAAATGTCCAGCTGCGAGCATGCGGAGCCCAAAAGACTTCTTTCCATCAGCCCGAGCCGAAGCGAAGCTGCGCTGGGCGACTTGAAGATGCTCGCCTCTTGAGTTTCATGTCTCATCGGGATCTGTGCTCTCTGCACCGCAGACTTGAGAGATCAAGGGAACGAAAGTTTCCAACACCATGACCCAAAATCTCGTGCTGGGGCTTCGCGCAGCACGCGAAAAATTGAGAGCAAAACATGCCCCTTGGAATGCAGGGGGTCTGGGTTTCAGCGGTATATGCTTTAACAGGAGGAAGTGATGCGGTTTGTGGGCATCCTTGTGCAAGCAGCAATGGCTGAAGGGTTGCCCGACCTGCATGTAGGGCGTAAGATGTCTGGTGCTGTTGAAATTGACTTTGCCTCAAGCATGATGTGTCCCATGTGGCCCTTGTCAAACGTTTTTTACCTCCCCCTCTCCCTCTCCCCCTCTCCCCCTCTCCCCCTCTCCCCCTCTCCCACCATTGTTCATGTCACCTTGTTTTTCACCCTTTTAAAAAGTCTTATTGAATCTTGTGCTTTTGATTGGCTCACAAGTCATGGTTTCACAAAACCTTTCAGTGCAATTACCACCTCACTCAAAGTACTAACTAAAGTGAATGCTCTTGCTTCCCCTCTCTAGCTCCAAGTTCCTTTCACAGTCTCGTCCTGCGGCATGCCGGGTCCTCGACTGAATCCAACAAGACCCAGCCCTGAAGCAACAACACTCCCCGATTCTGTGGGAGAACAGGTTCGCGGCCATGGCCTCTTTGGGAAGGGTCAAGGCGCTCTCCAGCAGGCCATGAGACTGATGTTTGTGGTCCGGCCAGGATGGCCAGGCTACTGTAGCTGGGTGTTGAGTCGGGGCCAACATAGGGGTTTGGAGTTCCGGACAAGGTCCCAGGGTATCGACATTTGCAGAGGCCGAAGGCTTTCTGGGATCCGAGGCGCCGAGAGCTCGAGTGTCTGATGCGAGCACGAGCACGGAGGATGCTTCCAACCCCAACGGGTGTGACTGTCGACCTGGCTCTGTGCTGAACACTTTGTGGTGCGATGGCTTGGTTGCCTTTTTGCAGGCCTTCTGGCTGCTCGTGTGTGGGGAAAATGCGCTCAGACGTCTCGACTTGTAAAACCAAAGTCAGCATGGTTGGCCGCCCGCAGCTTGCCCTTTGACGACGATAACGACGCAGTCGAACGCGCAAAATCATGTCGACACTGGTCGTTGCGCTGCACGTCAGCCACAACTTTGGCGAGCTCGCAACTAACGATTGCACATCTTCCTGGTAGAATTCGCGCACAGTTTTGAGCTTCGCCTGGCCTCCGAGGAACAGCACGGGATATTGTATTATTGGGTGGGAAGATTTGCCCGTTCCACTCAGAAAACTCTTCGATTGTCCGACACCTTCGCCACATGCAAGAACAGCAAATCAGTGCATGTGTCATTCTATCTGCTGCACGCAAAGGCAGCCCCTACCCAAAACTCACAGCGACAGGAGCTGCGAACAGCGAAGGGCGAGCTGGCAGAGAAGTCGGCCACCTGGCCGCATTTGCCATACCAGTTTAGGCGAAAGCTCCTCTGGCGTCATGTGGCGTCTTGAGCCGATCAAATCGAACACAAATATGATCAAAGCTCCCGAGCGGCTTTAGGCAGTGCCGCACATTGGGGTCCGTGCCAGGAGCGTCTCGCGGCCACAGAGGAATCACTGAAAGCAGCAGAGGCGGGCTACGGACATCCGTTCAACATTCACCGCATGTTATGCCTTCTGTGAAGTTCTAGCAGATTCTAGCAGACCGGAACTGAGTGTAGAGCGGAACCTGAACGACAATCAAAGGACCTGACCCGCGTGGCAGTCTCTGTTTTCCAGGAGAGGCTGCAAGCACCGGACTCCGCCCAGACCAGCAACGTTGCTTCTGAGGCGGGGCTGGGCCGAGCTTGGAGCGACTTCACCATGTGCAGTTTAGAGTTCATGGAACAGCCGCATCTGTCAGAAGAGACAGGAGCTGCAACATGCCAAGAAGGAGCTTGCGGAGAAAACTGCCACTGGGCGGCATTCCGGGGTACCCCGTCCCACCAAAGGTTCCGTTCGTCAAAGCTTGAATCCGGATACGAGTTGATACGAGTGTGGTCGCACATGTGCCGGACGAAAATGAAAATAGCGGCCTGCCGACGGCGACATTCTGCTTTAAGCAGTGCCGTGCAGTGAGTCCCAGGAGCGTCTCGCGGCCACAGAGGCATCACTGAAAGCAGCAGAGGCGGGCAACGGACATCCGTTCAACATCCACTGCATGTTATGCCTTCTGTGAAGTTCTAGCAGATTCTAGCAGACCGGAACTGAGTGTAGAGTGGAACCTGAACGACAATCAAAGGACCCGACCCGCGTGGCAGTCTCTGTTTTCCAGGAGAGGCTGCAAGCACCGGACTCCGCCCAGACCAGCAACGTTGCTTCTGAGGCGGGGCTGGGCCGAGCTCGGAGCGACTTCACCATTGTGCAGTTTAGAGTTCACGGAACAGCCGCATCTGTCAGAAGAGACAGGAGCTGCAACATGCCAAGAGGGAGCTTGCGGAGAAAACCGCCACTGGGCGGCATTCCGGGGTACCCCGTCCCACCAAAGGTTCCGTTCGTCAAAGCTTGAATCCGGATACGAGTTGATACGAGTGTGGTCGCACATGTGCCGGACGAAAATGAAAATAGCGGCCTGCCGACGGCGACATTCTGCTTTAAGCAGTGCCGTGCAGTGAGTCCCAGGAGCGTCTCGCGGCCACAGAGGCATCACTGAAAGCAGCAGAGGCGGGCTACGGACATCCGTTCAACATCCACTGCATGTTATGCCTTCTGTGAAGTTCTACAGCAGATTCTAGATTCTAGCAGTTGGCATGGGTGTGACCTGAACTGAGTGTAGAGCGGAACCTGAACGACAATCAAAGGACCTGACCCGCGTGGCAGTCTCTGTTTTCCAGGAGAGGCTGCAAGCACCGGACTCCGCCCAGACCAGCAACGTTGCTTCTGAGGCGGGGCTGGGCCGAGCTTGAAGCGACTTCACCATGTGCAGTTTAGAGTTCACGGAACAGCCGCATCTGTCAGAAGAGACAGGAGCTGCAACATGCCAAGAAGGAGCTTGCGGAGAAAACTGCCACTGGGCGGCATTCCGGGGTACCCCGTCCCACCAAAGGTTCCGTTCGTCAAAGCTTGAATCCGGATACGAGTTGATACGAGTGTGGTCGCACATGTGCCGGACGAAAATGAAAATAGCGGCCTGCCGACGGCGACATTCTGCTTTAAGCAGTGCCGTGCAGTGAGTCCCAGGAGCGTCTCGCGGCCACAGAGGCATCACTGAAAGCAGCAGAGGCGGGCTACGGACATCCGTTCAACATCCACTGCATGTTATGCCTTCTGTGAAGTTCTACAGCAGATTCTAGATTCTAGCAGTTGGCATGGGTGTGACCTGAACTGAGTGTAGAGCGGAACCTGAACGACAATCAAAGGACCTGACCCGCGTGGCAGTCTCTGTTTTCCAGGAGAGGCTGCAAGCACCGGACTCCGCCCAGACCAGCAACGTTGCTTCTGAGGCGGGGCTGGGCCGAGCTTGAAGCGACTTCACCATGTGCAGTTTAGAGTTCACGGAACAGCCGCATCTGTCAGAAGAGACAGGAGCTGCAACATGCCAAGAAGGAGCTTGCGGAGAAAACTGCCACTGGGCGGCATTCCGGGGTACCCCGTCCCACCAAAGGTTCCGTTCGTCAAAGCTTGAATCCGGATACGAGTTGATACGAGTGTGGTCGCACATGTGCCGGACGAAAATGAAAATAGCGGCCTGCCGACGGCGACATTCTGCTTTAAGCAGTGCCGTGCAGTGAGTCCCAGGAGCGTCTCGCGGCCACAGAGGCATCACTGAAAGCAGCAGAGGCGGGCTACGGACATCCGTTCAACATCCACTGCATGTTATGCCTTCTGTGAAGTTCTAGCAGATTCTAGCAGACCGGAACTGAGTGTAGAGCGGAACCTGAACGACAATCAAAGGACCTGACCCGCGTGGCAGTCTCTGTTTTCCAGGAGAGGCTGCAAGCACCGGACTCCGCCCAGACCAGCAACGTTGCTTCTGAGGCGGGGCTGGGCCGAGCTTGAAGCGACTTCACCATGTGCAGTTTAGAGTTCACGGAACAGCCGCATCTGTCAGAAGAGACAGGAGCTGCAACATGCCAAGAAGGAGCTTGCGGAGAAAACTGCCACTGGGCGGCATTCCGGGGTACCCCGTCCCACCAAAGGTTCCGTTCGTCAAAGCTTGAATCCGGATACGAGTTGATACGAGTGTGGTCGCACATGTGCCGGACGAAAATGAAAATAGCGGCCTGCCGACGGCGACATTCTGCTTTAAGCAGTGCCGTGCAGTGAGTCCCAGGAGCGTCTCGCGGCCACAGAGGCATCACTGAAAGCAGCAGAGGCGGGCTACGGACATCCGTTCAACATCCACTGCATGTTATGCCTTCTGTGAAGTTCTAGCAGATTCTAGCAGACCGGAACTGAGTGTAGAGCGGAACCTGAACGACAATCAAAGGACCTGACCCGCGTGGCAGTCTCTGTTTTCCAGGAGAGGCTGCAAGCACCGGACTCCGCCCAGACCAGCAACGTTGCTTCTGAGGCGGGGCTGGGCCGAGCTTGAAGCGACTTCACCATGTGCAGTTTAGAGTTCACGGAACAGCCGCATCTGTCAGAAGAGACAGGAGCTGCAACATGCCAAGAGGGAGCTTGCGGAGAAAACCGCCACTGGGCGGCATTCCGGGGTACCCCGTCCCACCAAAGGTTTGCAAAAGCAGACCGGATACGCTTGCATGTCCGTGTGTGTGTGTGTGTGTGTGTGCGTGTGCTGCCGACGGCGACGTTTTGCTTTAGGCAGTGCAGTGCCGCGCAGTGAGTCCCACCCAGGAGCGTCTTCGCGTGACAGAGGCATCTTTGAAAGCAGCAGAGGCGAGCATCACAGTCACGATATCACCGTCATGTAGTATCATATACACAACGGTAACTGTCAGCTTGCAAAAAGCAACTGCTTGCCCCTGCAGGAAAGGCGGCATGCTGCAGAAGCCCAGGTACGGGTTGCTAAGGCTACGGAGGAGGCTCTCTGACTCCGTGGACTGTGCTGGTCTCTCTACAAGAATAAATCAAGTGTTCCAGATGCGCCTTCCTCTGATTAGGTCTTAGGGCAGCCCAAAACTCGAAGTGTGTCACGACGCAGCTATCTCTCACCCAGAGGGCAGAAGATTCAAAGCTGGAGTTCTTGGACAGGTCCTGCAGGAACGTGTCAGCACTCTCCAGCGCGCACTCCAAGTTGCGAAGGGCAAGAGGCAAAATCGCTTGGATGGGATCGTGGTGCCTCGGCAAATCTGGGCCTGAGAGGCTGTGGTTTGTGTTGTTTGGGGGGAGTGGTCTTTGAGCCCATCTGGGCCTGGGCGAGAGTAACCTAGCGCTGCGGGTCGGGCGTTTCTTGTCTGTGAGATTTAGCCTAGGCCAAGTCTCGGGCCGTGCTCGACTGGGTTGCCGAAGAAGATGCAAAAGGCAAGACATGCGAGACCGTGCGACGGCGACTCTGTCTGGGGAGCTCTCCCGCCCATGCTGCAGGGGAGGAAGACGAATCCGCTTCGTCCGCGACCAGTGCTACAGGAGAGGTTTCGCGCACATCGCACAGCGATGTGGTCGAGAGTCACAGAGCAGTGACACCAAAGTCAAGATGTCGAGTACGTGAACCTCACGACTGTACACTAGGACCCGACAAGTCCGCACCATCCAAGCAGCCCGCCGCCAGTGCTCCAGGACTGTCAATTCAGCAGACACCGAAAGGCTTGTAGGAAGCGATGTGGCTCAACAGCTGAGGCTTGCCACATTTCCGCGACATGTCGTATGTGCTGCAAGTTTGTGCTAACCCTGTTTTTTTGTGTCGGCCGCATCCAGACCCGTCACCGAACCAGATTTGGGCATGAGGTTGTGCACTGAGTTTGATGACGTCCGGCACTGGCAAAATACCTTTCATCTTCAGTTTGGTGGAAATCTGTTGCAATTACACCGAATAGGACCGTCCACACCTGCACTCTTCGAGCAGACCTCTCCGAATGCTCCAGGACTGTCCCAGCAGCATGCCTAAAGCCTTGTAGGAAGTGCGCGTTTCGGTAGCCGTGGTTGGAGAGGTTTCCTCGATGCGCTGCATTCGCTGTCCGTTTTTGCGTCCCTCTGAGAGAGTCCGTCCCAGACTTGTCACAGATGTGGCAATTGGCAGTCTGTGAATTCGGCATGACGGTGTGCGGCGCCGCAAGCGGGGTTGGTTGGGCATGGTGCCGTTAGCTGCAAATCATCTGCAAGTGGATTGGTGACTTGCAGGACCCAGTTGTGCCGACGTGTCCTCGCTCTTCGGGGAAAGTAGTCAAGGAGAGCGTAGTTGGTCGCGCGCTGGAAGCTGGATGCTTTGTTGTGTCCAGAACCATATCAGAGCTTCATAGTTTCGCTGAAGTGCAATGCTGAAACATGGATCGAAGTGGCATTGCGGCAGTAGGACCCCCAAATCTATGCTTGCAGGTTCCCCAACTCAATACCTTTTTCATCCGGACTTGTGTGGTCGGTCGGTCCACAGGCAACAAGGCTTGCGATGCGGCTCGATGCCTTTTGTACAGTATCTCGGACAACACTTCGACGAAGTTGACACACCAAGTTTAACGAGCCAACATCAACGAAACGCATTCCTCACAGCGAACTTGAACTAAAACTGGATTAGTTAGTAACTTGCAAGTCAGATCGGAATCACATGCTTTGCCTCTTTGCCGATGTCTTTGTGGTCAACGAAAGCAGCGTGGAAGCAACATCACTCACAATATGGCCCTGCTTGTCAAGCCGGGTGTGCGCTGCGACCAACTCTGCTTTGCGGTGAAGCAGTCCTTTTGATTTTGACATGTGGTACAAGGCGCTTTTTGAAATCTCGCCTGAACACGGAATCTACAGTTTCTGAAAGTGTTAAACAACTGTACAGTCGTAGGTTCCACAGGCACGAGTAACGCAGATCGGGAATACTGCAGGTCGTGCTCCACACACAGAACGACATAAATTCAAGCCAAGATGCATCCTGAAACGCATCGTTTCCGGCTGCAGGTGTCGCCAAGCACTTCGGATGGGAAGAATATTCGCATCCGTGTACTTGAACAGAAGGTGGTTTCCAATACTCTGCAAAACTTGACGCATTAAGTGTAACAGACGCCGGAACCTGAACTTCAGGCTTAGAATTTGAATCATGAACTGTGCACCTTGCAATGTCAGAATGGCAACGCATAGTTACTTCAACATTCCAAGGTTTGTACCAACTGACTGCCGGAAGAACGTGCCTAAACTGACGAGCTGTAGACTTTCCAATCATATCAGCTACCCCGTTAAGCCAGGCGAGGCACCGCTCAACTTCCTGAAGTTGCTTCCAATCCTGATGGGCTTTGGGTTTTACGACGCCCAAGTTCTACAAGCCAGCCCTGCGGACAGGTTTCACGAAAAACAACCGGCAGTCCAAGATTTTTTGAGACAGCTGGGGAGTTACACCCTGCCTTAGCTGCTGAAGGATGACACGAGCTATACCTGAACTGACATATTATTTAGAGTCAGAGTAGATACTGGGCCGTCGAAACGCGGAACACGCAACAGCAGCAGCCAAAATCTCAGCACAAGCAGCACGCTGACCACCTGACGGCACAATGCCCTCCAAACTATATCATGATCCCAGGATCCTTGCGACAAAACAACTGCCGAAGCTGCTGACCGAATCATCCAAAACTTCGGATGAAAACACGAGTCGTCAGCGGAAAGTGCAACAGGAGTTTCACTAAACACGTGATATATTACAGCGAAGCTTACGCTATCAAGATGACCTTGTACAAATCTGTATAGAGGCAGTTCAGGCTAGAGGCCATAGAAGCATGCTGAGTCTGGAATGACAGGCCACATGCACCGCATCACAAGGTGTCCTTCTCTCGCATACTGCAAGGCTTGACACCTTTTGAGACCGGTGGGTGAGGCTGTCTTCGCACTGGCAAAACGAACATGTTGCACCACTGACACTACCAAAAACTTGCCAATTTGGTCTGCATAAAAGCTTCACCAACAGTTTGGGCCTCCAAGAAACCTCTCTCATGAGGCGAGAGTGATCAGGTTCAAGCGTTTCCAAAGCCGTCAGTTCTTTTCTGTGACATGAATTGCAGCTACAGCTCCAAGCCAAGGAGACGTCAGCAACCGAAGGATGTGTCGCATGCTGTTTCATATGGAAACTTCTGCCGTCACTATCTGTGCAACTAAACTCTGCATCGCATTCCCAACCAACTTTCTGCAAGTCATCGCGCAAGCACGTGACTAGATTCGGGAACTCTGCAATACGAGACCGTCCGCGGCGAAACTTGTCAACATGCGAAAGCTCGAAAGCTAAGACGCTAAGACTCAGACTTGTCTCAACAAACGCACCCTCTTCACCACATGCTTCAGGAGCAACAGCCGACCCTGCTACCTCCGGCACCGGTGCGGCAGGAGAGCGCGATGAAGTTGAGTGGTCGAGAGCCATAGGGCATAGGGTCGTGACGCCAAAGTCAAGACTTTGCGTTCAGTTCAAGAATTCCAGAACCTGGTAATTATTTTATCGCAATTACGCCGAACAGGACCGTCCGCACCGGCACTCTTCGAGCAGACCTCTGCGAATGCTCCAGGACTGTCCCAGCAGCATGCCTAAAGCCCCGTAGGAAGAGCGCGTTTCGGTAGCCGTGGTTGGAGAGGTTTCCTCGATGCGCTGCATTCGCTGTCCGTTTTTGCGTCCCTCTGAGAGAGTCCGTCCCAGAGTGACTTGTCACAGATGTGGCATTGACATTCACTGAATTTGGCGTGTGTGTGCGGCGCTGCAAGCGAGGTTGGTTGGGCACGGAAGCTGCAAAATATCAGCACGTTGATCTGTGACTTGCAGGACCCAGTTCTGACGATGTGTCCTCGCTCTTCGGGGAAAGCAGTCAAGGAGAGCATGGGTGAACACATCCATGATAGGATTCCCGGTCGAAGCAGCGCGCCAGACAGCTTGGCAAGTGACTCTATGGTGCAGCATGAGCAAGGGCGATGCAGGATCACACCTATTCTTTGTTGGGACAGTGCAGATTAGCCGCCCGGCATAATGTCGAAGTGTGATGACAATTTTGCAAGCTTTGTCCCTCGTGAAATGTTCAGGAGCAGCTGGCGCTTCTTCCTTCTTCGGGCACACCGCGGCCAGTGCTTCAGGAGAGCGACTTTACTATGCAGGGGAGGGCCTGTTGATGTTTCAGGAGATGTTCGTGCTAATGGTGCCAAGCAGTATACAGTCTGTCGACTGCCTGAATGCTTGTAGTTGGGATGTAGCTTGTAGCATCACTGCCGTTGCAGCTACATTGAATGACATGCACTGTCTATTGTGTCCAAGAGCCTCACAGTTTCGCTTAAGAGCAATGCTGAAACATGGATCGAAGTGGCATTGCGGCAGTACGACCCCCAAATCTTTGTGCGGGTTCCCCAGCTCAATACATTTAATTCAGGAGCAACGGCCGACACTGCTACCTCCGGCGCCGGTGCGGCAGGAGAGCGCGATGAAGTTGAGTGGTCGGGAGCCATAGGGCGCATGGTGGTGACGCCAAAGTCAAGATTTTGCGTTCAGTGAGTTCAAGAAATTCCAGAACCTGGTAATTATTTTATCGCAATTACGCCGAACAGGACCGTCCGCATCGGCACTTTTCGAGCAGACCTCTGCGAATGCTCCAGGACTGTCCCAGCAGCATGCCTAAAGCCCTGTAGGAAGAGCGCGTTTCGGTAGCCGTGGTTGGAGAGGTTTCCTCGATGCGCTGCATTCGCTGTCCGTTTTTTGCGTCCCTCGAGAAAGTCCGTCCCAGACTTGTCACAGATGTGGCATTGACATTCACTGAATATGGCATGGGTGCGGCGCCGCAAGCGAGGTTGGTTGGGCACGGAAGCTGCAAAATATCAGCACGTTGATTTGTGACTTGCAGGACCCAGTTCTGGCGATGTGTCCTCGCTCTTCGGGGAAAGCAGTCAAGGTGAGCATGGGTGAACACATCCATGATAGGATTCCCGGTCGAAGCAGCAGCGCGCCAGACGGCTTGGCAACTGAGTCTGTGCTGCGGCATGCAGCAAGGGTGATGCAGGATCAGCGTCTTCTTTGTTGAGACAGTGCTGCAGCACGATGCACAAGAGTGTAATCAGTCGCCCGGCATACTGTCGAAATGTGATGACAATTTTGCAAGCTTTGTCCTTCATGAAACTTTTAGGAGCAGCTGGCGCTTCTTCCTTCTTTGGGCAGACCGCGGCCAGCGTTTCAGGAGAGAGACCTTACTGTGCAGGGGAGGGCCTTTTGATGTTTCAAGAGGTGCTCCTGCTGATGGTGCCAAGCAGTATACAGTCTGTCGACTGCCGTTGGGATGTAGCTTGTGGCATCGCTGCCGTTGCAGCTACATTGAATGACATGCACTGTCTGTTGTGTCCAAGAGCCTCACAGTTTCGCTTAAGAGCAATGCTGAAACTTGGATCGAAGTGGCATTGCGGCAGTAGGACCCCCAAATCTTTGTGCGGGTTCACCAGCTCAATACATTTAATTCAGGAGCAACGGCCAACCCTGCTGCCTCCGGCGCCGGTGCGGCAGGAGAGCGCGACGAAGTTGAGTGGTCGGGAGCCATAGGGCATAGGGTGGTGACGCCAAAGTCAAGACTTTGCGTTCAGTTCAAGAAATTCCAGAGCCTGGTAATTATTTTTTCGCAATTACGCCGAACAGGACCGTCCGCACCGGCACTCTTCGAGCAGACCTCTGCGAATGCTCCAGGACTGTCCCAGCAGCATGCCTAAAGCCCTGTAGGAAGAGCGCGTTTCGGTAGCCGTGGTTGGAGAGGTTTCCTCGATGCGCTGCATTCGCTGTCCGTTTCTTGCGTCCCTCGAGAAAGTCCGTCCCAGACTTGTCACAGATGTGGCATTGACATTCACTGAATATGGCATGTGTGCGGCGCTGCAAGCGAGGTTGGTTGGGCACGGAAGCTGCAAAATATCAGCACGTTGATTTGTGACTTGCAGGACCCAGTTCTGGCGGTGTGTCCTCGCTCTTCGGGGAAAGCAGTCAAGGAGAGCATGGGTGAACACATCCATGATAGGATTCCCGGTCGAAACAGCTGCGCGCCAGACGGCTTGGCAACTGAGTCTGTGCTGCGGCATGCAGCAAGGGTGATGCAGGATCAGCGTCTTTTTTGTTGAGACAGTGCTGCAGCACGATGCACAAGAGTGTAATCAGTCGCCCGGCATACGGTCGAAATGTGATGACAATTTGGCAAGCTTTGTCCTTCATGAAACGTTTAGGAGCAGCTGGCGCTTCTTCCTTCTTTGGGCAGACCGCGGCCAGCGTTTCAGGAGAGAGACCTTACTGTGCGGGGAGGGCCTTTTGATGTTTCAAGAGGTGCTCCTGCTGATGGTGCCAAGCAGTATACAGTCTGTCGACTGCCGTTGGGGTGTAGCTTGTGGCATCGCTGCCGTTGCAGCTACATTGAATGACATGCACTGTCTGTTGTGTCCAAGAGCCTCACAGTTTCGCTTAAGAGCAATGCTGAAACTTGGATCGAAGTGGCATTGCGGCAGTAGGACCCCCAAATCTTTGTGCGGGTTCCCCAGCTCAATACATTTAATTCAGGAGCAACGGCCAACCCTGCTACCTCCGGCGCCGGTGCGGCAGGAGAGCGCGATGAAGTTGAGTGGTCGGGAGCCATAGGGCATAGGGTGGTGACGCCAAAGTCAAGACTTTGCGTTCAGTTCAAGAAATTCCAGAACCTGGTAATTATTTTTTCGCATTTACGCCGAACAGGACCGTCCGCACCGGCACTCTTCGAGCAGACCTCTGCGAATGCTCCAGGACTGTCCCAGCAGCATGCCCAAAGCCCTGTAGGAAGAGAGCGTTTCGGTAGCCGTGGTTGGAGAGGTTTCCTCGATGCGCTGCATTCGCTGTCCGTTTTTGCGTCCCGTCCCAGACTTGTCACAGATGTGGCATTGACATTCACTGAATATGGCATGTGTGCGGCTCCGCAAGCGAGGTTGGTTGGGGATGGAAGCTGCAAAATATCAGCACGTTGATTTGTGACTTGCAGGACCCAGTTCTGGCGATGTGTCCTCGCTCTTCGGGGAAAGCAGTCAAGGAGAGCATGGGTGAACACATCCATGATAGGATTCCCGCTCGAAGCAGCGCGCCAGACAGCTTGGCAAGTGAGTCTATGGTGCAGCATGAGCAAGGGTTATGCAGGATCACACCTATTCTTTGTTGGGACAGTGCAGATTAGCCGCCCGGCATAATGTCGAAGTGTGATGACAATTCTGCAAGCTTTGTCCCTCGTGAAATGTTCAGGAGCAGCTGGCGCTTCTTCCTTCTTCGGGCAGACCGCGGCCAGTGCTTCAGGAGAGCGACTTTACTATGCAGGGGAGGGCCTGTTGATGTTTCAGGAGATGTTCGTGCTAATGGTGCCAAGCAGTATACAGTCTGTCGACTGCCTGAATGCTTGTAGTTGGGATGTAGCTTGTAGCATCACTGCCGTTGCAGCTACATTGAATGACATGCACTGTCTGTTGTGTCCAAGAGCCTCACAGTTTCGCTTAAGAGCAATGCTGAAACATGGATCGAAGTGGCATTGCGGCAGTAGGACCCCCAAATCTTTGTGCGGGTTCCCCAGCTCAATACATTTAATTCAGGAGCAACGGCCGACCCTGCTACCTCCGGCGCCGGTGCGGCAGGAGAGCGCGATGAAGTTGAGTGGTCGGGAGCCATAGGGCATATGGTGGTGACGCCAAAGTCAAGACTTTGCGTTCAGTTCAAGAAATTCCAGAACCTGGTAATTATTTTTTCGCAATTACGCCGAACAGGACCGTCCGCATCGGCACTCTTCGAGCAGACCTCTGCGAATGCTCCAGGACTGTCCCAGCAGCATGCCTAAAGCCCTGTAGGAAGAGCGCGTTTCGGTAGCCGTGGTTGGAGAGGTTTCCTCGATGCGCTGCATTCGCTGTCCGTTTTTGCGTCCCTCTGAGAGAGTCCGTCCCAGACTTGTCACAGATGTGGCATTGACATTCACTGAATTTGGCGTGTGTGCGGCGCTGCAAGCGAGGTTGGTTGGGCACGGAAGCTGCAAAATATCAGCACGTTGATTTGTGACTTGCAGGACCCAGTTCTGGCGATGTGTCCTCGCTCTTCGGGGAAAGCAGTCAAGGAGAGCATGGGTGAACACATCCATGATAGGATTCCCGCTCGAAGCAGCGCGCCAGACAGCTTGGCAAGTGAGTCTATGGTGCAGCATGAGCAAGGGCGATGCAGGATCACACCTATTCTTTGTTGGGAGCACGATGCACAAGAGTGTAATTAGCCGCCCGGCATAATGTTGAAGTGTGATGACAATTCTGCAAGCTTTGTCCCTCGTGAAATGTTCAGGAGCAGCTGGCGCTTCTTCCTTCTTCGGGCAGACCGCGAGTGCTTCAGGAGAGCGACTTTACTATGCAGGGGAGGGCCTGTTGACGTTTCAGGAGATGTTCGCGCTTATGGTGCCAAGCAGTATACAGTCTGTCGACTGCCTGAATGCTTGTAGTTGGGATGTAGCTTGCAGCATCACTGCCGTTGCAGCTACATTGAATGACATGCACTGTCTGTTGTGTCCAAGAGCCTCACAGTTTCGCTTAAGAGCAATGCTGAAACATGGATCGAAGTGGCGTTGCGGCAGTAGGACCCCCAAATCTTTGTGCGGGTTCCCCAGCTCAATACATTTAATTCAGGAGCAACGGCCGACCCTGCTACCTCCGGCGCCGGTGCGGCAGGAGAGCGCGATGAAGTTGAGTGGTCGGGAGCCATAGGGCATAGGGTGGTGACGCCAAAGTCAAGACTTTGCGTTCAGTTCAAGAAATTCCAGAACCTGGTAACTATTTTTCGCAATTACGCCGAACAGGACCGTCCGCACCGGCACTCTTCGAGCAGACCTCTGCGAATGCTCCAGGACTGTCCCAGCAGCATGCCTAAAGCCCTGTAGGAAGAGCGCGTTTCGGTAGCCGTGGTTGGAGAGGTTTCCTCGATGCGCTGCATTCGCTGTCCGTTTTTGCGTCCCTCTGAGAGAGTCCGTCCCAGACTTGTCACAGATGTGGCATTGACATTCACTGAATATGGCATGTGTGCGGCGCCGCAAGCGAGGTTGGTTGGGGATGGAAGCTGCAAAATATCAGCACGTTGATTTGTGACTTGCAGGACCCAGTTCTGACGATGTGTCCTCGCTCTTCGGGGAAAGCAGTCAAGGAGAGCATGGGTGAACACATCCATGACCATGATAGGATTCCCGCTCGAAGCAGCGCGCCAGACAGCTTGGCAAGTGAGTCTATGGTGCAGCATGAGCAAGGGCGATGCATGATCACACCTATTCTTTGTTGGGACAGTGCAGATTAGCCGCCCGGCATAATGTCGAAGTGTGATGACAATTCTGCAAGCTTTGTCCCTCGTGAAATGTTCAGGAGCAGCTGGCGCTTCTTCCTTCTTCGGGCAGACCGCGGCCAGTGCTTCAGGAGAGCGACTTTACTATGCAGGGGAGGGCCTGTTGATGTTTCAGGAGATGTTCGTGCTAATGGTGCCAAGCAGTATACAGTCTGTCGACTGCCTGAATGCTTGTAGTTGGGATGTAGCTTGTAGCATCACTGCCGTTGCAGCTACATTGAATGACATGCACTGTCTGTTGTGTCCAAGAGCCTCACAGTTTCGCTTAAGAGCAATGCTGAAACATGGATCGAAGTGGCATTGCGGCAGTAGGACCCCCAAATCTTTGTGCGGGTTCCCCAGCTCAATACATTTAATTCAGGAGCAACGGCCGACCCTGCTACCTCCGGCGCCGGTGCGGCAGGAGAGCGCGATGAAGTTGAGTGGTCGGGAGCCATAGGGCATAGGGTGGTGACGCCAAAGTCAAGACTTTGCGTTCAGTTCAAGAAATTCCAGAACCTGGTAACTATTTTTTCGCAATTACGCCGAACAGGACCGTCCGCACCGGCACTCTTCGAGCAGACCTCTGCGAATGCTCCAGGACTGTCCCAGCAGCATGCCTAAAGCCCTGTAGGAAGAGCGCGTTTCGGTAGCCGTGGTTGGAGAGGTTTCCTCGATGCGCTGCATTCGCTGTCCGTTTTTGCGTCCCTCTGAGAGAGTCCGTCCCAGACTTGTCACAGATGTGGCATTGACATTCACTGAATTTGGCGTGTGTGCGGCGCTGCAAGCGATGAGGTTGGTTGGGCACGGAAGCTGCAAAATATCAGCACGTTGATCTGTGACTTGCAGGACCCAGTTCTGGCGATGTGTCCTCGCTCTTCGGGGAAAGCAGTCAAGGAGAGCATGGGTGAACACATCCATGATAGGATTCCCGCTCGAAGCAGCGCGCCAGACAGCTTGGCAAGTGAGTCTATGGTGCAGCATGAGCAAGGGCGATGCAGGATCACACCTATTCTTTGTTGGGACAGTGCAGATTAGCCGCCTGGCATAATGTCGAAGTGTGATGACAATTCTGCAAGCTTTGTCCCTCGTGAAATGTTCAGGAGCAGCTGGCGCTTCTTCCTTCTTCGGGCAGACCGCGAGTGCTTCAGGAGAGCGACTTTACTATGCAGGGGAGGGCCTGTTGATGTTTCAGGAGATGTTCGTGCTAATGGTGCCAAGCAGTATACAGTCTGTCGACTGCCTGAATGCTTGTAGTTGGGATGTAGCTTGTAGCATCACTGCCGTTGCAGCTACATTGAATGACATGCACTGTCTGTTGTGTCCAAGAGCCTCACAGTTTCGCTTAAGAGCAATGCTGAAACATGGATCGAAGTGGCATTGCGGCAGTAGGACCCCCAAATCTTTGTGCGGGTTCCCCAGCTCAATACATTTAATTCGGGAGCAGCGGCCGACCCTGCTACCTCCGGCGCCGGTGCGGCAGGAGAGCGCGATGAAGTTGAGTGGTCGAGAGCCATAGGGCATAGGGTCGTGACGCCAAAGTCAAGACTTTGCGTTCAGTTCAAGAATTCCAGAACCTGGTAATTATTTTTTCGCAATTACGCCGAACAGGACCGTCCGCACCGGCACTCTTCGAGCAGACCTCTGCGAATGCTCCAGGACTGTCCCAGCAGCATGCCTAAAGCCCTGTAGGAAGAGCGCGTTTCGGTAGCCGTGGTTGGAGAGGTTTCCTCGATGCGCTGCATTCGCTGTCCGTTTTTGCGTCCCTCTGAGAGAGTCCGTCCCAGACTTGTCACAGATGTGGCATTGACATTCACTGAATATGGCATGTGTGCGGCGCCGCAAGCGAGGTTGGTTGGGGATGGAAGCTGCAAAATATCAGCACGTTGATTTGTGACTTGCAGGACCCAGTTCTGACGATGTGTCCTCGCTCTTCGGGGAAAGCAGTCAAGGAGAGCATGGGTGAACACATCAATGATAGGATTCTCGGTCGAAGCAGCGTGCCAGACAGCTTGGCCACTGAGTCTGTGCTGCGGCATGCAGCAAGTTGCAAGCCTTGTCCCTCATGAAATGTTCAGGAGCAGCTGGCGCTTCTTCCTTCTTCGGGCAGACCGCGAGTGCTTCAGGAGAGTGGCTTTACTATGCGAGGGAGGGCCTGTTGATGGAGGGCCTGTTGATGTAGAGGTGCTCCTGCTAATGATGCCAAGCAGTATACAGTCTGTCGGATCACTAGCGACGCAGCTCCATTGAACTACGTGCAGCGCTCTGTTGTGTCCAGAGCATGTCAGAGCCTCACAGTTTCGCTTAAGTGCAATGTTGAAAAATGGATCGAAGTGGCATTGCGGCAGCAGGACCCCCCAAATCTATGTTGTGCGGGTTCCCCAGCTCAATACATTTGCTTCAGGAGTAACAGCCGACCCGGCTGCCGCGGCAGGAGAGCGAGATGAAGGACGCCAACGTCAAGACTTTGCGTTCAGTTCAAGAAATTCCAGAACCTGGTAGAATTCTATTCGCAATGACACCGAATAGGACCGTCCGCATCTGCACTCTTCGAGCAGACCTCTGCGAATGCTCCAGGACTGTCCCAGCAGCATGCCCGAAGCACTGTAGGAAGAGAGCGTTTCGGTAGCCGTGGTTGGAGAGGTTTCCTCGATGCGCTGCATTCGCTGTCCGTTTTTGCGTCCCTCTGAGAGAGTCCGTCCCAGACTTGTCACAGATGTGGCATTGACATTCACTGAACATGGCATGAATGCGGCGCCGCAAGCGATGAGGTTGGTTGGGGATGGAAGCTGCGAAATATCAGCACGTTGATTTGTGACTTGCAGGACCCAGTTCTGGCGATGTGTCCTCGCTCTTCGGGGAAAGCAGTCAAGGAGAGCATTGGGTGAGCACATCGATGATAGGATTCTCGGTCGAAGCAGCGCGCCAGACAGCTTGGCAACTGAGACTATGGTGTGAGGCATGCAGCAAGGGTGATGCAGGATCAGCGTCTTCTTTGTTGAGACAGTGCTGCAGCACGATGCACAAGAGTGTAATCAGTCGCCCGGCATAATGTCGAAGTGTGATGACAATTTTGCAAGCTTTGTCCCTCATATTCCCTCATGGAATGTTCAGGAGCAGCTGGCGCTTCTTCCTTCTTCGGGCAGACCGCGGCCAGTGCTTCAGGAGAGCGGCTTTACTATGCGAGGGAGGGCCTGTTGATGTAGACAGAGGTGCTCCTGCTAATGATGCCAAGCAGTATACAGTCTGTCGGATCACTAGCGACGCAGCTCCATTGAATTACGTGCAGCGCTCTGTTGTGTCCAGAGCATGTCAGAGCCTCACAGTTTCGCTTAAGTGCAATGCTGAAAAATGGATCGAAGTGGCATTGCGGCAGCAGGACCCCCCAAATCTATGTTGTGCGGGTTCCCCAGCTCAATACATTTGCTCCAGGAGTAACAGCCGACCCGGCTGCCGCGGCAGGAGAGCGAGATGAAGGACGCCAACGTCAAGACTTTGCGTTCAGTTCAAGAAATTCCAGAACCTGGTAGAATTCTATTCGCAATGACACCGAATAGGACCGTCCGCATCTGCACTCTTCGAGCAGACCTCTGCGAATGCTCCAGGACTGTCCCAGCAGCATGCCCAAAGCCCTGTAGGAAGAGAGCGTTTCGGTAGCCGTGGTTGGAGAGGTTTCCTCGATGCGCTGCATTCGCTGTCCGTTTTTGCGTCCCTCTGAGAGAGTCCGTCCCAGACTGGTCACAGATGTGGCATTGACATTCACTGAATTTGGCGTGTGTGCGACGCCGCAAGCGAGGTTGGTTGGGCACGGAAGCTGCAAAATATCAGCACGTTGATTTGTGACTTGCAGGACCCAGTTCTGGCGATGTGTCCTCGCTCTTCGGGGAAAGCAGTCAAGGAGAGCATGGGTGAACACATCCATGATAGGATTCCCGCTCGAAGCAGCGCGCCAGACAGCTTGGCAACTGAGTCTATGGTGCAGCATGAGCAAGGGCGATGCAGGATCACACCTATTCTTTGTTGGGACAGTGCAGCACGATGCACAAGAGTGTAATTAGCCGCCCGGCATAATGTTGAAGTGTGATGACAATTCTGCAAGCTTTGTCCCTCGTGAAATGTTCAGGAGCAGCTGGCGCTTCTTCCTTCTTCGGGCAGACCGCGAGTGCTTCAGGAGAGCGACTTTACTATGCAGGGGAGGGCCTGTTGACGTTTCAGGAGATGTTCGCGCTTATGGTGCCAAGCAGTATACAGTCTGTCGACTGCCTGAATGCTTGTAGTTGGGATGTAGCTTGCAGCATCACTGCCGTTGCAGCTACATTGAATGACATGCACTGTCTGTTGTGTCCAAGAGCCTCACAGTTTCGCTTAAGAGCAATGCTGAAACATGGATCGAAGTGGCATTGCGGCAGTACGACCCCCAAATCTTTGTGCGGGTTCCCCAGCTCAATACATTTAATTCAGGAGCAACGGCCGACCCTGCTACCTCCGGCGCCGGTGCGGCAGGAGAGCGCGATGAAGTTGAGTGGTCGGGAGCCATAGGGCATAGGGTGGTGACGCCAAAGTCAAGAAATTGCGTTCAGTTCAAGAAATTCCAGAACCTGGTAATTATTTTTTCGCAATTACGCCGAACAGGACCGTCCGCACCGGCACTCTTCGAGCAGACCTCTGCGAATGCTCCAGGACTGTCCCAGCAGCATGCCCAAAGCCCTGTAGGAAGAGGGCGTTTCGGTAGCCGTGGTTGGAGAGGTTTCCTCGATGCGCTGCATTCGCTGTCCGTTTTTGCATCCCTCTGAGAGAGTCCGTCCCAGACTTGTCACAGATGATGTGGCATTGACATTCACTGAATTTGGCGTGTGTGCGACGCCGCAAGCGAGGTTGGTTGGGCACGGAAGCTGCAAAATATCAGCACGTTGATTTGTGACTTGCAGGACCCAGTTCTGGCGATGTGTCCTCGCTCTTCGGGGAAAGCAGTCAAGGAGAGCATGGGTGAACACATCCATGATAGGATTCCCGCTCGAAGCAGCGCGCCAGACAGCTTGGCAACTGAGTCTATGGTGCAGCATGAGCAAGGGCGATGCAGGATCACACCTATCCTTTGTTGGGACAGTGCAGCACGATGCACAAGAGTGTAATTAGCCGCCCGGCATAATGTTGAAGTGTGATGACAATTCTGCAAGCTTTGTCCCTCGTAAAATGTTCAGGAGCAGCTGGCGCTTCTTCCTTCTTCGGGCAGACCGCGAGTGCTTCAGGAGAGCGACTTTACTATGCAGGGGAGGGCCTGTTGACGTTTCAGGAGATGTTCGCGCTAATGGTGCCAAGCAGTATACAGTCTGTCGACTGCCTGAATGCTTGTAGTTGGGATGTAGCTTGTAGCATCACTGCCGTTGCAGCTACATTGAATGACATGCACTGTCTGTTGTGTCCAAGAGCCTCACAGTTTCGCTTAAGAGCAATGCTGAAACATGGATCGAAGTGGCATTGCGGCAGTACGACCCCCAAATCTTTGTGCGGGTTCCCCAGCTCAATACATTTAATTCAGGAGCAACGGCCGACCCTGCTACCTCCGGCGCCGGTGCGGCAGGAGAGCGCGATGAAGTTGAGTGGTCGGGAGCCATAGGGCATAGGGTGGTGACGCCAAAGTCAAGAAATTGCGTTCAGTTCAAGAAATTCCAGAACCTGGTAATTATTTTTTCGCAATTACGCCGAACAGGACCGTCCGCACCGGCACTCTTCGAGCAGACCTCTGCGAATGCTCCAGGACTGTTCCAGCGTGGCTGTATTTTTTGCATATTTTTCAGTTTTTTTCTTATTTCTTTCACGTTTTCCTCGTGGCAAGCAAGCAAGCAAGCCAGCCAGCAAGCAAGCATGCAAGCGTGCAAGCAGGCAAGCAAGCAAGCAAGCCAGCAAGCAAGCAAGCAAGCATGCAAGTGTGCAAGCAGGCAAGCAAGCAAGCAAACACGCAAGCAAGCAAGTAAGCAAAGAAGTAAGCAAGCAAGAAAGGAAGCAAGGATGGAATCGTTGCAGCCTCCTGTTACTACTACCTACTACCTACTACCTACTACCTGCTACCTGCTACCTACTACCTACTACCTACTACCTACTACCTACTACCTACTACCTACTACCTACTACCTACTAAATACCTACTACCTACTACCTACTACCTACTACCTACTACCTACTACCTACTACCTACTACCTGCTACTACTACTACTACTACTACTACTACTACTACTACCACTACCACTACCACTACCACTACCACTACCACTACCACTACCACTACTACTACTACTACTACTACTACTACTACTACTACTACTACTACTACTACTGCCGTGCTAGGTGGGTGACAAAAACTGCTGCTGCTGCTGCTACTACTACCACTACTACTACTACTACTACTACTACTACTACTACTACTACTACTACTACTACTACTACTACTACTACTACTACTACTACTACTACTAGTTCTTCTAACGCTGCTGCTGCTGCTCCTGCTGCTGCTCCTACTACTACTACGACGTCGACGACTACTACTACTACTACTTCTACTGCTACTTGCTCTTCCTCACCCCTACCCCTACCCCTACCCCCTACCCCCCCACCCCCACCCCCCCAACCCCCAACCCCCCACCCACCCCCACCCCCCACCCCCAGCCCCCCCCACCCCCCACCCCCCACCGCCCACCCCCCACTACCCCTACCCCGACCCCTACCCCTACCCCTATCCCCTCCCCCCCTACCCCTACCTACCCCTATCCCTAGCCAAACAAGGGAAACGGAAAAAACATAAGAAAAAACACTTGACAAAAATAAGGAAAAACCACGCCCTGTCTTAAAGCCTGGTGCGAGCAGTGCGACGATACTCTTACTGCGCAGGGTGCACATCTCATCATCTCATGCATTCCAGGAGTTGGTGGAACTTCAATCTTCGCGCCCTTCGGGCAAGCTACTGCCAGTGCTCCAGGAGGAGAATGACACGTCGGTCTGGATACCATTCTTAAGTTTCCTGCAAGCTGGATGGGTTCTTCGTTCGTGACATCACGTTGTGAGAGTAGTGGCCACAATCTTGAGTGGTTCTAGCTTTTGGATAGGGTGCCACTGCTTCTCCAGGAAAACCTCCAGAGTCAAGGGTGGGAGGCCGATGAAGGCTTCTGTTGAGTGGTTGACGTATAATACTCGATGCAAGAGTAGGTCTGGTTCCTGTTATCCCTCCAGTTTCGGTCTGCAGGAGCCACTTCAAACGATGTCTCGTCACTGTTCGGGGAGAGCACCCAAGGAGAGGCTCAGTGGATGCATCATGAGGCTGCAGCATAGTCGTAGTCCCAGCAGCGCACACGAGAGAACTCGCATGCGCGGCTTCCGCTGCCAGCATACAGAAGGGCATAGCTGTGTTAGTACCCGAAGTCCTGCGTAAGAGGTCCCGACAAGTCCAACCGCCGGCCTCGCAGCATGCTGGTAGCCGGAGTGTCCTCTGTGACTGCCAGCAAGTTTATTGCTTAAAGGTTGAAGCATGTTGCAAGCGCTGTGGCTGTACTGGTGTGATGTTAGCCCGCACCTCCTCCATGTTCCAGGAGTTGGTGGAACTTCAATCTTCGCGCCCTTCGGGCAAGCTACTGCCAGTGCTCCAGGAGGAGAATGACACGTCGGTCTGGATACCATTCTTAAGTTTCCTGCAAGCTGGATGGGTTCTTCGTTCGTGACATCACGTTGTGAGAGTAGTGGCCACAATCTTGAGTGGTTCTAGCTTTTGGATAGGGTGCCACTGCTTCTCCAGGAAAACCTCCAGAGTCAAGGGTGGGAGGCCGATGAAGGCTTCTGTTGAGTGGTTGACGTATAATACTCGATGCAAGAGTAGGTCTGGTTCCTGTTATCCCTCCAGTTTCGGTCTGCAGGAGCCACTTCAAACGATGTCTCGTCACTGTTCGGGGAGAGCACCCAAGGAGAGGCTCAGTGGATGCATCATGAGGCTGCAGCATAGTCGTAGTCCCAGCAGCGCACACGAGAGAACTCGCATGCGCGGCTTCCGCTGCCAGCATACAGAAGGGCATAGCTGTGTTAGTACCCGAAGTCCTGCGTAATAGGTCCCGACAAGTCCAACCGCCGGCCTCGCAGCATGCTGGTAGCCGGAGTGTCCTCTGTGACTGCCAGCAAGTTTATTGCTTAAAGGTTGAAGCATGTTGCAAGCGCTGTGACTGTACTGGTGTGATGTTAGCCCGCACCTCCTCCATGTTCTAGGAGTTGGTGGAGCTTCCACCTTCGCGCCCTTCGGGCAAGCTACTGCCAGTGCTCCAGGAGGAGAATGACACGTCGGTCTGGATACCATTCTTAAGTTTCATGCCAGTTCTTCGTTCTTGGCACCGGGTTGCGAGTTCGACGTGTGGTTTGTCACGACACAGCACAACACTGCCGTCGTCGATTGTCTTTCAAGAAGGAGTTTTGTCCAAGTTCGAGCACCTGCCTGCAGGAGCTGTGCAGAACGACGTCTCGTCTCTGTTTTGAGGGGCTTGACGGCATCAGTCTCACATAGCTTGGAGTCGGGCATGCAGCGCTGGTGTGCCAAGTTTCTAGAAAAAGATATTATCTGAAGGCTCCTTTCCTTCGAGGGCCGCGGGGACTGGGATCGAGACGCAATTCCTGCATTCACCAAGTCGTTCAGCCACCGCGGGATGGTTGCTTTTGATCATCGTCCGTTTACCGTTGAGCAGAGTCATCGATACATTCCGAACGCCTTGTTCATCAGATATGTGAGACTCACTGTTTTGTTTGGCTTTAAGATGGTGACTGAACCCAAAGCGGCAAAGCTACAGAGCCAGCTGCCCAACCTGCATCAGTCATGATTTCAATCTACACAGCATATCATGCCGAAAGGGAGAAGGTCCAACGCTCATGTCGCATTGTTTAGCTTGTTGAGAACGGAAGTTTTTTCCCTCTGAGATGCAAGTTTCGGCTCCACGCATGACGCAGTCGCTTGCGGAGCTCCCCCCTGTCACTGTCCACGATCACGGACGACAGGCCGTGGCTGAGATTACCTCCTTGGGGCGGAGCCATGCCTGGCAGAAGGCGCCCGGGAGGAAAGAGAGAATGGGAGAGAGAGAGAGAGAGAGTGTGTGTGTGTGTTTTGGAGACGTCGTGCTCGAACAAGGCCTTGAGTCGGCTCCAGGAAGGCGCCGACGCCCGCGCCTCCATCGCAGCCTGGAGCAGCTGCATCAAAGCCTGCAAAAGCGAAGAGCGCTGGCCGATTGCCATAGGCAGCGGGCATCTTTCTCTCCTTCGCTCTCCCTTCCCAAGATGTTCTGCAATGGACTCACCTAGCCAGGCTTGCACGATGCCATGATAAGCAGCATCATCCAGCCCAGTGTCGTCAGCTATGGTAGTACTATCTCAGCTCTTGCTGCTGATGCACAATGGGTGCTTCTGACGCACTTTAGTGACACTGAGAGACATGGAATGGTGAATTCAGAGTCTGCAGATGCGGTCCCGCGTCAGAAGGAGCACCAAGACCAGCCAAGGAGTGGGTGCTGAAGGCATTGGAAGACATGGAGAGCCGTTTTCTTCAGCCGAACTTGGTGGTGTTGAATTCTGCATCTGGGCCGAACTCAGTGCTGCAATCACTACTAAGTGTTACCAACGCAATCCAGGCAATCCGCTCATGCAGCGAGTGGAATGTCGCACTGGCACTACTCGCTGACCTCCCACAGAATTTGCTTGAAGCCGATGCGATAAGCTTCAATGCTGCTATCGCCGCTTGCGCATCCTCGCGCAATTCGGACAGACTGCGTCCTCCCTTTGTTCTAGCTTTGTCGACTCGCAAGCATGCTATCTGTCATGCCGCTTGACTTGGGCCCAGCTCAGGTTCACAACTGGCAGGTTGGGGTCGAAATACTTCAGCAGATGCACGAGGCCTTGATCTTGCAGGTGGGATGTGTCTTTTCTATCCGAGCTTCATGTTGTGACTGCACTAAAGGCCGCCAAGGCAGTTCTTGTGCCCAGGATGTGGTGACTTCCACTGGAGTCATCAAGGCTTGTGGCAGCAGCATCCAATGGCAGGCGCTCTGCACACGCCTGTGCAGCCAACAAGCGATCCTTCGCTCTGCGCCTGCCGCGTATGCCTGCGCACAGTGGGGATCTTTGGCGCTTCAGGCGGCGTTGGAAGTGCTCGATGTGGCGCATAGCAAAGGCCTGGCCCCGGGCCCTTGGCTCACAAGGCTCACAAGGCTCACAAGGCTCAAGGGGCCCACGTCACAGTGTTTTTGGGGCCCTTGGGGCGGCAAGCCGCGAGGCGTTCGCCTCGACGTCCAGTGCTTCAACTGCGTCCTGAATGCATGTGCAGCTGCAAGCAGGCAACCAGGGGACATCAGGGGACAAGGAGGTGCTTGGAGGCTCTCTTCTTTGTCTTTGGGAGGTGGGTCTATGCTTTGCAGCTGATCGGAGCAATGGCCTCCATGGAGCTTCGGCCCGAGCCTGGGCCGCAAGGCGGCAAAGCGTCAGCGAAGGGCCATCGACAGAACCCTCCAAGGACGATGTGACTTTGGGGACTGCCACCTCCGCATGTGGCAAAGCCGGACGGTGGGAGCACGCTCTGCTGCTTTCCAACCTGTCTCTAAATGTGCAGAGGAGCCAGTGTGTTCAGAAGGTCCGTGTGCAAACACATACAGGTAGCACAATCCTGGCTGCAGCTACGAGTTGATAGTGTTTTAGTCCTGAGGAGCGTTTTTTCGCAGACGGCAGCAGTGTCAGCATTGGCGAAAGCCGCGCAATGGGCCCTGGCCCTGAGCAGTATGGACTCTCGAGAGCATGTGAGTCATCCCGCGGTGCCGGCACCGTTTTTGTCCGGCTCGTGGCGGAAGTGTCCTGAGGAATGTATGCAGCAGTTATCTACACCACCCAACCACGTGACTGTCGGTGCAGTGATTTCAGCGCGCTGCCCCCATCATTTGTAGTGCGTCGTGCGTTCAAGCTGAACAGTTGAGTATTTCCCGCGTCAACGAAGAGCTGTGATCGTATTCGGAGGTTTGGAAACGCGGCCCGCTGGGATGGAGCTCTGTCTATTCTTTGGGAGAGCAGGCCAGAGGGCCTTTGCTTTCCGATGAATCCCTGTGAGTAACCAGACCATGTGGCGAGGCATGCGCTTCCACTCACTGTGGGCTGCCTCTTGCTTGTTTCGCAGTATTGTGAGATTTGGAAGATGTAAATTTCAGCTGCAAGTGCTACTATGCTGTCCGGCCTCGTGCCGCTGGGCTGCTGCCATGGTACTGTACAACAACTACTGGTGTGAGTCATGGCTGGACCGACTGAAGAACTTATTCAGAGAAGTTTGGCGGGTCATTTTTATTTTTATCTTCTCAGCTTTCTGCACTCACTCGCGAAGCTGAGGTTTCAATGCTGCTATCCAGGCGTGTCACCTCGCGACTCCGGCTTGACCTAGCTTGCCGCCCATGTGTGCAGGAATCATGTTCTCGCTGAGGCTGGCCGATGGCAGCATGCTCTCCAGGTCTTGTGTCAGATGGAGCCACTTACGCCGGACATCACCAGCCAGAACATCGCAATGAATGCCTGTGGTCTCCAGTCGCAATGGCAGCGCGTCATCGACATGCTGGAGGATGGCCATTGCTTTATCACGGGTTCAACCCTGAACCCTAGAGCAACGCATTTACTGCAGGACTGCCGCCGCCGAGAGCTCCAAGCGGACGAGCTGACGCACCGAGCAGTGCTGGCCGCTTGCAGCGCGGCCGCGCAGTGGAGCCAATGCTTAAGAGCCCCTCGGCCCTCGCCGAAGTGCAAAAGTGCAGGCGCAGCCTCTCTGAGCTGAGGCTCTAGCTGAGGGGCCCAGTCATCCCAGTTTGGTCACTCACACCATGGCCATCGACTCACTCCGGGCGACGGCGGGCGGCTGGGCCCTGGCTCTGGCGCTCCTTCGGGACGCGGAGCTCCGAGGCCCCTGCCTTCCGCCGGGGAGCTGGGCTGTGGGAGCTTTGGGGTTTCCTCGGAGGTTTGGAGTTTGACACCGTCATCTGCAACGCCGCCATCAACGCCTGTGCCGGCTCGGGACAATGGGAAGCCGGACTGGCCCTGATGGCGCGGATGTGCCTTGGTGCCGAATCAGTCGAGGGCTGATGAGGGGGCGGCGGCGGCTGGATCGGTCAGGCATCGAGAACAGATCGAGCAGAGCGTTCTGGTCTCGGTCAGTCAAGTTCCCATGACATCCGAACTCACCAACCCCGCTGCTTCGCGGCGCCAGGTCGCGACCCACACCTCCGTTTTGACGGCCTCTGCCGTCGCTGCTCTCTGGGAGGTGTTCACTGCTTGGACGCCTCCAGGGCAGAGCGGTTTGGGGGGTCTCCCAGGTGGCGCTGACGATCCTTGGAGATCTGCGATCGAAGTCTGCATCGACAGCTCGGCAGCTCGGGAGAGGAGGAGAGCGTGTAAGTACGGCTGATGAGCAGTACTTACAGAGACGACTTTTGGTCGCTAAGGGCGGTCTACAACGCAGCCTTAAGTCCCTTGGGGAACACAGGACGTTGGGAACACGCGGCAGCCCAAGTCTGCTCTCAGCACACATAAAAGAAAACTCCACCCTTTCAAAACTCAGGCCTTGGTGATTCTCAATGCAATGCAAGTGGAACGCGTGCAATTCGACCTGTCCCTTGGCCTACCGACAAAACGCGCTTCGTTTGTTTGCTTGCGTCTTTTGAAGTCTTGTCTCCAAGAGGATCACCTGCAGCTCGGCAATGAGTGCATGTGAGAAGGGCATGCAATGGGAGCATGCCTTGGTCCTGTTCTCCCAGTTGGCGCGGAGCAACTTGCAGCTCGGCTTCGCTGTGAGAGTGAGGTTCGGTTCGCACGCGACGGAGCTCGGAATTGAGGAGAGCCGACGCCATCTGCTACAACGCCGCCATCGAGGCTTGCTCGGCTGCTGAAGAGTGGACCCTCGTCAGCGAGCTCATGCGAGCGTCCCTGCAGCTCCTCGGGCCAAAGCTGGAACAGTCCACGGGTACAGCCACGGCTACACCCCCCCGTCAGGTCTGCAGACAGCTTCACCATCGCAGCTTATGATCACTCAGTGCAAGCAGGAAGTTCGGTGGACTGCTTCAAGCATATCGTTCTCATTTGTCTTCTGCAGCGCATGGTCAGAGATGGCGACCCCTTCCTGTTGATCGACACGCACGCTGGCAGAGGCAAGGAACTTTGCATGGCCTAGCACTGGTAAGGCATATACAGCGAAAACGGGATCAGCTCCTGCCAGGTCTCTACGACCTCACTCAGGAGGTGCCCATGCTCAGGAATGCCTCCAAATGGGGAGTTCAGACGCTTCGCTGCAAGAGCTGCGCTGAACGGACAAGCAGGCTGGAAGAACCCTCCTCCCCTAAGGCAACTGGCAGAAGCTGCATCTGCCTCCGATGCTCTTTTGGATGCTTTCGTCTGCACACAGCGTGGCTTCTTCCACAGCAACAGAAGAATACCCGAGAAATACTACCAGCCCCAACAGGTTGCGGTTGCTGGGAATCCGTAGAAAGACACTCAGTTTGTTGAGGCTTTCTGGATCGTGACTTCCAACCTCTTCCTCTTCGTTTCTACTTGGGATCGCCGGCCATTGCGCTGCAGTGGCTTCGGCCGCAAGACCGCGGCCTCTTCTTCGAGCTCTCGGAAGCCTGCCTCAGATCAGCTTGCAGGGCTTGGGCTTGGATGCGCGTTTAGTGCATCGCCAGAGCTGAGGAGCCCGTGTCTGCAGAGCTACAGAGTTTCTTCGACAGCTTGGCTAGCACGTCAAAGGCGTCCTCAGTCGAGCTGCGCTGTGCCAACTCATATTCCTGGATCCTGGACCACCTTGCAACCCTTTCCAAAAGAAGCCTCGTATTCGTGGATCCGCCCTACGACTCCTGGCATTATCAGCAATGCAGGCGAAGAAAGTGAAATCCGCAGAAAAAAGAGAACGGGACGTGGGGATTTGAGTGATTTCCAGAGCTGAGGAGCCCTACGATGTTTCCATGGCCTGCAATCTGGTGCTGCTCGAAGAGCTCCTTGCAAAGGAGCGGGACCCGGCGGAACCAGAAAGTTTCCCTTCCTGCCTTCCTGGAGCTGGGTAGGTGACTGCGAGTAACAATTTTCGCACCGCTTCGCGAGGAAGCCTGCTGCGCCGTGTGGTATCCGTTGCTGGATGGCGTTGACATTGCACCCTTTTATCAACGGATCGCACAGCTGACCAAGGCAGCTCATTGGAACGGTCCAGTGTAGCAGTAGGAAGCCGTACCGAAGACTTTCTCACTATCTTACGGACCCAGGCGAGCATTCATGTCTCAAGTGGTGAGTGAGCTGTCTTGGGTTTTCCTGTGTCCGATCGAGAATGTTAATGTTAACGTTGATGTTCTGCTCTTGTCGGTTGCTTTCCTTGGGCCGCCCAATTCCGGACATGTGTCCGTTTGTCTGTCGGAACCTCTCTTTCTCTCTGAGTGTTCTCGACCATGTTGTGAGTAGCCTTTACCGGATTTCCTTTCACCTCTTCCAAGCTCAGCTCGGCTTGGTTCCGTTTTGCAGGCTTTTCCGGGCTCCGCAGGCCATAGACTGCCCATGACAACCAGAAGGAACATGTGTGACGGGATGATGGAAGTTGGAGGGGACCATGTCTATGTCGCTGGACGTCGCGTCGGGATCAAGTAGCAAACGCCAAGCACCAGAAACAACTGGGAGGGAAGCTCGAGCGCAAGAAATAATAGACACGATGACCAGATGCATGAATGTAGAACTGGAGCTGGCCTAGGAGCAAGATAGGAAGGTAAGTTTTCGGTTGACTGCGACCGCTGTTACTGTTAAAGAAGATGCTGAAGAGCGACTGCCACGGGCTGACTGCTTCGGACCGGTCCGGAGGCACAGCCCAGGGTGTTCCAGTGTTCGCGGCAGTCAGGTGCAGGGGGATGCACTGGTCGTGGAATTTGGGTTTGAGACATCCGGCTTGACTTCGCTGCAGAGCTCTGGAATTCTCATGACCCACCCGCCACAGAGCCTTGAAATGCAGGAAGTGTCTTTGGTGCAATCCAAGCTCCCCCGTAAAGCCCAATCATTGGAACCAGACTGGACTGAGGATAGACTCAGAAGTCGCGAAAAGCTTGGAAGCCATGCAGCTCAGCGTGCACGTGGAACGAATGTCTGCATGTTCCAGAAATTGTGCATTGCAGGTTCTCGACACATGTTACACTAGCGGCTCTGGGATTTGCATACTGAGGGCTGAGAAGCTAGATCCTGGAGGCGTGGCGGGTGCCCGCGTTTCAGTGTTTCGGCTGTCTGCTTGGGAAGGGAAAAGCCCGCCGCTCTGAGCTTGCATGTGCACTTTACCGCAGCACTTGTGAGTGACAGACTAGCTTGGAACTTAGAGTATATAATATATAAGTATTAAGTTGTGTATCGTTCGTCCCTTCTTCTGCTCATTTACTGTGGCTTTTTGATTTCCTGCTGTGTGGCTTGCTCCCGCATTGTGGAACGGCTGCATCGTCTCAGTCACTTCCGCTTCAGGCTCATTTTAAGGGGCGAAGTCGGATGACCAAGCTCTGCGAGCAGCGTACACTGGCCTGGTAGAAGGCTCGCTAGCTTGATCGCATGAGGTTTCTGAGCTAGTGAGCTCTGCAAGACAGCAAGGCATCAATCAAGCCTTTGGGGCTGGATGCACGCGGGTGTCGAGCGGTCATGCAGTGTTGAAACCTACTGAAACAGAAGGTAGTGACTCTCGAGCAAGACGAGAGTGAAACCCGTTGGCGAGAGTTTCAGTGACTTGGGAGCCATGGCCTAGCGCTGAGAATGTTCCCCGCGTTCGCGGCCAATGGCCGCAGACAGACTCACCGTGGAGCTCAACAACATGGCCGAGGGCGCTGTCGAGCGCCAAGCTAGCGACGAAGCCCTCTGCTGGATCTGCAGAGATCCGGACAGGCCGGGGGATGGGGGGGGGGGCAATACCACGCAAGGCCCAACATGGCCCAACATGCTTTTGCCTTCCAGGGCCGAGCCCTTGGTGGCACCGTGCCGCTGCCGCGGGAGCATGCGTGGAGTGCACGCGCCGCTTGGAGAGAAGTCGCCGGTGCGAATTGATGCGAAGCGTCTGGCACAGACGCGCACAGCCCTCAGCCAAGGAGCTGCATCGAGTCCTGGGTTGCTGCGAGGCAAGAGCAAAGGATGCGCTCGGAGATGCAGGCCCGGCGGAGTAGAGGTTGGCATGGGTTCTGTGGCCCTGCCTGCAGGGTGGTGATAGTGTTCAGCCACGAATCTGCTGCGATCTGCCGGCTGCTCACTGCAGGCTGTACGTAGCCGGGCGCACTTGGCCGGGCTGCGATGCCGAGGTGTGGCGAGCCCTACCAGGCAGAGCACCAGCCAGCCAATCTTTGCGAATGTCTACAGGCTGAGCACTCGGCCCCAAGTTTTCGTTAGGCTCTGCTTTCCTCCCGTGGAGGCCCACTGCCGCAGCGTGCGCTCGGAGATGCGAGACTCCAGGCTGAGCGCGCGGCAGGCCATGTGACATCATGTGACAATGACGTATACAGAAGTGGCGTTTGTGCCTCGGTGTCAGAGGTGCTGTTCGTGATGTTCCTCAGCACCTGGCTGCTTTTCGTTCTTTTGGCCAGTGCCGAGTTAGTGGCCGGCGTTCTAGTGCAGGCCCGGCGCAGCCCGGCGCTGAAGCATACGTGACACATGTGATGCGGCGCTTTCAGGCTTGCCGAAAGAGCTCCTGCTGGATGGCAAGTACTGTGCTGGCCCGGGGCTTCGGGCTTCGCAAAACTTTGGTTTTTTCTTTTCGGACTGAGGCACTCTGCTTGTTGACCTTGCTGCTCGAGACGCTTGGCCAAAATGCAGCCGCTCGCTGCGGGAGCTGTCATTTCTTTCCAGCTTGGGGTCCTTTTCGGGCAGACCGGAGCTCCGCACCTGGTTGCCAGTCCGTCCGATTTGTTTCGTTCTTTTGTCCCGAAGCTCGATGTGAAGCAGAAATCGTTTGCTTCACTTGCATCTTTCAGAGGATGGTGGTCGTCTTGGTATCCTTCCCCTACTCTGGGACTCCTCCCAGCTACACGGTTCTACGGCCTTTCCACATCTCGGCGACCGACCCCAACACGAAGGTGGTATGCCTGGATGAGATCATGCCTGCAGCCACGCGATTCATTCATTCCGTTTCAGGCCGTCGTGTTCCTCCTGTGGCTTCATTTGTGGATGGCACCGCTCATCTCTGCAATGTGTGGCTGCCTTATCCGCGCTGCCTCTATCGGTCCCAGCGCATCTCGGCGTTGGTCATTTCGTCGCGTGTGGACTCGTGTCTCACTCGTGTGACCGCAAGGCAGCGCCCGTGGCGGTCTTAGCAGCACTTGGAGCGCGGCCACTCTGCAGAAATCGGCGTGCTCACGTCGTCGCGCTAGGTCGCCTGGTGGCTTGTGGGGATTTTGGTGGTGCCACCGCTGATGCCTCTAGTGCATTTCAGCCGCAAACCAGCTCTCTTTAGGTTGAGATTCAAGTACTGTTGCAATGTTGCGAGATGTTGTGAGCTCGCGGGGTGCTCTCGTAAGGAAGCATTCCAGCATCGCCTTGCGTGACTTCTCCTGGCAGCAGATGGCTAGCAGGTGTGCGACCTTCGTGCAGGACAGTGCAGAGCGCATTTGCAGGAGTGCCGCCAGCATCACAGCATCATATGAATCAGATTCAGGAGTTTCAACGCATCGGCAGGGCTTGCTGTTCCGGTCCCTGTCTTGCACCATTAAGCTAGTGAGTCATGCCCCGCCGCTCGTGCACGTCAGGCCGAAGCCTCGAGCGCTGCTGCAGCTTCCTGCGACTGGTTTCGACACTTGGCCTCCAGGAGCCAGGTGGCTAACGGCGACAGAGCCTGAGCCAAGGAGCCCCTCTTTGCCGTGGCTGCACGTCTGCCTGGCCTTCCCTTTCGGCATCGCCTGGTTCTGCTCGGCACCGGCCAGGCTGCGCTACTGGGTGACGGGCTTATCTGGAGTCTGCGAATACGCGAATGATGTTTGGGTGGATCACAGTGTGAGTCTCTGAGGTACTGGGCCTGAGCGGTGGGATTGGATGCGCTGCCTCTGCCTTTGCCTGGCTGCAGCTCTGCTCAAAGGGCCCTCAGCACGACGACTATCTCTGTCCCTACGAGGCACTGCAGATGCGCTTTAAGCTTTTGGCATTTTGTGCGGCCTTGTCAGCATTGCAACAAACCTGTAAGCCTGGTGGCCTGTTTGCAGGCCTCAGTTCGAATGCATGCGGGCTGGTTCCTTTCCCTTGTCATGTTGCTCTATGCTGCTTTCAGTTCCTTATCCAAAGACCTGTGTATGCGATGTGCATGCGAGCCATCCTTTCCGCAATTGCCGGATCCGATTGTGGGCACTCAACTCAGGTGTTTTCGCAGAATGGCATTTCCTACCGCACTCAAAGCGAGACCCGGTGAGAGCCAACGTTGCTGTCTTCGTGGTCTGGTGCGTGTGGTCCTTCCCTCAATGACTCAGCTTGCTGCCGCTTTCCAGAAGACTCGGCTGTCGGCATTTGGTTTGCAGGGTGTCACTGGTGACCAGCTTGGCCATGTATGTGGGCCTCTCAGCTCTCGACAGCGCCACGAATCCTCGCTGCGAAGAGCAGACAGGCCAACTGCTTCATGCTGATGGGGTACAGCCAGACTTGGCGCAGACAGCACGGTCGCGTGCGGATCGCTGGAGAAGCTCTGGTTCGTGTCTAGAAAAAAAAAATCAGGCTGCGCGGGTGATGAAGCTGAAGTCAGATTCTTTGGTAGTGAGGGAGTATTGATTTCAGCTGTTTGGGCTCACTGGGACGCCGGTATCCGCCGACCGGGTGCACGTGGCTTCGGCCATGGGCCGGTGACTTAGCCGTGAGCTTCCGCTGCACGGACAGCGGTCTTAGAAACCTCGGGCTGAGGTACTGTTGGGTCGGCAGACGACTTTGGCTTGTGTAGGCAAGGCCCGTGGCGGAATCCGGCTTCTGCAGATGTTCTTGTGCAGGCCGTGTGGTCGTGAGGAACTTTGCCGAGAGGCATCGTGGACGTCGCCGGGATTGTCGTGTCGCTGGAGTTCTTGTTTTTGGCTTGGGATCGAAGAGTGGGCACTCGTTTCACGCCGTCGAGGCGTTCTGGGCTGACAACTCTCGCGGTCTCGGGTCTGCTGCTCGTGCTGCTGCCATCATATGCCATCTGCAGGGTTGTTTGGGACTGAGGCCCCTGGTACCTGCATCTGCATCAGGCTGGAACTCCGCGCGGCAAGCTCAGCTAAAAAAAACCCTGAACTGCAATTCTGCTGTTCTGATCGGCGATCCAACACCGCCAACCTGGTGTTCCGACTAACCTCCCGGGCAGAAGGAAAAGAGGGTTCAAAAAAAAAAAAAACAAGTTTGTGTTGGACAGTAGCGTCGTCATGTCGACGCATTTCTTCCCGAACGAAACGAAACCTGAGATAGAGGTCTTGGTTTCCTGTCGCAGCAGCAAGCGGCACATTGCCGTGTAGGGGCTTCTCCAGGGTGCTTGTCATCTCAAGCAAACGGTGCCAATCGGCAAGCATTAGCTGGATAGCAAACATGGGCAACAGCTCGTTCGAGGAACGGCTGAGGTTTGACGACGAGTATCCCGGCATGAAGTTCTCTTTAAAACTTTGCAAGATACAGAACACTACCGGGCTGCCTTTCGGTAGCAACGGCACAATGTACAATGTGTCAAATGAGGCGCCAAGATCAAAGCTCGCAGTGAAAACAGTTTACTGCGGCGTCTTGTTGAAATAGCCTTGTAACGGTAATTGCAGAGGCACCGGCTCGCCCGTCTAGGAACCCAATACTGATTGAATCTGAAGCTGCTGCTACCAGTACCGTCCACAAAAGCCACAGAAGATTGCCGGCACTTTTCAAGTCGCTAGTTAGGTCGCGGAAGGCCTTGTGGAGGCCGGAAGCAATTCCCTGTGACCCAAGACAACACAAGCTCATTACCTGAGGGTTAGGGCCATGCTCCTGCATTGATCCGCACTTGCAAAATCTGTGGTGTGACTCCTCCTAACCACGATGTGGGCACGAGTTGTCCAGCTTAACGTCTCTAGCTGCAGAGCAGAATCCGTTGTACATTTAGATCCCGACAATGGGTGAGCAAGGATTTTCAGATGTCCGCGACATCTGTGCAATCTCCTGCAAGAACGCTCAACTACCCGCCGCACTTTCGTCAGCCCCTTTCGGTTTGTATGAGGCTGCTGAAGGGCGCCTGCGAAGGAGATCCTGTCTTGGTGAGAGAGGTGCTCATGAACTGATTCCAGCAGTGCAAGCGCGGCACTTCGCAATATCAGCTGCATAAGCTGACAGCGTGCTGAAGATCGGGCAGGCGCTCGATGCCGGGGCAGCAACCGAGATAAGGCAAGGCCTCTGCATGCTTTTCGAATAGCTGTGAAGCACATGAGTGCTTGCAAACCCAGGGCGGTGTCAAGCAGCGCTGTAAAACGCGGCGTTGCAGAAAAGTGTGCTTCCTGGATCATTCGGAATCATCCGTCACGCATTCCAAGTGGTGCGACCAGCAAATCCGAGTGACAGCGATGTGCTGAGTTGCCTGGGCTTGACGGCCCTGATGCATGCCGCTAAAGGAGGCCACCTGCGCGGCCCCAAGGTTTGGGAGACTTGCCAAAGCCTCGACTCGTTTGGCCGGCCACTTGAAAGGACTTGCGTCATGGCGTTGCTGGATTCGCGTGCCGCGCTGGATGCTGAAGACGAGGAGCTGAATGGTGTGAAGTGTGGTCAGTGAGTCAGGTCAATGTGCGAATTTCAGGACGGTGCAACTCCGCTTCACTACGCTGCCATATCCGGCGATCTCGACGTCTTCAAGGTGGGATGCTATGGCGATGGCTCGGGTACAAAACTGCAAAGACAGTGCCCAGGCCCTGATCCTGGCCGGTGCGGATGCATCGCTGAAAGACGCGGAACAGAGAACCGCCCTGGTGGAGCCAGCCTGTGGGCCTGTGATGGCCTGTGGGTTTGGGGGCCCTCAGCCGCAAAACACAACTTTTCAACTTCAAGGTATTCGTAAAACGGAATCATAGTCCAAGCCTCTAAAGCCTTCCATGCAGAAGTGCAACAACCAGTCAGTGCAATCCATCCCATTTCCATTTTGCTGGGGGTAGTGCGATGAGCGCGCTTGGTTGGGGCATGCGATTGGTGACTGCAGTCACTTGGCAGGATTATCTCCCACAGCACATAAAGAAGGACCCTGACCTTTTGAAAAGCGGTGGCCCGAGTGCAGATGCGGCACATACCGCATCATCGACAGCACTTCGAAACTGTCGGCCTGAAAGGTTGGAGGGCTGTTCTTCGAAACGAGCTCCCTTACGGTGTCTGAGTTGGCTGAGTGAGCGTGACACCAGGCCATGCGAGGCCCGAGGGATGTCAAAAACTGACGCCCCTGTAGATTATACCCTCAGCAAAGTCAGTAATGTCCAAGAGCGCCCAAGAGCAGGAGTTGGTGCCGTTCTTCTGCAGGGTTCATGTGAGCTCTACAGCTCCTGGCAAAGATATCAGGAGAAGCCGCGATGTGTCATGGAGAAAGCGGCATCAATCATGCATGCACGCTTTAGCCTGTTTTCCCGACACTCCTGCTGCGCGTGGACCTTTCCGAAATGGAAGTAGGGACGGCCGCATCTGAGACTGTTCCGACGCTGCATGTGACGCTCCAAGTCGCCTGTAGCCAAGTGCTCCCGAAACAAGCCCGGACTAAGCTACAAATCCTGTCGCCTTTGAATGGAGCTTGAGCTGGGATGAGGCAGGCTCGTACCCCAAGGCGCCGTTGGAGACCAGCCACGGTTCTCTTACACCCGTGGCGCCAACGGCGTGCTGCACCGCAGTCCACCAGGCAAAGGAGGCGGCAGCTCGAAGGGCCGGCGGCGCACGGAGGGCCCGGACGCGGACCAGCAGTGGTCTGCTCGTGTGTGTGGGTCCTCCGCCGCGGTGATGGGGCTAACCAGCATAGCACACGTGCTTGCAATCCTCTGTAGCCGCTCCCGGCTCGGCATCCGCATCAGCCGCGCAATAGCCGCGCTACATACCACACAGCAGCAGCTTAGCTGACGTCGCAGAGCTTGGAGCTGCTTGGCAGCGGTTGAACGGGCACCGCCGTACCTGGCCACGCCTCGGCGTCGACGCATCGGGTGCCGTTGGCGCGACGGTGCCGTCACAGCACTCGCCAAGGCGGCGCGCCCGTGCCGTCTGCCGGGTGCGGCGTGAGGTAAGCCAACTCCGACACTCGCGAATCCGTGTCACTGATTGGGTCGGCCGCCCCGGCCGGAATGTCAACGGGGGGGCATGGGGGGGCAAGGGGAGGAGTGCGGCAAGCTGCATTGTGGGCGGCCTGCTCGCGTGTGTCCACCGCATCATCACTCGCGGTGGCCTCCTCGCCGTGAATTGCGGGGCCATCGCCCACTGCCGTGGGCCCGGGATGGCCCGGGGTTATCCGCTTTCGCCCGTCCGAGTCCGTTGACGACTACCGTCCAAGAAGGACACGGGGAAGGAGGAAACTTACTCAACCAGATTTGTCACTGTACAGCGTGGAAAAACTCGTTGACGAAATCATTTGCTTTGCGTTTCCAAGCACTGCTTTCGGCTACGTACATCCAACATTGCGTTTCAGGAAACTTTACCTTGCAGAAAGCTCGCAACATTTCATCCCATGGTGTCAGTGGGCGTCCTCGTCGGCGCCTGGGTGCGGTGGTTGGTAGTGTTGGGAGAACATCGACAGTTGGCGCGCGAACCCGGAGGCTGTGCCGGCTGCCGACGCAGATCCTGCCATTTCTCCTGTCATGCCGGACGTGCCGGATACGCTGATGCTGGGCGACGGATGACAACTCCGGGGCTGGAAGCTCCTCCTCCTTTCTTGTTCATGCCCCGCATGTTTTTCCACCGTACCGCGGGCGAATCGCACATCTGACTTCCTGAACTGGCGCTGCGCTACGAAGCCCTCGTGCGTGGGGAGTGCTCGAAGATGCCGTGCCTTTGTGCGCGAGCGGCAAGGCGCGCAGGAGCCATCGCTAAACCATGGTCCTTTTCGCTTCCCTTGCAGGGGCGTCAGACCTGACAGCCAGGAAACTTGACTTCGAAGAAGCCCTGGCCAAACAAAAGCAAAGCTGATCGCTAAAAGCAGTGCCGAGACTTCAGGTGTCGCAGCTCGAGTCCAGAGCAAGCCCCGCTGTAAAATTCACCTCGGCCCCGGCCGAAGCGGTCCGAGGTTCCTGTACGGATTCTCTCTGTCCCCCACCTTCCCCTCCCCACTAACCCTCCAAACCGACCCTTCCTGACACCCTGAACCGCTGGATGAGTCCCAAGCTCTCACGGTGGAATTTCGTTTCTTCCACAATGTGTCGGGCAGTTTCACATACCTTTTCCCCTGCCCCGCCCCCCCTTTCTAGCCCCCGCCTTCCAACAATGTCAACTTTTCGGTTGCCCCTGCTGCTCTCGCCTGACCGTCCAATGCTATGGCATGCTAGCTTCAGGCTTGCATCAGGGGCTGTGCTTCCTCCCTATCTACGCTGCGGGTTCAGGGTTTCGGGTTTAAGGTTTAGGCTTCTGGGTTTGCGGTTTAGAGTTTCGGGTTGTAGGCCGATGAGCCTGGGTAGGCCTTCGGGTTGCTGCTTCCATGCACCTGCTTCAAGCACAGCCGGGCCGAGGCGGACGACGCGAAGCGTTTAAAATTAGTTCCACCCTTGCTGCGCTCCCTGTTTTCCGCTCCCACGCATGCCCATGTGTGGACCCACTGGATGGCTCGCTCTGGGGCAGCTCTTAGTACAATACACCTCGCCGAGCTGTCCGCCGCGGGCCCCACCTTCATCCCAGCCGCGTTGTTGGAGACGCCGAGTGAACGTGGGGATGTCATTCCGTGGCTTCGAGCCGCTGGAGGACTAACCCAGGCAGAACGAAAACCCAGAAGCAACCTATCTCGCACTTCGTTTCAGCTGGCCTGGGTGAGGGAGAAGGAGCGGTGGTCGGGTTTCCTCGCTGTGCCTGCCATGCGCCTGCTTGAGCTGCCGCACGGTGGCGACATATGCGACGCGGGAAAGGCGCCCGACCTCCACGAGGTCCTCGCCGAGGCCCGTGGCCCCCCTGCAGATCGCAAGCCGCCTGCCGGCTCCTTCCGGTGGCCCGTAGGCTGTCAGCTCGTAGCGTTCGTGCATATTGGGACCGCGGTCACCGTCGGAAAAGATGTGCGGTAGAAAAAACTTTGCAAACAGGAAAACATAGCCCGTGGTTGTGCGAGAGTGAATTCCCTTCAGAGCCAGCAAGAGGTTTTCTTTACAGGTTCTACAGGTTTTGCGAGACCTCCCGGATGCGTGCAGCATTCCGGAATTCTGAATGATCTCTTGGAACACCTGTGTCTGGGTGTTCCGGTTTGCATAGAACTCAAGCTAAAAAATAAAGTCTTATGAGCCCAACACCGAGCTCGTAGGATGTCATTTTCCAGAAACTGTGTGTGTGTGTGTGCGCATGCGCACCCCGAAGATGCTTGCAGGGTCGGGAACCCGGCCGACAGAAAATCTTTTGGGCCCAACCCTCCAACTAAATCCAACTAATGATTCAAGATCTACAAATTTGGGGTTTGCAGGGTTCAACGCTTCCCGGGGACTCCACCAGCTACCGAAATAAAATCCGGATAACGCTGAAGGACACATCCAGCACAATATAGTGTCGGGCTAGGTGGTTACCCACAGTGGGACATGTTGTGCGGACGTTAACAATTTCGGGCTTGAGCCTTCGCGTTGTCTTCGCATTTTCTTTTAGCGCACCCGTCCTTTCCCCTATGCAACGCCGGCCTCCTTTAGCGGTTGCGGCCTGTAGCGTCTTGGCGCTCGTGCCGTGTTGCCAAGGCTTGCAACCGTTATAGAATTTGCAATTTGGTTGTCTGGAAGGAGGCAGATTCTTGGATGAACAACGTGAGACGAAAAATGCAAACGAGGAAATTTTGCTTGATTATCCATAGTGTTCCCCCATCCGAAGCAAGAGGCCTTGCTATTCGTGCCTAACCATTTGCTTGTGCAACTCGGCAAGCGAGGGAATGTGGACCTTTGGTTAGGCATGTTTGTCCATGTTTCGATGGGGTGTTGACGTATAAAACCGGGGCCACCCTCGTCTTCATGCGGCAGGCCATGGAGCACACTTATCAAAATTTCTGCAACTTCGGCCGCTGCCGCCTCGCCGTGTTGGGCATACAGAAGCCGGCGGCGGGTGGTACGCAAAAAAACCTTTCCGCGCTGCCCCGCGCGGTGTGCGCGGTCTGCTGCTCCCACCACTGTAACAGAGCATGCATCTGTGCCTCCGTGCTTCGGTGGTCCGCCCCGCCGCTGCCCGTGCTTTCCGGTGCAGCGACTGTCGATGCACATCCCCCTCCTGCGACAACGATCTAGCCGAGCCATCGGCTACCCCCTTTTGCCAATTGCGCCGGCATGATGCAGCAAAAAAATCAAGACCGCCTTTCTCGTATTCGCACGCCATGTACAAGGCGACGCTGCGTGCTACGGAGTCGCTCGCCTTCTGTGCCAAGTTGCAGCCGTGGCAGCACCCGCTACTTGCAACCGGCATGTTTCTCGTGTCTCCTTGCGGTTTTGGGCATGGGCTCAGTGCGGGCATCATTGTTTCAGCGATGGTCGCGTGGCACGTCATTCCAATATGGGATCCGTACCATGCCGGCATTGTACATGTGGTCTACACATGTTGTCCTGACGTAGATGGCGAGATCAAATTGGCATGAACCAAGTTCTGTGTTTGTGAGCCAGAGAGCGATACAGATTGTGCACGATGAGCAGCCTGTGGCTACCAGGTGGCTACAGTTTGCCAAGCCAGTATAGCTTGTAAGATGTGACACACTGTGATGCACGACGTATGACACCATGCCGTTTAGCTTGGTGTTTTTTTTCACTGGCCTGTCGGGGCCACCGCAGGTGCCCCGTGGCTTCCCCAGCCACCCGACGCTCGCTAAAGGTGCCCTGAGCACGCAAGCTAGACATGTCGTCATGCCTCCAACGGTTGGCGGCACAGTGGTCGCTAGACCTGCACCGCCTTTGCGTCGACGTCAGACGAAACGCTAAGGACAACTTGTGCCTTCCAAAGGTTCGCCAACGCTACCTGGAAAGGATAGTTGCTAAGTTTGACGCCATACTGCTATCGCCGCCGTTGGCTTCCTGTTCCAAAGCTACCTGGGCTAACTTTCCCGGTCCAAGACGAGTGCGCAGCTACCTCGGCAACATCTTCGCCGACTTCTGCTATGACATCGCTAACCTCATCGCCGATGGTCCTGCAGCGTTTTTGGGGGCAACCCGAGAACCTCGGGGCGCTAGCGAATGGGCGGCAGGAGGGGTCGCCACCCGCCTCGACGTGGCAATGGCCACAGCCGACCTCGCGCGGTGGCTTTCCACCAAGCTGCCTTTGGCAGACCTTACGCTAATCCTACGCGACTGCTGCTTCGCACCTCGCTAGATCTGCCCGACTTCGTTTTTGAAGGGGCGCCCAGCTGCAATCACAAAGGGGTTCTATTCAGGACCGTTACCTACTGCGGAAAACCCTCCAAGCATGCCACGGCGTCAGGTTAAAGGCCCCTTCAAAACTACAGGCTCGGAATGTTGGCCTGCTAAGATGTGGCAGTGGATGTCTGCACTGCTACTGCCCTCGTGGTTGCATGCTGCTGATGCTGCCGTTGGGGGGGAGATGGACGCTACACAGCTAGGGGCAACGGGACCTCCACGTGCCTGCCAACAGCTACGGGGAAGCAGGAGCTTCCACGGGGGACGGCTATGCTCGCCTTGCAGGTGAACCCACCAAACCGGGAGCTACGCCGACGGTTCCTCCTGGGACTGGCTGAGGCCTGAGATGCTCGAACTTATTCTCGCCAAGGTCGGATCTCTGGAACAGCTAGAAAAAGAGGCCCTCAGAATGGCGGCTGCAGGTGAGCCACGCCGCAAGCTAGCCAGTGACGTGGAGCTACAAGATCGGGGACTTCCTGCGCAGACCCGAGACGGTGCTACCGGTGGGGATCTTGGAACCGCTACCCAGGACTCCTCACGTTTCTGGGGCGCAGCTAAGTGTCCGCTGGAGAACGCTCCCTGGGAAGCGTCGCTAGCCTGGGTCCCGAACTACGGTTCCGTCGAGGACCATCGGCAAAAAATTGCGGAGAACCTCATGGCTAAGATGTCCTTCGGGGAATTCGAGGAACGTTATGGGGAGCACCGTGCTATAGCTGCTCTCGCCGTTATCGTGGAGGATGAGGCTACTGGCAAGAAGCGCATCATCCACGACGCTACCCATGGGGTCCGGGATGGTCCGGGTCAATCACGGGATCAAGTGCCGAGAAAACATCGAGAAGAAGCAACTGCTACGGGAGCATTAGGAGGACGACGAGGTCGCCTTCTCCGTGGTAGGCGACAGCCCACCGCCGCTACAAGCGCGACGAGAAAGAACACGGCTACTTTGGCTGGCGGGTCGACACCGAGGAAGCTGCCAGACCTTGTGTGTCAATTTGGTTGGGACCTTCATTAATTACTGCGATAGCCATTGGTGGACCTGCATTGCGGCTTATGGTCCTAGGCCCGCCTACCACCTGCGAGGTCCGGACTTCCCGCTGGACATGCTACTGTACGCGGGCGATCTGGAGTCCATGGGGAGGGGACCTAGGGCCGGAGGGGGATACTGTTTCCCTTCAATGCAGCTCTTCAGACAATGCGCGACGCGGTCCCAGTGCAGCAGGCCCAACCCCAAGGCGGCGGCATGACCAGGCTTGCAGGTACGGGAAGGTTCCTTCAAGGGCGCGGGGGCAGACGGCTGGCAAGGGGCGGGGTCTCATCGAAGCGAGCCGAGGAAAGAGCAGACTGGCACCTGCAGGCCTCTGAGTGCAGTGAACCGTTCGACCCTATGAGAGCGAGCTGCTGGATCTCCGCCCAACACTAGCCAACTAAATGCATCTCTCAGCTACTTGTTTTTCGCTTTCCTTTTTCCTCTTTCAAAAGGGCTAAGACCCGTGGTGGTTACCGGGTAGAGTGGCTAGGCATGGAGACCGAGTACCCCACTGGGAAGCGAGGGCTATCCCTGAAGCGCGCTGCTTGGCTGGTGGAGTGGCTCCGCACGCTAGCCCGAACCGGGATCTCGGAGGCTAAGGCTTTCGCCCAAGGGCTAGGGAAACTCGGATTCGCCGCCATTGCGCTAGATTGGGGGCGGCCCTTTCTGGGACCGCTACATGCATGGTCTTTCGCGGTCCAGGGCAAGCCTGGACCATTAGCGCCACCCACCATGGTTTAAGTTCTCTGTGGATGGTTAGCTGACCGTCTCGAGGGAGGCGACAGTTGCAACGCACGGTACCGCTGTTAGAAGGCGCGGCCTTGGTGAAGACACCAAAGCCGAGAAGGGAACGGGAGGGAGAGCCTGGATCGGCGGCTTCCCGGAGCGAGTGGATGGATGCCCAGGACCCCGGTTTTCGCTAGAGGTGAAGGAAAGCTGGGTGCCTTGGGCTTTCGCTAAAGGAGACCCTGGCGAGGCCATCGCAGCCCCTGGGCTAGACGCGACACTGGTAGGTCTCTGATGGGGAAGCTACGAAGACCTCCGGGCGTCCATCCGGGGCTATGCCGACAACCAGTCGAACGAGGCGCTACTGAAGAAGGCTATGACGACGAAGGTCCCTTCGACGCTGATCCTCATGGAATTAGCGGAAGAACTGTCGGCTGAGAACTGTGAGGATTGTGAGGTGCAGCTCCAAGAAACTTGAGTCAGAGAGCGGACGATTTCACGAAGGAGAATCAGGCTAGCCTCGACCCGTACTTCAGAACAGCTCTAGAGGGGGAAACCGGGGAAGCGCTAGAGTGGCGGGTGCTAGGTCGTTTCTTGGTCCATGCGACCAGCTACTTTGAAGAGCTGGGCAAGGCTAAGAGGACCCGCGCGGTCGAAGCTTTCAGGTTTTCGAAGAGACTACGGCAGCTAAGTCCCTGGTAGCCCTTGGGCTGCGCTCGGAGATCAGCTAGCCTGGGCTAGAGTTTCTCTTCGGGCGAACAAGGACCTTCGCGACACCGCCAAAAAAGAACGAACGGTCCGTGCTTTGCTAAGGGTCCGTAGCCAAAGATTTGCAGCTACGAGTTCCGGTGGTGTTGTTGTAGAGGTGGCGGGAAAGGGATTTGCTAGTTAGTGTACGCATTCGTGACGAGGAACGAGTTACGACCGTGTATGCTAGCAAGCCACATCCGCTAAGTGAAGCATCGAAGGTGTTTCGGCTAGGATATCAGCGAAGGTGTTTCCCCTTTTTCGAGATGTTATCGAGCCGGGTGCACATGGCAGGACATGAGCCAGCGAAGGGCTATATCCGTGGCCATTGTGCACCAACAACACCAGGGGATCAAAGCCCACCGCCAACCCTGGCATATGCAGAGAACGACGAAGAAGCTGCTGCCCCAGATGACAGCCAACTGCCTGTCGAACCACCGGCGCGCGAACGCTCCTGGGAAAAGGTGGAGCGCCACCTCACAGAAATCCGCAGAATCGCGGAACAACACCAAGGGGGGCAAATGTGAGGTGCCCACCCAACGCACGCTGGGGATCAGCTAGCTTGAGGCTAGTGTTTTACTCCGGGCGAACAGGGACTTTCGCCACACCATAAAAAAAACGGACGATCCGTGCTTTGCTGATGGTCCGTAGCCAAAGACTTGCAGCTACGATTTCCGATGGTGTAGAGGTGGCGGGAAAGGGATGTGCTAGCTGGTGTACGCATTCGTGACGAGGAACGAGTTACGACCGTGCATGCTAGCAAGCCGCATCCGCTAAGTGAAACATCGACGGTGTTTCGGCTTGTAGAACATCGAAGGTGTTCGCTAGGAAATCATCGAAGGTGTTTCCACCTTCTGGAAATGCCATCGAGAGGGGTGCACATGGCAGGACATGAGCGAAGGGCTATATCCGTGGCCATTGTGCGTATAGGCCCCACTGCTAGTGGGGGTCAAATTTGAGGTGCCCACCCAACCCACCCTGGGGAGCAGCTAGCCTGAGGCCAGAAATTTTTCTCCGGGCGAACAGGGGCTTTTGCCACACCGCTGAAAAGGACGGACAGCAGTTCCTGCCATGTTTTGGCATACGAATCAAGTCATCCATCCGCTTACCGGATGTTTGTCAAATTACCTGGTGTTCCAATGTGAATACCCTCGCCATGTAAATTTGTTTTGCATTCGCGTATCGCATGTTCCAAACCTGCGTTGAACAGTAGTGGACTAATGATGTCGACCTGTTTTACACCACGTCCAGTATGGAACTTGCGCCGGTCGGACACTGAACCCGTCTGAGATGCGTACAATGTGTGTAACAAATGAAGATATCCTTCCGAAATTCTCTGACGCCGTAGTTCTCGAAACAAATCTGGATGATGCATTTGATCGCACACTAGCTAGCACATCCCTTTCCCGCCATTTCCCGACTCCACCACCGGAAGTCGCAGCTGCAAGTCTTTAGCTACGGACCTTCAGCAAGGCAACGCTGAGAAGACCCGAATCATCACGACCACCAGCGAAACAAACATTGCCTACATTGATGTTGACGGCGACATGGTGCAAGTACTCGCTGACATTGAAACACATGTACCTCTGACGCAAAATCCCCGCTGATTTTCACAGATGCTCGGTTGTTGAAGTTGCCCACCGGGTTGGAGCAAATTCAACAGGTTCAGATATGTTCTGGCAAATCGACACATCTCAGTTAAAGGTCGATTACACGTGTTCAATGCAGTCACCACACCGACGGATTTGTTTGGTCTTGGCAGCCTCCCCCATACCAAAAAACAGTTGGTCTTGGCAGCCTCCCCCATACCAAAAGACAGTTGGAAGAAATAGATACGTTGCAAAAAATGATGAGATCCATCGTCGGCTGTTACCCTGTCGAGAGTGAGGCTTGGTCTGACACCATGCGGCGTATGAAGTCCAGAGTTCAATCTGCACTTCGGCAGTCGCCGGTGACGACATGGTCGGAAGTATATCGCAAAACGCAACACAGTTTCGGGGCCCGTATTGGCAAACGGGCGAGTTGGGATCCAACTCGCCAGAACAATTTCGCAACACAGCCGAAGAGAAAGCCTGGCAGACCTCGGAAACGGTGGGCCGATGATCTGAGATGTTCCTGTCACCCATGTCTTCGTCGGACAGCAGCCTCTGACTTGAACGGGCAAAGTGCAAGTGCAAATGCAAGGTACGTGCAAACGCGGACCAAGGGGTAGCCCAAGGGTTGAAGCTTGCGAATGCATTTGTTTTTTTGTTCGCGCACGCCAGGGCGGGGAAGGTCCGCGCAAGTGCGGACCAAGGGCCAAAATTAGGACAAGAGAATGCTGAACAATGCCTGAGGCCCCAGGCTCCGTGGCAAAGGCTCCTGAACATGTGACGTTTTCTTAAGCCGGGGTCTGGCCGAAGGTGACGGGACAGACTGAAGACGGTTGGCCTCAGTGAGGGGCTTCCGGGAGATTTTCTGGTGTGGAGCAGGCTCAATGCCCGCGGCCTGACTTTTTTTAGCGCCTGGCTGCGGACGAAGTGCGAGGCTGCGGAGTTCTGACCTCGGTGACATCTCCAAATTTCAGAGGGAAGAAGGATGTTGCAAGGCAAGCCCAATGCTCGTGTGCTGACTTCCTGGCGACGCCCCAGTCCGCAGCCGCGCTTGCGAACTTGCGCGTGTGCCATGGTGGCCCAATGGTGGCCTTGGACTGCGCAGTGCGTTCCTTAGCCCTCCGGGCGAGGCGAAGAGCGGCGGCCACAGTACTGTCACCGGTGCCGGCGCGCAGTTCCACTGGCATCGGGAAGGGTGATGTGCTCGGTCATCGAATGCCATCGAGGTGCTCTCAGTGGATGTTGAGAGTGGGGGCAAGCAGCGCGGTGGTCACCGAGAGAATCAAGAGGACGGCCGGTCCTCAGACAGTGGGGGAGTATGGGGAGTGAGGGGGCAGATGTTGCGTCATCAAGCAAGCGAGCAATGCTGTGACAGGAGTCAGGCTGACGGATTCGGAGCGCCCCGAGCGAGCCAGCCCAGGTTGCAAAGTATGCCGCAGGCGCGTGATGCGCGTGCTCAGCTGCACTCACCTATCCCGAGCTACTGCGCTCGTAAACGTTCCGGCTTGTTGTCCCGGCACGTGAGGTTGGAGGCCCGCTGGCGTCCCGAGACTGCCGAGTTCGTCCGCCTCCTCGCTCGTTCCTGTGCCCTTCCGTGCCTCGTCCGTTGCGGCCTGCAACCAACATAGCTGCCTTCACCTCCGGATGGTCTGCCTAGCGGCCGCCAGAGCTTTTGGTGCAAATCTCCTTGGTCCTTCCCTCGCCGGCACCACCGCCTGCTCAGCGAGGTTCTTTCCTCGATTCGCTTCGACGAAACCCCCGCTTCTTGCCAGCCGTCTTCCCTGCACCAATGAGTTGCAGCCTTGGACTCGGGCATGCTGACCTCGCCAAGACAGCGTGTGGTAGCAGTGCGTGCTTCTTGCACAAGGACCGCGGAACTCCAGTCGCAAAAGTGTGCAGTGAAAAAAAAACTTCTTGAGCTGTGTGGCCGCGGTTTCCGCGAAGTTTGTCTTCCGTGAGGCTGCGTTGACTGGTGAGCCTTCGTTTTGTGAGCAGACGGAGCGGCTTGCCGTTTAGCCGCGGACGCGGCGACAGCCTACGAACGTGTGGCTTCCGTGAAGTCTGCTTCGGTGACGCGGCGTTGGCTGGTGAATCTGAGCAAACGAAGTGGCTGGCATTTTGATTGGGTGCAAGACAGGTGCAACCGTCAACCTACAGGTAGCCGACAAGCTTTTGGTACACCCTTTTGGCGAGAATGTGATGTGACGCAAGGCGACGGTCGTCGCAGATAGGAACATCGATGTTCATTAGAGTCATGTTGTCGACGCGAACGTTACTGGCCACCCGTGCGCAGACAGCCCGACATCGCGCGCGACACCCGCCTCGCGGCTTCCTGGCAGCACGCTGGATGTGGAACATGCATCCCGTACTCGCAACTGCGCGGGCTGAAAGGGGGGGACCGCGCCCAACGTGCGAGCCGATGACCGTCGCCACATGAATTTTGTGATCTACGAAGCAAGCGACACCGCTCAGTGAGGCCTTGTCTCCGCGCGCCGGCTGCAGTGCGCGCCGCTGCGTCCTCCGGCTGGGGGAGACATTGGTGGGGTGCACTTTCCGTCGCGGTCCAGCTCGCCGTCGCCGGCACAACTTTTGGCTGCACCTGGCCTGCTGCTCCACTGCCGGGCCCGAGCGACGGCCCAGCTCTGGACTGGACCGTGTCCTCGACCTCGCCGCCGACGATGCACGGAAGAAAAAGGGAAGATTGTTTGGGAAACATGGGTTTGTCCCGAGCAAAGGGACAAGTGTCCATCGCCCGTCGCCCTGACAAGGGGATTCGATCCAAGCTTGGAACAGGAGCTCAGAGTAGCACCAGTGAAGACCCAAGAAGAGGCTTATAAACCAGGCAGCATTGGGCATCGGCTATATCTGAAGCTAGGGCAGGGGGCGCATGTTCAACATGTTCACTTGTGATTGCAGTTTCTCTCGAGAGTGCATGAGGCCCCTGCCGCTAGTTGCCGGGGGTGCTTCGGGAGGAGTTGCGGGGTTGCTTCTGACGGTTGCGAAGGACTTCCTTTCGGGTTCGGGTTCGGTCATTGTCCCTCCGGAGCCCGAGTCTTTCCTTCAGTCCTCTTTTGACCTTCGGTCGCTGCCTCCCGAGACCTCTGGCATCCACTGGAATTCTTTTGCCCTTGGCCTCGCTTGCGGATTCCTTCTTTGGCCCTTTTTGGACTTGGCTTTCCTGCTGCGGCTTCTTATCGCAAGAGGGGCTCGGCGGGTTTTGCGAGTTCCAGTTACCGAGCTCTACAGGGTCCTCGAATGAGTGTTAGGGGGCTCGAGCTGCAGTCTTTGCGACGCGAGCTGACCGAGGTGCGTGGTCTTTTGGGACGCCTCGAGGCGCGAATTCAAGCGCTTGAGGAGGAAGCAGCTTTCGAGCTTGTCGACCCCTTGCCCGGGCCCGCTGCGGGGCCCTCTTCTGCCTCCCCCGGATCAGGTGGAGGTCTGCTCTCCCGGGGCTCTTCTTTTTCTCCTCAGCCTGGTTCAGGAGGAGGTAATCTCTCCCAGGCTTCCGCTCCTCCAGATCGGCCAGGATCAGGTGGAGCTGATCTCTCCCTGGCCTACGACCTCTCCACCGAGGTCTTTGCTGACCGCTCTTCTCGGTCAGACCCTGGGCCTCCTAACTCCCAGTTTCGGACAGCTGTGGCCAGGGGGGTGGGCCAGTTCCTCAGACGGGCGCTCGACGGAGGTCATCTGAGGACATCGGGTCGGGGCGCCCTCACCTTGAGCTCCAAGTATTACATCGTCCTTGCTGACTTTGAGGGTCGGCGCTTCGTTGAGCCTTGTGTCTTCTCGGCGTTCTCTCAGGCCAAGGCCCTCTGCATTCGCGGCCCCGACAAAGGGCAATCCATTTTCGTGGGCCTGCCTAGCCAGGCTGAGTGTGCGGTGGCTCTCAAGGAGGCAGGCTTAAGCTGGCCTTCCGCTGGCTTGGATGGCCAGCCACGCAGGGTCTGAAGATCTTGGTGAAGGTGGAGAGCCTCCTGCGCTCCAGAGGCTTCTCGAACACTCCTTGGAGGGCGGTAGTCCGCAGATCGGAGAGCTCAGGATTGAGAGTGAGACAGGGCCGGCCTTGTCTTGCTCCATCGTTGTCATAGCTCAGTTCGGAGGCAGTTTCCTTGTGGCTGTTCCTCAGTTGGCATGGCATCGTACGGCGGGCCGGCGGTATTTGCCCCGCGCGGCCCTCACCAAGACCGTTTTAGCAGAAGTGCTGGCCGCGGCGGAGGACGACCCCTCCGCGACTCGTCAAGGCCTGCGCTTGAAGGTCTGGCTAGGCATGCTGGATCCGACTTTGGAAAGCCGAGTGGACTTCGCGGTGGAGGGCGAGCTTTCGCCCGATGTGCCTTTCTTGGGCTTTGGCTCTCGTGCCTCGGAGCGCTTGGACCCCTTCGGCCCTTCTCTCTCGGCGATCGCTGCCGAACACTTTGCTTTTCAGACGCCGGCCGAGGAGCTTGGGATGGGAGGCGATGGTGCGCTTCGAGAGGAGGAAGGGTCGTGGGAGCATCGCTTGACAAGCTTAGAGGCCGGTGTTCAGCGCATTCAAGCCAGTCTGGAGGCTTTGGTAGATGGCGTGCCGCTCAGTGCTTCTGCAGAACCCCACCCGGCCGGGGGTGTCGGAGCCCTCCCTACGGCTCCAGAGCCAAAAGCTGCGGGGATGCCGTTGTTGGCTGGCCTGGATCCCGTCGTTCTCGAAGCCGCCCGAAAGGCGGGCGTCCCGGAAGACCAGTTGGTGAGGATGTCGCGACTGGCCATGAAGGGTTCAGGCACTGGTGCAAAGGCAAAGGCGAAAGCCAAGGCTCGGCTACCGCTTCTTCGCGAGGATCCTTTAGACGAGTCCGAGGACGAGCTCGACCCGGCTCCACCTGGAGCCTCCAGCAGTCTCGTGGCGGGCCAGGACCCGGTGCATTTGGCGGTAGTCCAGATTGGTCAGGTCTTGAAGCTTATGCAAAAGGATCGCGAGCGGAAGAACGACCTCGAGGACATCCTGGAGAGAGCCGAGGGTGGCGGCTCCGAGTCCCTGGCTTCGAGCAGCTCGGGCGGTCGCTCGAAAACGGCCGCTTACCAGAAGCTGCGTGGCATCCTTCGCTCCGCGCCCGAGCAGATCTCAGCATCTATCGAAGGTTTGATGATGGACGACTTTGTGGGAGCCCAGTCGGGTCCGCATCAAGAGGAGAGGAAGCTTTCGGTTCGTGGTTGGGTCGAGCACAGGAGCCACCTCCAATCGTACGCCGGCCCTATCCGGCAGGCTTGGACTCTCGCTTCGATCATCGATCTGCTGAACAGCGGGAATGCGGACCAAGCGAAAGCGGTCGCCCTCTTGGGGGTCGCTGCTTTAGACCAAGCAGCGATAGACAATGGAAACTGGCTCCTTGCGAGCGAATTCGGGATGGATATGCAGCCGCCCTTCTCAAGCTTTCAGCGGCCACGCCAGCTCGACCCTTTAGAATCGCGACAGACTCGTGTGATCGACCCAAGGTGGATTTCGCTGTTTATGAGCAGGATCAAAGAAAGAGACGCCTACCATACAGCGAAACGCAACTTCGCTGGAGGAGGAGGAGGGGGTGGCCAACCGGGGCCGCCGCCTGGAGACAGCACGCCGCCTGGAGTTCCGCCGCGGAAGACACCGAAGGGCGGAGGGAAAGGCAAAGACAAGGACAAGGACAAGGACGGGGCGAAGTGACTTGGAAACCCTCACTGGGGCTAGCTTCCGCAGGCCAGCTTCAGCTTGAAGAAGTTTCTCCGTTTTCGCATGACCTCTCTCCCCCGTGGGAGCCGCTGTGGAAACCACGTCTCCGGCACTACGATCTCTCTGTTCAGAGTCCGCGGCCAAATTGTGGCGGAGCCTGGGCGCCGACGCTTGGTGGCCTGCCCCTTGGTCGTGCTTTCGTTGCTCCCTCCTTTGTCGAGGTCGAGCCTGCTCCCCTTTCGGGTAATAGGTCTGGTTTAGGCCTGCCCCCTAGTACTTCTAAGGTTTTTTCAAGTACCCTAGGCCGCAGTGAGCAGGCTCTTCCGTGTGAGCCGCCCTCCGAGCCCCAATCCCTAATTCCTTTGCAGTGCTTTGGGTCATCAGGTCTTCAGGCGAGCCAAGCCGTGAGTTTCTCAACTGCGCCAGATTATGAAGGCTGCGATGGGAGCTCCGAGCCGGAGGTTAGCCACAATCCCGCTGACACTGATAGCCTCGAGCCGCCTACGGGCGTGTCTTCCGGGCCTACTGAGGCCCCTCTCTTTTCTTCCACTCCTGCTTCGAAGGATGCTGCGCCTTCCTCGGGCCCTGGTGCTCGGGCGCCTTCTGTGAACCCTTCGGAGCTGTGGGAATCTTTTTTCGACTGCGTGAGCAAGTCTTCCTGTAAGCTTTCTTCTTTCTTTCATTCCATCCGGCTTCGACCTTGCGGAGAGCGAGGGCCTTCTGGGGCTGCACGAGCTGCGCGCGAGCGCGGCGTCTGGCCCATGCCGCTTCCTTACCCCGACCTTCATGCTCCGCGATCTGGCGGCACAAGAGATCCTGAGCAGCTCGGAGTGAATGCGGTGGTTTTGGTTCTGAATTTCTTGTTTCTAGGCGAGCCTGCTACCCCAGCTCGTCATTTGCGCCTCGGGCTCGGGGAACATCTCAATGCAGCTCAGCGCCGGGCTGTGTGGAGTCGCTGCGCATTGGCGTGTCGGCTTGGAACTCTTCGGGGCCTCTTCGAGCCCTCCGACCTCGGTCGGGCTGCCAGCAAGTTTGAGGCTGTTGGCCGCTTGCCAGGATGAGTATCGCCAGGTCCGACGAGGAGGAAAACCTCTGTCCGAGGTCCTCTTCAGCTTCTCTGCGCCCTGTAATGTCTTGCCTGTGGAACCGTCCCGGCTTAACTTTGCGGGCACTCCGAGCTTTGACCCCCTTCCGTTTCTTGACTCGCGGAACAGGGCCACCTACGCCCGGCCTCTTGATTTTGCTAGGGACATTCCTGAGGACGAGAGCATCCCTCGTGTATCAGTTCGGGCCGACAAACGGCAAACTGCCGAGCTTCTGCAACTTCTTGATGATAGTGGGCGGCTGCGCCTCTTCGCTGAGTCAGAGATCCGACCGAGGTTGCGGAATGGTTTGTTTAGTGTCGCTAAGGATAGTTCCCGTGACCGTATGGTTTTAGACGCGAGACCCCCCAACCAAGCCGAGCTAACCGAGTCGCGGTGGATTCGCTCTCTGGGCTCCCTTGAACAATTCCAATTCATTTACTTACCTGAGGATTCCTCTTTTGAAATCCATACAGAAGACTTGAAGGAATTTTATCACAGCTTCATTGTCGGGGAGCAGCGGGCAAAGAGGAATGCCCTCGCTCTTGAGCTGACTTTCGAAGAGGTGTCCCATCTGCGGGCGTGCTCAAGGTCGCTCCGCGGCTGCAGGATCATCCCGAGCTTGAACACTATGGCCATGGGCGACCTCAATGCAGTGGCACTTGGGCAGGCTTCTCACTTGTCGGTTCTCCTTCGGAGCGGGGTTCTTAAGCTTAGTGACTTCATCACTCTTCAGGGTCGGCCAGGCCGGCCGGGGGCTCATATAGCGGGCTTACTTATAGACGACTTCATTTTGCTTGATCCCGTACCGCGAGCTTCGCCGGGCCCGTGTTTTCAGCCGGCCGGCATTCGTACTATGCGAGCTGTGACGGACGCCTACCAAGCGAGCGGGCTCCCTCGCAACGAGAGCAAGGCCGTCTCTCGGGCTTCTACCGCTGAGTTCTGGGGGGGACGGCTGGACGGCTCCAGTGGCATTCTGCGTCCAGGGCCGAAGAGGACATCGGCTCTCGCCCAGTTCATTCTCCAGGTTGTCCGCGGGGGTATTACTTCGGTCGGGATGCTTGAGGTCATCGCCGGGGGTTTGATTTCGGGTCTTCAGCTCCGTAGGCGTTTCTTGAGCACTTTGGATTCGATCTACAGCGTGCAGCGCCATCGAGATCGGCGGTCTTTTGTGCCAGTCGCCGGGGAGCTGTGCTCAGAGCTCCTGGTGAGCGCAGTCCTCCTTTGCCAGGTTGATGTCGATTTGAGGGCTCCTGCTGCATCTCTCCTTCTGACGACCGACGCCTCTTCGAGTGCCGAGGCGAGTGCTGCTGCCGAAGTTCCCGGGCCTTTCTCCCTCGAGATGACTCGGCACGGGCTTCAACGAGGGCTGTGGGCCCGGCTTTTGTCTCCTGCGCAGGCCTACCTGCGAGAGCGCGGGGAGCTGCCAGAGTCCGATGAGCTGCCGGAAGAAACATACGTTTCTCACCCTGTTTGGGAGGAGGTCTGTTCTGCTTTGCAGTTCCGCCAGCTTGGAAGGATCGTCAGAGTCAAGGCCCGTCGTCACATCAACATTGGCGAGGTTAGAGCTGCGATCCGCGGCGAAGAGAAGATAGGACAGCTTTTCCCGGGGCACAGATATGTACACCTTCAGGACAGCCAGGTCAGTCTCGGCTCTTTTGTGAAAGGCCGAGCGGCCTCCCCTGCGATTAACAGGGAGCTCCGAAGGTCCATACCGGGCCACCTCGCCAGCCGGGTGCGGCCTGCTTACGGGTACATCCAATCTAAGTTGAACCCTAGCGACGACCCGACTAGGGCAGCCCAGCTTAGGCGGCCCAGTAAGGACCCTTCCAATTGGCTGACTGCCGCCTTTGAAGGAGATTTCGGGCCTCTTGACAAATTCCTTTGGGATCTTGAGCTCCATCCTCGGCAGCTAGCGGGTCTGCCTCCTGAGAGTGAGCTTTGGGCGGATGCGCCGATAGGCGAAGTTCCTAGCCCTGCTACTGCCCGTGTGCGAGCCTCCCTTGGACCAGAGCAAAGGGCTGCGAGTCTTCTTTTTCGGGTTCACATAGGAGCTGCTGAAGCTTACGAGGTTTTCCGTAGGCTGCCCAAAGAAGTCTCTGCCAGATCTAGTAAGTGGAGCAAGGCTGAAGCTTCCTTTTCTGCAGGGGTTTTCGTCCATGGTGGGGTCGTCGGCCTCCGACGGACCTGCGGCCTTTTCCCGAATGCCATTCAGGTCTTTACTCGGCTTATTCGTGAAATCAGGCCCGGCTTCGTCTTCAGCTCGCTGAGCATCAATCAGAATGTTCGTGCCCTTGCCCACGTTGACAGAAACAATCTGTCAGGCGAGCCCAACCTCGTCATCCCGTTGACTCGTTTCAAGTCAGGGGGAATTTGGGTGCTTGCGGAAAATGGGCCAGAGCGTCTTCGGCATCGAGGTCAAGATCATTGGGGGCAGATCCTTCCCGTCAGTGAGAGGGCCGTCGCTTTCAATCCGCGAAGGCTGCACGCCACCCAATCTTGGAGAGGGACTCGGGTTGTTCTTATAGGGTTCACGGTTAGAGGTTGCGAGAATCTCAGCGACTCCCAGCGTGCCGAAGCCCTTAGCCTAGGCTTCGTTTTGCCTCCCGAGCCTAACGCAACCCTCCCTGATTACCCTAGTGCGGCCGGTTTCCCTAAGCCTCTCCCTGCCGTTCAAGCCCCGACCCTAACCTCCTCGAAGCTTCAGCCTACGAGAGTTGATCCTGCGAGCTTTGTTGGCGGCGACTCCGAAGGCTCTGCCTCTCCGCCCTGCCATCGCGAGATACCTGCCCGCTCACTTGGTTTTGAGCTCTCTCCTGGTCTTCGAAGCCTTCTCCTCAACATGCCTCCGGGGCGCTTCGTGATTTCTTCTGCCTTCGGTGACCTCACTTCTGCCCTCGACTCGGCTCCTGGGTGGCTTGACCTTTTTGCGGGTTCTCGGGGCTTTGCTAAGGCTCTTGCTGCTGCTGCTGCTCCCTGCTGGGTTTTGTGCTTAGATGTGAGCCATGGCCTGGACGAGGATCTCCTGCGGAGCGACCTCCAGGAAGAGCTTCTTCAGCTCATCCTTGGAGGGGCGTTTCGAGGGGTGAGCGCTGGACCAGTCTGCAGCTCCTTTTCCGGAGCAATCACGCCCAGCTGGCGAACCAAGGAGTTTCCACAGGGGCGCCCTGACTTGCGAAATGATCAGCTTGACAAGGTCCTCTCTGGAAATCTGATGCTGGAGTTCGTTCTGAAAGTCATCCGAGCCGCGAGCGATGCGGCTATTCTGTTCTGGGTTGAGAACCCTCAGAACAGCTGGTTCTGGAAGCAGCGAGCTTGGAGTGATCTGCGCAGGACCGTCTTCTGGAATGACTTCCTCTGCGACATGTGCGTGTTCGGTACTCAGTGGAGAAAGGCGACGCGTTTCAGGACTAACGGCCAGCTTGGTGGTTCAAGGATGCGATGCCCTGGCGATCATGCTCATCGAGTGCTTCGAGGAAGGGAAAGAGCCTCCGGTGTCAGCTGGACCAAGCTTGCTGAGGCCTATCCCAGGAGGCTCTGTCTCCTCTTGGCCTCTGCTTTTGCTCAGGACGCTGGGTGGCTGGGCGATTTCCGACCTCTGGACATCTCTCGATGTGCTAAGTGCCAGAACGCTAGGATTGGCGAGGCTACCAATCCGGGACCAAGGAAGGCGCTTCGGAAGCGCCCTCAGGTCCAACTTCGGGACGTTGCAACGGTGACCAAGGCTACGGCCGCCTTGCGATTCGGAATCTGGACTGCTTTCAGGTCTTGGGTCTCCGAAGAGGGCGGATCGGATCTGTGGGGAACGCTTCTGCTTCATCCTGACCTCTTCGTCGAGGCTCTTTTGGCCTACGGGCAAGCTCTTTATGATCGTGGGGCTTCATTGCAGGAGTTCCGTCAACTACTTGCTCATTGTCAGCACGTGATTCCGCGAATCAGGGCTGGTCTGAAGCCCGCCTGGGACCTTTTTACAAAATGGGAAAAACTGGAGCCTACAGTTCACCGCACGCCTATGCCAGAGCCTATTCTGTGGGCTATGATCGGACTGAGCATCTCTTGGGGCTGGCGCCGCTGGGCTGCTGTTACATTCCTTTGTTTTCTCGGATGCTGCCGCATCGGGGAGGTCTTGGGCGCCACCCGCGGCGACCTTTTGACACCGGGAGACATCCTGCAGAGCGATTGTCGTTTTTATCTCGTCTTCAGGGAGCCGAAAACCAGAGGACGTGGTGCTCGCGTGCAGCATGTGGCGATCGACCTGGAGGAGCACTTCAGCGGCTTTGTCACGGCTGTGCTCGGAAAACTCCCTCCACGAGAGCTCCTCTTTCCGGGAAGCCCTGGAGTTTACCGGCGGCGCTGGGATGCTGTGCTGGCCGCTTTAGAAGTTCCCCCAAGGTTCAAGCTCACTCCTGGCTGTCTGCGCGGAGGCGGGGCTGTTTCTGCTTATCGGAAGAAGCGGCCCATCGCAGACATCCAGTGGACGATGAGACTTCAGAACCAAACTACTCTGGCGTACTATCTTCAGGAAGTCTCAGCTGAGTCTGTCCTGCCGAAGCTTTCAGCTGATGCCAGAAAGAATATTGTCGCAACTTCTGCTTTGCTTCCGTTTCTTCTTCGTTCTTCCCCAGCGCACTAGCTGCAACGCCCCTCGGGCTGTCTTCGAGCTGTTGGCCGGTGTTGGCGGATGGAGTGGTGCTGCTGCTGAGCAGCAATCGGTGCAAAGTGCACCTCAGACTCCAATCTTAGCCGAGCCGGATGGAAAAACGGTGCGGCACGGAAGCATTCGCGAGTTAACATGTCCATAACGATGCCGCCTACGCCTGTTCGCAAGCGTGCTTGAATCTTGCCCGTGTAAGCGCCTGAGTACCACGGATTTTGGCCGTGGAGCGCCAACCAAAACAAAGCGTTGTTAGGGAGGACTCGTTCGTCACCCAACGGCATCCAAACACGTGAGCAGCCATCGCGAGAGCTACAGTACAGGAATTTGGCGAGGGTTTTCGATGCTTCACATATGGCAGACGCCCAGCGATGAACTATGAACGCAGGTCTTCGGCTTTGATGATCACGTCGCTGCGCATGTTAAGAGAAGCCAGCAATCGTAATTGGCCCATGGTGCTGAAAAATGACATCCTTGAGTATCATTCACTCATTGACCCGCAGGGCTCAGGCATCCCGTGGCGGCAATGCTTTGTATGTGGGCCATGGTTTGACGTTGCGAGCATCATCCCGCCGATCGTCCTTTATTCAGGCAAGCAAGTTGCCATGCAGATCGTGTGCACGCAGTAGAGCATTGAGTTGTGCCGTGATGATGCCAGTTGCTTAGCTTGTGCAAAAGGTTCTATCTCGGAGCAACATGTCGCGGGCAAGTTCCAAAGGGGTTAGCACGGTGCAGCGCATTCAGCAGCTGCTGCACCAAATGGCACAAGAGCATGCGCCCTTGCTGATCAAGTTCACCGAGAGATTTTTCATCAGGATGAATTGTGTTAAGGTTGCGTTTCGATTTATCCAAGGAGGCGGAAGTAAGCCGATTGAAAGCCGATGTGCGACGGCTTTCGTCAGTGTCGGGCACATCTCATTGCCCACCGGCAGCGCAGCCAGAGGGGCAGTCCGAGGCGGGAATGTACAGCGCGGCCCGCAGAGATGCGCGGCGAGATGCTTTACATGAGTTTGTCCACAGCATGAGGGAGCCTGTCGAATGCGAGTGCCATCGAAATGACATGGCATAGGGTTTACAGTCGTTTGTGCTAGATGCAGCTCGTTCGTCCTGTCCCGCTGTGGTTCAGGATAACGAAGGGAACCATGTTCTGGAGCAGGATTCACTTCGTGAGGCCATGTCCAGCGTGATGTTCCTTAGGAGTTCCAGCGTTCTGTCCGGGCCTCCCGTGTGATTGTGTCTGTGGTACCTGGGTCTGTGGAGGCCGCAGCTGGTGCCGTCGAGCTGCCTCCACCACCAACGGGAACTCACGGCTTCGGCGACCTCAGCATTCTCAGCAAGCGCGAGGGGGCCGCCTCTCCCTCTTATGCGGAGGCAGCACTTTACTTTGGCATGTGAGCGGAAACTGCAGCAGTGTCATGACAGGTCACTCAGGAAGAGCGCTGGCCGTTCAGTCCAAGTTTATCAGTGGATCTGGATGTCTGCAACTTAAAGTACTTACTGCTCGGGGCGAGATTGTGTAGCTGAAGCTTAACGAGCAACCCCAGGCTGATGCAATCGATGCATTTGGGAACGACTTTGATTTTGATGGTCCAGCCGTTTCTCCGGCTGCTTGTTTCAATTTGTGTTGAAGATGGTTAGTTAGTGTTTGATCGGCCCAATTGAATTTCAATGAGTCTGGCGTCCGTTCGCGTTTTGCAAAAGTCAGCTTCAAGGTCCGCACTATGGTGTATTCGCTCCGCAACCTTCCTGGGTCATTGCTGGCAGGCATTTGGGTGCCATGGCCGAGAGCATGTGGTTGCCGGCATCTGAAATTGGGATAGATGCTCCTGCCAGCAGGTGTGGAGGCAAGCGCCGCCAAATGCAAGCTGGTGGTCAAGTCTGATTTTAACGAAGGCTGCACCGACTTTGTCCAACTGCAGCAGGAGGAGCCGTGCGTTGTGCATCATTGCAGACTTCTGTCGGCAGCCCTGTGAATTACATGTTGCTGTACATTGGTTGTTTCAGCAGGAGGCAAGCATCCCAGGGCAAGCTTGCACGGCCACTGCATGGTCAGCAGCATTTTAGCAGCATTTCGGAGCTGCATTTTGTGCATGAGTCTGAAAAGAAAAAGAATTTTGGGGGAGAGCCGAATCCTTGCAGGTGTGGGACGAGACAGGATCAGACGTGCCGCTTGGCTGCAACCACCTCAGCAGTTTAGCTTGCCGACCACTTGGTGAACAAGGCTCTTGCACGTGTCTGACCCACTGCCGGAGCATCTGAAGATTGCCATCCAGATCCAGGGCCACGAGACTGCCATCGCAGAAGGTCTGGTGACTCTCAATGCTGCAAGGCAGAGTTTTGGCAAAAAGCAAGATGTTTGCAGGCCTTGAGTGTTTTGCGTCCAGAATCTTCCAACTTGATTGCATTGCATACGGCCTTGTTGAAATCTGTGATGACATCGAGGAAGTGGACGCTTTTCGGCGGCGGTGAAGTGGATGCGGAAGCCGTGGTGGAAAAGGCGTTCGGCGCAGCACATGCTGTAACAGTTGCATGCTATCCTATGTGAGTCGACAGGAGTCGCAGATGCATTGGACCAGCATTTAACCAAGCACAGTAGGTCACAACAGGCAGGGGTAGGACTTTGAGGCGGGCGAGGCTTGAGATCCAAAGGTTTGTGTGACATTTTTTGATGAACCCTCTCAGCATATTGTCTTTTGGTCCGCCGACCGTTCTTCCAGATGAACTGTGGGGCGGCAGTTCTGGTTTTTTAAAGAACCGTGGGTTGAAGGGAAACCGCAGGCTCACTATCAAAACCTCCTGCCCAGACGACAGAGGCAAGGAAGGCTGACAACCACGTCCAAGGAGGATCCGATCGTCTGAGACGATGGACGGCAGATGCAAGACTCCGATGCAATCGAAGGCATGCACAGCAAGAACAGGACTAGATATGCCTATGTTAGAGTTTATGGGGGGGAGGGCTCAACCATCATAAACGGTTTTTTTCAAATTCAGAACCGCGAGGGGTTCTCCAGTCACAGATGCTGGGAGGTTCCCGCTGAACCCTCTGGGCGTGAGGGGGAACTTCAGAGTGAACCTTGACACCTCAAACATGAGATGACACAGGAGAAGTGGTGCATGGTTCCCACGAGCGGGTTGCACTTCCGTGGAACCAAACGTCCGACACATTCACAAGGCTTGCAACATGTGTCTGCATCCTCTATGTTCAAACTGCTGTTTTACACGGGGAAACCCCATAACGCAGCATTTCGTGTGTGCTTGGTAGCCCCAAGCACCACTCACTGACGCCTTCTGATGGGGGATAAATGCTCTCTGATCGACTCTCCGATCGTCTTTCAGCGCAACTTCTACTTAAATGCCAGCTGTCGTTGAGGTTCTATTGGACTTTCACTTCCGAAATCCTCCGAATTAAGCTCCTGAAAATAGCGGGGGCGCTTAGTGGGGGAGAATGGGGCGAGCACCAGAGACAGGCAGGCTGACAGACGGAGACATAGAGCCAGTCTTCACGTCGGCCATGGTAGTGACTGGTAGTGTGTTCAGCTGATGTGGCATGCTCCTGCGTGCTGTGCCTGTGCGAAGGCGCAGACACCTGCTGGGAAGCTTGCATGATTTGGACATGCCGCTGTTGCTCTCCCCCGACTGCTTCTGTGAGGAGCATGCAAGAGTTTCACGCTACCCCCTGTGCTACCATTCAATTCGGATACGGCTTTGAGATCAGGGCTGGGGCTTGACCGTAGAGAGCGAAGAGAGTCCATTCTCCGATTTCTCTTTCTCTTAATCATCTCTAAGGAGAAGGCGGGAAAGCACTGTCAAGGACCGGATAGTCGAGAAGTTGGGAGCTTAGCTATTGAGTTACAGCAAACCAGTGACTTCTCTTCCACGGGCCGCGCCCCAGTACTAGGCTTTGCCAAGGGAGCCATGGCAGGAGGAGACCGGAGGAGAGGTAAAGCTCAGGTTGCCATAGGCATTGCATAGTCTTATGACTCGGTCGTCACGGAGTCAACGCCGGCACCTTTGTAACATAGCCGAACATGTGTGTGATTGTTTGAAGCATACAAGCCACCTGCGCAGAGCCTAGTGAACTTGCGACGGCAGCACGTTTGAAACAGACTGAACTGCACTCCAGGGCGTCTTCCTTTGTTGATTCATTTGGTGTGCTTTTTGTCGAATTTCTGAGAGTGCTGCCGAATCCAAGCCTTCTCGAGCGATGAGCACAGCGCCTCAAGCCAGAGAGTGTTGAAGAGTATTTCAATTTCAACTTCGGCCAATCAGAGGTTGGAGAAGCTCTTCGATGTCAGGGATCCATTGTCCAAAGTTGTCATGCCCAGCGAGCCTTGCTAGCAGTCAGCAGCAGCACGTTGAAACTCATGGTGAATGTAGTCCCCTTGACGCTGTGCAGACATCTTAGAAGAGGTCTTGCAGGCCATTAACACGGTCTTGCACCCTAGGCAGCATCCCAAACACCAAGCCAGCGGAGCCCAGGACGTTTCGGCGGCTGTGAAGGCTGCCCGAAACAAGAGAACGAGCCAATTGATGTCTTCACTGAGCCCGGATGCCTGCATGCGATTTGGTGATCAGGTTCATGGGTAAGGGTTGGCATTGACTTTCTACATCCAGGAATTGATGAACATGACTTCTGTTGCAGCATCAAAGGATCAGAACTCGATGATGCCGGGGTTAGTTTTGCTCGTTGTGCTGAGGAAGACTTGGAGGAGGCGAGCCAGAAGCCATCAACAGAAATCAGATGATCTTAGCTTTGTGGGCAAAGCGGTCTGACCAGGGTTCGGGAATCCAAGGACTTGTTGCGCATCCTTCCGTCGAAAAGCCTTGAAGCTTTTGCACTTCACAGGTTTTGGTGGAGCTCAAACGCATCCACACAAAGACAATCGACAAAGACAGGAAGGCAAAGCTTTCTTCGGCCCAGCCTGTTATCGCTTGGAGGCAGTTTCTTGAAGCTTTTCTGCAACTAAGCTCGCGAGGGCCTTATGTAGCCAGTGTACACCAGTCAGACGTGTGCAAGGACTGCATCATGCTGGATGATTTGCCAAAGTATGCAGTTGGTCCCGTGGCCACGCCCTGAGTTTTATTTGCACTGCCCCCGGTGCGCATGATGGGCATGGTTGCAAAGAGTCATTCAGCCACAGTAAGGCCTTAAATTTGTTCATTGTCCAGCAATCGCTGCTGGGGGACGATATGCCGTCGACTGGCGCTTCCGGTGCGTATCTAATGGCGTACGAGAAGTTGCGCAAGCCGGTGT
>CAJNDT010000166.1:100000-125343 GCA_905221615.1 Symbiodinium sp. CCMP2592
ATTATATTCGAAGGATGGTCATGCCTACGCGCCCCTGCTGAATTCTTTGCTTCGGGTGAGGCTGTTGAGTCTTGAAATTTGCAGCCGCCCGTGCTGTAGGTGCCCCTTTGCACATCCTGTTCTTTGCAAGGTGGACAGATCAGGATGAGCCCATACACCCAGATGTAGCTGCGAATGCTACAGGCCTGCTTTAGGGCAGATGGGTGATCTTTCAATTCGGTGTTTGTGTGTGTGTGTGTGTGTGTGCTGACATCAGCCGCAATGCAACGCTAGGACCTTACGAGAAGTGGTCCAGCAAAGACATACAGCATGCCGGAGCGCTCGGTGGCAGCTGCCTGGGATATGAAAGGATCATGCAAAGACGCGACTCGGCTAGGCAAGCCATTGGGTGTGATCCAACGTAATATCCTAACAGAAATACGTCTGATTGTTGGACGCGAAGCTCGAGCCAGCTTAGCTCAGAACCTTACAAACAAGCTGGCAGTTGTTTCAACCTGGAGCTCTCTTCGCTCCGAGAGACAGCATCTGAACTACATCTCCAAAAATGCGCATTTCGAGTTTGCAATACTCTTTCTTGATGCCGTTGCCAATACAAGGTTTTGATTCCGTCCTCGCCACTGGAGTGTGCCATGTCATTTGTTTGCGCGTTGTTCCTACCTCCTTGTCATTTCGGATAATCTTGATTTGTCATGGGGTGTCTGTCCTTTGTGTCTTCTTATTCTTTGTGTCGTTGTCGTGTGGTCGTGGTCGTTGTCGTTTTTGTGTCGTCGTCGTCGTGGTCGTTGTCGTCGCATTTGTTGTCGTCGTTGCCGTGGTCGCCGTCGTTTCTCTGTATGTTGCTCAGCTGTTTCATGGTCCTTCGATGTCTTGCTTCGTGCCTTTCGCTCTGTGTTGGCTCTAGGTCTAGGACCCTAGGACCGACTGTTGGAGTCATTCTCTTGGTTTGCACAGATGTTTCTCACATCTTCGGCATCACTGCTTCTCGCTTGGCCACTGCATTGGCATTGGCGCGTCGTTTTGTTGTTGTCCTTGTTTCCTTTCGTCAATGATGTTCAGTCGTTGTGCAATCGTGTTGTTCGTCAATGGTTGCCAAAAAGCCACGATTTCCCGGAGCAGTTCCATATTCTGCAATAGCAGTACGCTTCACATAAATCTGTATCGTTGTTGTTGTTGCTGCTGCCGGTCTTGATAGCTTCATCGACGGATAGTGCCAACGTTAACGATGTTTTGGCACGAAAAGCAGCACATCGAAATGAAGCTTACGTTGACACAGCTGAACAATGCCTTTGTCAGGGTGTCAGAAGCTTCATCGGTGCCTGCAAGAGATTTATCGGTTCATGTTATTCGATTCTTCTTGTTTTCGCCGAAGATGCAAGACTTGTTGATCCAGTGGGTTCAAGCGAGGTGATTTTCTGCGGCACAAGTTCTATAAGGCTAGAGCAGCGGCATGTCTGAAGCAACTAGCAACGTGGCCAGTGTGGCTTGACTAGATCGGCAGGCCTGGCAGACCGCCCGCCTGGACGTCTTGATATGCCCAGTGTATCCGACTCCTGCTCCACATGTGGATGAGGCGGCGGCAGCATCGACATGTCAGTGACAATGCTGTAGCGAATGTGTCTACTCAGCTTCGCTCTGTCAGAGCACCCCGGCTTTTGGAGATGGGTTGTGCTCCACCCGGGTTGGACCCCTCAGAGCTGAGCCTTCCCAGCAAGGCAGAACTCTCTTTTATCACACCTGCGGGGTTATGTTCGACAAGTTTTCTTACGGTAGTCTCAGACCGTCAAATTCAATTGCAGTTTTCGAGAAGCAGGTCAGAAACGCAGCAGCTCAGTCGCAGCTTGAGACCAGAGCGAACCATGTCCGTTTCCATGCATCAGGAAGGACTGCAAGATACTGACACTGCCATCTTACAGTACTGGCCGACACTTCTTGAGACTCGAGGCGCAGACGACGATCTCAACGCGAATCTTCAACATCCTTGATATGCCTGCCGGTGTTGTCACCGTGACATCAGTCCAAGAGACCGAAGCTGTGCTTGGAGGTATCGTTTTTGGTGTTTCGGAAGGTGGCTAAGGGCCCTGTAGAGCAGACTGCGAGTGCATAGGTTTAGAACCGAGTCGAGCGAGGGTATATCGTGATTCTGCAGTCACTGTTTTGTGACTTCCAAACGGTCGACTTGAAAGGATTTGACGGAGCCTTATGAGACGGGCATTGAGAATCCACGCATCAACAGAGCCACTTGCCTGGACTGGGACTGCTGAAAGGTGTTCAAAATTTGTCCTGGCTTACCGCTCAGATGGTCACCCGGGCTGCAGAAGATTCGCTCGGACTTCCAGTGGCCCTGCAGCTCGTAGCGCTACCTTGGAGGGAAGAGCTTTGCCTTCGCGTGATGACAGAGCTGGAACGAGCTCTACCGCCACCAGGCAGCTCCTGTCTCTCAGCAGTAGGGAGTGGAGGTGCAACGTCTGCAATCAAGGAGACTCAGATTGCGTCGGACCTGGCAGGTCCTCACCACACGCTTGCGCCAGAGCCCAGGCCCTTTGCCGTGGCACAAACGAAAGCTCCGCCTGGCTTGGATGCCTCGCATGTCAGGCGGAGCCCGACGCTCGGAGCCGCACCGGTGCCAGTGCCACAAGCAAGGCTTTGAGCGCGAGCGAGTCGCGAAAATCGAAAAAGGCATCCCAGCCCAATCCTGCCTCTCAAAGAGTTGCTGGGCACGGCAAACCGACAAAGATGGATGATGTCGGGATGTTTCGAAATTCCTGTATTTTTCTTCTGCTCCTGCCCATGGTGGTTTTGGTTTTGATATTCAGTACTGGAGATGTTTTGCAACTGCCCGAAGCAAAGTCTGTGACGGCAATCGCTTGAGGGTGCATGCAGACATATACAGGCGCTTTTTCTGCCAAGGCCTTGGCGTTGCAGCTGGCAGACAGTGAAAAGGTCTTTGGCTCAGAAGTTTCCCAGTCTCAGTCTCGCTCTCTCACTCTCAAATTATTGAGGCCATGGCTGAGCTCCGCAAGGAGAATGAAGCTCTCAGCAAGGCTCGTGGCTCGCAGTCGAAGAATGAACATAACGCGACTCTAGCTCTGACAGGGAGGATCTGCAGCAAGCAGGAGCTGGGTGCTGGACATTGCGGTTGGAGAATGCGAGTTTGCAAGTGCCCCATGTTTCCGATGCTTGTTACATATTCGCTCCATGTTCGTGGGCTACTGTCGCAGACGATCCAGCACACTTGGGCAGGTGCGTTTGCGTACTTCCTGGAAGTGCAGCTTCAGGGCCACGCCGAGAAGTTATCCTCTCAGTACGTATCATTGTCTGGTAGCGTTGCTGAAACACGATCTCTCGGTCTGTCGGCCTGGAAGGCGCCGTACCGAGACTTCACCGCCCTCGGAACGTCCGGTGTTCGCGAATTCCAGCCTTCTGCCTCTCGCCGTGGAAATTCCGAGACGTGGATAGTGACTGTGGCTTGCCTGTGCATTCCGAGGTTAACCGTAGGTACGGACTTTGCGGAGGAGAATCTGCAGGCCACACGCAGATTGAACTCACGGCGCAGGCCGCAAGTCGAACTTAGGGGCGCCGAGGTGTCGGCATTTCTGAATGTGGTGGATCCTTCCGCTTCGGAGGCTGCGCCTGCGGCCCCTTTCTCAGTTGCAGAACCGGTGCACGGCACGGTCTGAAAAGAAGTGTTTTTGACCGAGGCAAAACTTCTCGGGACGGGAGTCTTGCCCCTCCAAGAGTTGAAGGTGCCCGGATGTTGGGAGCGGGCATCTCCACAGGCAGACGCTTTATCTCAGATTCCCATGCTTGGCTCGAGTGTGGTGGAGCTGTTGGGTTTCAAGCATTACTGGTGTCAGCAAGTTGGTCAACACTGCGCATGGCAGCCCGTCATTACGTGAGTCGCACAACTTCGGAGCCGTAGAGTCAACTAGCCACTTGAGCCCCCCGCTGCCCAAAGACCCAAAGCCGGAAGCTCAGAGGCAGAAGGTGCGTCCTTGCATCTTGAAGACACTCCAAGACAGGTAGCACTTGGTTCATGCACCGGTCCACAAACCATGGCATGGGCCGCGAGCTTAATGCAATGTCGGAACCTTAGTATCTTCTCGAGCTCTCCGCCGTGCTGAGCAAGGTCAACAACAACAAACGCAACGCCCGCACTTTGGCAGCAACCGGTCGGAAGGGAAGAGATGCTCCGAACAACCGTGCAGTTCTCGCAACGATGAATTGTATGGTGACCTTGCTCCATGCGATCCGATCGCCTGCAGGACATCATGACCTACAAGACATGTCACGAGCAAATTGATCGTCTCGCTTTGTTGCTACCAGCCCCGAGAAACGGTCAGATTGCTATCTCTCTTGACTAGCTCGTTTTCTTGACTTTTGTCACGTAGTTGTAAGCCTATCTTTCGAGCTTCAACCCTGGTAGTGCAGGATATCAGAAGGATATCAATAAGCAGCTAGAGAGAAGTCGTAGTGCTGAGGGGAATTACGGGAATGATCTTCTCCTGATAATGGGAGAGTTGGAGATTCCAGCATGTGATGCAAGTGTCTCAGTGAACAGCAGACGGACCATGTCATAATTAATTCACTGTTTGGTGACATGCAACCAAACCAAACTGCTTGCAACCTACAGCCATCAGGCTTCAATCCAAATCGCCGAGACGATCGGTTGCTGGATGCAGAGGTGACCGCGCGGCGGCATCCGCGGCCGTTCCCCGCCTGAGCTTTTTGCAAACACTGGTTTGCTGGCATCGCACCCGGTGCAGTCGTGTGCACAGGCAGAAACCTGCGGAGGATGATGATTCGGACAGCGAGGAACTAATCAACACGGAGCCAGAGCCTGGCTCTCAAGTGGAAGGTCTCAGGTCATGTCCGGGCCCCCTCTGTGCCGGTCAGGTTCGTTCTCAGCATGGAAAGCGACTCCCGCGTGGACTGGCGAGATCCTGAGTAGTTCCAGTTGACTGAGAGGAAGAGTAATGCCATCCGAGGCTACAGATGGCACTCATGCAAGCGGCCGAAGGAAAACTGAAGGCCAGGTTTGTATTTATGGTTGTGCTTCAAAATGGATCATGAACTTCGCCATGTCTCCGCCACGATTGTAGATTCCTTGTATTTCTGCCTACAGCCTCATGCGATGTTTCCTGAACCCTGCGAACATCTACGATGGAGTGTGTGGATGACCTCTGTGTCCCTGGTCTGGTTGAGGGTCGGGTATATCGCCGAATGGTCTTAAGAGTGGTCTTCTTTCAGAGCGGATTGGGTTTCGCAAGGTCTTCGCAAACTCTTAGAGTCCTAGAGCGGCCCTGCATTGTGGAGGGTCTATGATTCAGCAATGTGAAACGTCTTCGCAAATATTCTCGTCTAGATCTACAGAATCTACAGGTTCACTCCTGTCGGGCCTTCTGTTGGGCTTCTTTCCTGGCTGTCCGACCTTTCGGGCCTGGCAGAACTTCGACCTGTATCGAGAAGAGCGCACCAGCGGCTTCGCATGGGTCGCACATTTTCCGTGTCGCGACTGGGGGACTTCGACGGTCGCCGTCCGAACAGGCTGCTGCGCTTTACGAGGTGCAGAGCTTACTTTCCCTTGGGGCTTCCTGATCGTTCGGATCTCTACCCGGTGCTCGGCGATTCCCAAGGTCATGAAACACAAGACTTTTGTGCCCAGCGAACTCGCTCACCGGAGTAAGCTGAAGGTACGTGGACTGCAATGAGTAGATGCGGTGTTCTCGCGACATTCAAGAGAAACAGTTCCCACCCCCGAAGCTTGCCAGAACATGAAAGGCCATGTTGACTGCCAACCTGCACCTCTTCAGTGCCAAGCACAAAAAGGCTGAAGCACGTTGTAGCCGGGCTATGGCGTCAAAAGGGCTGCGAGTTGAGGTAGCTTTTTGAACTTGGTTGCGGCCAGGTCCTTGAAGATGCCGCGAACAGCTGGGGCTCTGAGGGTGCGTCACGGGAATGACTGGGGCCTTGCCTTCACTCTCAATTTCCGCTCAGCGCAGGCTCAAAGGGCAACAAGGCGCGACGAGCTGGCCTTGGCAAAGTCTTTGATCCAACAGCTGAAGTTTCAGTGAAGCGAGACGAATGTCTCACCCAGGTGCAAGCACCAGCGATAGCAGCAGCAGCAGCAGCTCAAGTCGAAAAGTGAGCAAAAAAGAGGCAACATGGGGCTTCTAGATTGAGACATGGCCTCGCATCTGGCATCTTCCGGACATTGCATTCATAGGCGAAGGAAGTGGCAAAATCGAATGCAGGCCCGCGAGCTGAGCTGCAAACTGTAGCAGCTAGAAGCACTCGGTGCTTGTGTCTACGTGAGTGACCCATAGTGAGCGGAGGCACAGGCAAGCTTGCAGTCATTCTTTGGATGCCGATCCCCGTCCATAGCATGTTAAGAAACGTCCTCTGTGAGATTCTGATCGACGGCGCAGTCGGAGCATTCGCAAGAAGCGTGTGAAGCTGAGTCAACACGCTCCTTGGGTGGTTTTGCGAGTTTTGCTCGTGGCTGCCACGAGGATCAAGCAGCGACAGCAGCAAGCTGAGGAAGAACAACAAAGAGGTCGAAGCGTGCACTTTGAAGCGGCTGCTTTCGTAGTCGTAATCCGTGTCCTTGCATGTACCCGGACAAAGGCGAAGGACAAAGGCAAAGACAAGGACAAAAGCAGGGGAAAGGTCAAGGAGAAGAAGGAAGGTAAAGACAAGAAGGAGAGCAAGGATAAGAAGGTCAGCAAAGACAAAAAGGAGGACAAAAACAAGGATAAAGCCAAGGACAAAAAGCGGCACAGCTCCAGCGGTGACCTCAAGCGATGTGGCAAGTAAAGACCTTGCAATCACATCCATTGTCGTCCGAGGTACATCATCTTCGCGGAAGAAGCTGCAAGCTCAGACTTCAGACCTTTCCTATGCCTCGCTACAGCAGCGGTCAAACATGCAAAGGTGGCATTTGCAGGTACCGTCTCAATTGAGTTCTTTTGTCTTGCTATAGTGACTTTTTGTTGCTGTTGTGGCGCTGATTGGGGCACCCCGGCCCCCTCCCCCTGCAAACAACAGCGAATAAGCAGCCAAAAAGTAAATGCGCCCTGGCGCAGAGTGCTTGCAGAGCTCCCCTTGCGTGGGAAATGCTCACAGCGGTGGGCATTCAAGGATGCCTTGGACGCACGTTCAGCCACGACAGCTGACAAGGCAGCAAACTCCCCGCCATCAAATGCAAGCCCCGCCGTAACAATCAGCAGAAGGACCCTGAGCCATGATAGCACAAATATCTGTTGGACGCCCTCCGTGAACACAAAACACTGAAAGCACACCTACATAACATCCCCAACAACCGGCGAAATCCACAGGCTGCAAACGCCAGCATGAATCATTGAAACTAGCCTGTCGGAGCCCGAAGCAGGACGCTAGCGGGACCATGCATATCCAGGGCCTGAAGAGATGCGTTTCTGGTGCTCGACCACACGGGCGTGATGCTTCGAGTGAGGTGGGATGGGGACGTGAAACGCCCAAATCAGGCCTGGCTGCATTTGTGGCATTTTGGGCATCAGACTTGTTGAAAACCAGGGCCGGCCAAATGCTCTGCCTTGGAAATTGGAAACTGTATCTGGCCTTCTTCGGAGCTCCGGCAAGTTAGTTTGAAGCAGCCTAGCTTTTAAACATTTCAGATTCAACTCTAATCGGACCCCAGATCATCAGAGATCTGTCTAAGCGAGAGCTGGGGCAGCAGTTTTGTCCAAACAAGGCCCAATGCAAGCCCTAAAACATGCACTTCCACTTGCCTAGAGCTTCGAGAACTTGGCAGAAGAAGCGCGTCGTGCGACAAAAGGCGGATTGGGGCTTCGTGTAGGCTCCAGGAAACTATGTTGAAGCAGTTTGTGGCCTGCGGGATGTAGTACCAAAGACCAGTAAACCAGTACCAAATGCCTTTTTCAAGCCTCTCTGGGCCTGGTGTGAATGTCGGGCGCAGATCGGATCATTTTTGGTAAGTTAAGCAGTTTTTTTTCATGTTCGAGCGGTCAGCTGACTTTTCGACCCCCTCACCGTGATAAATTCAAATTTGAGAAGTCTTAAGATAAAGTCCATGCATGGTTGACCTAGCCCATCCTCGTCAGTTGCAGCGCGTGTCTCTGTTCCATACGCCGCAGCGCACTGCGCTGCCAGAGATGTTGTACAAGGGTCATGCAAAGCTCGCACCGTCTTTTCTTTGCCCACCAGTGAATCTTCTCACTGGATGGTTTCTCCTAGCCAATACTTGTACTCTGTTAGAAGATCTTGTGAAAGAACGAAGGCAATCTGTCCTTAGAACCGATGGAGTTGCTGGAACAGCCATAAGCCAGAGCACAGTTTTTACACCAAGGCGCGCAAGATCGCGATCCAAGAGTCGGCGTCTTACCGGCTCGTTTGACAATTTTTTTGTAGTTTGCAGCAGCATGCTCTAGTGCAGATCAATTCGATGGCCAGGAAAGCGCTAGCCTAGATGCAGCACGCCCCATGCCTGTGGCCCTCGATGCTGTGAGCATCTGATTTGCCCTGCGGCTCGACTGGTCTGCGGCACTGCAGACCACTGCAGAGCGGCAACGGTATGTGACGACGCGGTGGGCAGCAACTTGAGCTCTCGCTGGTGTCCTTTGCTGACAAGAGCCGAAGGCGACGTCAAAGGTCAGCATCTAGCAGGCAGACTCAAGGCGGTACCAGCCTATGCACCAGCATGAAGCTTTAGCTGCTTAAGCTTTTGGCTTCGCAGTTTTCAACCCCCAAAGAGAGAGCGAACAAAAAGAAGCTTGTGATAAATCATTGCCAGCTGCCAGCTCGCCCGTGCAGCTCGTGTGCTTCTCTTCTTCTCTTCTTCTCTTCCTGTGCAGATTACGGAGCATGCGACGACTTCGAAGCGTTTGGCGCGGAAGGTGCCTCGACCTGTGGGAGAGAGCATCTGGTCCCACTCTGGTTGTGTCTTGCTTTCCGAGAAGCTTGGGAAGGTGAACTTCGTCCGGGCACCGGAGGGAGGAGAAGGTATCCAGTGCCGGTCTCGCTCTTGCAGTCATAGATTCAGGAGCATGATTGACAGGAAAACCTTTGGTTGTCGGTGTCGTAAACATCGTGATGCAGGCCAGCTAGCAGAAGTATTTCTCTTCTGCAGCAGGAGATCGTGGCATATCGTGGCTTTGCATTGGCCACTAGCAGGTTAAGGCCTTGAGCTCCGCACCAGCGCCAGCGGCTTCTGGGTCTGACACTTAGCAGCATGCCCGGCGCAAGCCGATCATTCAGCTTCAAAATTGCATGAGGCTCGATGCGGCACATACAGTTGCCTCAGCTGTGGCACCTTCTTTGGACAAATCCCTCTGGCAGACGAGGCCATGTGTATCAAACGCAGTTTTTTGGTGTTCCTGGTCGCTCTGTGCAGGCCGTTCGAAAGTCGGCTCCACATCCTGGTGCACCGAGCCGACGCACTTCCGGCCAATGTCCTGGAAGTTTCTCCTCTGTCTAGTGTGACACTCCGGCAGTTTTGGCCCAGGTGCCAGAAGCCAGCGCGAAGGCTGTGGTGCGGGTGGCTGCAAGGCCTGATGCCGGCACTGCTTCTGCGTTGTGGCTCATGAGAGCACACAACGAGGCTGCTTCAGCCCGGCGGCCATGTGCTGCAAGAGTTGGCTCCTGTCTCAGATGGCTCTTCTGCAGAGCTGCTCAGAGCCTTGCTTGTTGACAAAGGCCTCCCGGAACCTTCCGGTGGAGCCAGTGACGGCTCACATGGGTGAGGCGCCACGAGAAGAGCTAGATGTCCGACGAATATTCTGCATCTTGCTGCAGGTTTGGTTCAACCAGGAGATCGTGATGCCGATGTCAGCATCGATGCTAGAAGCATCTGGGCACAGCTGGCATGACAGTCGCGGCGCAGTGCTTGGATTTGAGAATGTGCCTTTGGCCAGGTTGCAGGTTGGACTCGCCTTGGAGATGGCGCGGGGCTTGGAGTGAGCGAAGCGGTCTCCGAGAGGATGAGTCGCAGCCGCAGGCAAATCCCCCACCCCTGTGCAGGTGTCTTCAACGCCAGACGGTGCTTTGACGGACTCCTTGCAGGAACCTGAGCCTTGAACTCTTGTCTCGAGGTGTGTTCCGTTTTGCCGGAGCAGCATTTGCTGCCCTTTGAGGCTGAACCTCCAATGGCCGGGAACCAAAGGGCAGCAGATTGGCTTGATCACGAGTGCAACGGGGTTTGCCGAGGTCGCCATCCTCCCTGCCGTTTCTGAATCCCATCCACCTCCATGCCAGGCCAGGGACTCCTTGGAGTTCAGGGCCGTTTGCGGTTTTAGCGTCGTCAGGTCCTCTGCCGCCACCAGTGCCTCCAGCGCTTCGAGACCTCGACCTGGGCTCTTGGCGCGGGAACCGAGATGAGAGGACGAGGGTGTCAAGAGGTTTTTGATGGTTCAGTACCTCACCGGACACCGAAGCCCAGTCTCGCGGTCTGATTCATTGGCAAAATTGGGGAAGGTGGGAGTGGGGGTAAGGTCCGATAATGTCCACATATCTTAGCACATCGCGTTGCCGTTCATCCCCACTCAAGGGATCGCAGTTGACTTGATGTGCTGGGCAATAGAAGCCGTTTTCGGGAGCTGGGACACTCGAGCAGCCCGGTCCTTCAGGCATCGACTAGGAACGAACGGATGCTCGAAACCCAAACTCGCATTAAGAACATGAGGGCCTTGTCGCACAGGCCCGGTTGCAAGGCTGAAAATGCTGAACTCAGGTGCCTGCGTTGTTGCATTCCGGATGTTGTTGTCAGGCGGATGATCGGATGCAGGGCTCCAGATGCAAGGATGCGCGTTCGTTCTGCAGCTGGTACTAGTTGCCTGCTCCAGCAGAGGTGAAAAAAACGAAGGTGAATAACGGGGCATACAGTCGGTCAGAACAAGCGGAGATGCAGGACCTGTGAAGGCTTGTCGGAGTTCACCGTTCTCTGCACAGGGTCGGATGGAGTCATGATCAGCTGACACCAGGGGCGCTGTAAAGAGGAGAAAGCCACGAAGACCCACGAGTCTCTCCAAATCTGTTCATTGGTAATGAGGCTTTGTCATTTGTCGAATTTTGTTGATTTTCCAGCTCGAGACTGTCCCAGGCCCTCAAATGTGGCCTCAAAACTTGCCACATTGCCGTACCGGCTTCTGCTTATGCAGATTCGGGAACTTGGGCAATAAAGCCGTGTTCGACCAAATTTCAAAATGCCCAACATGCTGCGGCCTCGAAAAGTATTAGGAATTCAGCGACCACACGGCAGGAAGACAAGGTATCGCCAGGTGATGCTAGGATGTTGTTGTTCTGTTAGAGACATCCCAGGTCTCCATCACGCGGGAGCCGGGCCATGAGGACCCATGAACCTGTCTTTGGCAGTCCAGCTGTTCAGCTATCAGCGAAGCCAGCAGGCCCTGGATGGACTGGGAGGTGGTGTATCCCATGGCTTGGAGATCCGGGTGCGAAACTCGGGGCACCCGAGGAGCAGACCGAGCAGCGAGTGGCAGCGAGTGACAGTGAGGTGCACGGAGTGCCTCACGGACGCCCTCTTCCTGATCTGGTCGAAGGTGGGCTTGTGGCAGTCTGCCCAGAGCTGGTTCCTCGGAGTCTCGAAGTCAGATCTAAGCAAGTTCTCGCCTTGTGGCTGCATCCTCGAGGTCGTCGGTTGGCACGGACACCCGCGACTTGCGCATACCTGTGGCAACTTATCTCTACGACCAGCGAATTGCTCCTTGCTTGCATCACTTGCTTTTCTGCACTTCAGACCCCCATTGCCTCAGAACTCAGGGTGAGGAGTTTGGAGGGACACTAGATCAAGGTATGACCTGCAAGATGGGCAGAGTCAGTAAGTTTCGTACCCCAACACGAGGAATGCTCGATGATGGCTGATGGAAGCTCCTCTCCTTTGTCCAAGGAACTTTCTGCTTTCCTCGACGAGCACTTCATCACTGCGGCCTCGAACGCGCGCTGCTTTCTGTCGCCGTTGTCAGGCTCACCCTCACGTCCGCCCATACTGGTCTGAAGCATTGGCCACATGTTGTGCCTGAGTGGGGCATGGCATGGTGGACTCAGCTTTGCTAACGTGTGCCTTCGCCTATCTAGCTAATGCCAGCTTGCTTGGGCAAAACCCATGAGTCAATCAATGAGCATGTGTGCGATCTTGGTTTTGCCTCGTGCCCTGTCAGGTGCATCCCGAACTCCTCAGTGGGGGTCATGCCGCCTGCGTTGTGGAACACACTTCATGACTCGGCAAGCTGCGAGACGGCAGACAGACCCAGCAGTAGCAAGTTGTATTGCAATACAATGAACTCCAGCAGGGTTGAGCGGGATGACAGAATAGAATCTCCACTCAGGCCTCTCGGACTTTCACGGTCTAACCTCGATGGGATTTCCAGAATGCCTGTGGCCAGGCAATTTCTCCTGCGTTGTTTGTCGTCGACAACATCGCTCAAAGCCGTTACGATCTTGCTCTTCGAATGCCGCGGTGCCAGAGCGGACCGTGAGGGCTTCCAGCGAAGATTCCGGGATGCTTCCGCAAAGGGCTCTTACAAACACAAGAGACCGGCAGAGCCAAACCCGCCTCTACTCAGACTCCACTCTGACCATGCCTTTCGTCCAGAATCGGGTGCAGGTGTAATTTGTGTCCGTGTCGGCAGGACCCAGATAGTCCTCTCAGCGGGAATCTGCTTGGTTTCGCCTCCCTGGATGCCTCTTCGCTGATCGGGCCGGTCTAGATTCATGCAGAATGCGACAGTCTCCCAGGCTCAAAGCTGAAGAAGATGAGACGTCTTTTGCAGGTCAGAGCCGATGTCCCGTTCCTTTCTCTTGGATCTTCGACTCCTCGAGGTTCCCTAAACCCCACGTCACAGGGTTTTCGCTTGAGTCTCGCATCGCTAGGCACCTGGTGCCTCCACCTCTCTGGAGATCGAAGCTCGAGTACCTGCCTGTGGCCATTTCGCTCCATGTGTCGCTTCGTTCTAGTCTTAGTCTCGTCTGCAAGGTCTGGCCGCGGGGAGGTGGAGGTACTGCAGAGGGGCCGCACGGAAAGCTCGGTCCCTGTCTTCCTCAACGGCAGAAGCCCGTCGTCGTTCACAGCTCTCTGCACTCAGGTCAGCACCTGCTCCAGCATCGGCACTGGCTCCATCTGCTTTTGACTCGGCAATCGTTTGCAGCGTGCACAGCCTGCAGGACACTGTTCTTGCACTAAGGCTGCACTGGCTCAGGAAGTGCAGGACTTTAGGCCGCAATGTCCGGGAAGAGCATCATGCGGAGAGAAGCTGTGGATGGCAAGCTTGAAGCTTGAGACAGGCTAAACCACGAGCTTTCCGTTCAGCTCTCTAAGGAGTCGCTCGCTCAGATTATTGAGTGCATCCTTGAACGCCCTGCACCACACTCTCGACTCCCGACGAGAGGTTCAATATGCGCGCAGCCGCACTTAAGCGAGCTGGGGAGGAGATCGTGACCCTCCGGAGGCTGCGATATGCAGGGCGATGTACCGATGTAGGGAGCTTATTGAAGCACAATCTGGAGACGACTGCAATCACCGCCTGACCTGGGCCAGTTGTCCCTTCGGGTGCGACAAACGTTGTAGTGCGGGACACATGACCGGTCGACAAGCTTTCCACGCATTTCCGCCGTCGGGAATAGATGGCAACTTATGTAGGAGCTGCCGTGCTTTCTGCTCGAACTCAGACTGGCCCGAAGAGTCGTCCTGACCCTATGAAATATTTCTCTGTGAAAGCTTCTAGCCCTCCGTCGTTGATGTCGACAACTTAGGGTTGACATGCCGGGAAACACGCAGATCGTTTCACACACAGGACTTTCGGCCGGAGTTGTGCAGAGCGTTTGTGCTTCGCGCTTTTGAGACTCGCCATTGTTCCTGTGTCACAAGTACATAGGTACACAAACGCTTGGTCGCTTGAATTTCAGGCAGGTGCAGCTGTTGAAGAACGAGAACAGATCTCTTCGGGCACAGGTGGAGGATGAGGAGTGCTCGAAGCACGCTTGGTTTTGCAGACACGGCGTCAAACACATGCTGCTTTACATTTATGAACCTTGTCTTGCAGCGTGCTATGAGGAAAAATTGGCTCCGACCTTACCAGATATGATGCCCGTGATCTGGACGTGGATGTCCATAGCCCGGATGGACCGCCCAAGGCACACGAGGTCCAACAGCGTCCTCCACCTGAAGGCGGCCCTGCAGAGTCGTTTCTCTAGCTTCGCCTTGTCGATCAACAGCAAGGCCTGGAGAAGTTGAGTGCAGCAGTGCTGATCTGAGTTTGAGAGTCTTCGCAGTTTGTCAGAGTACTGCAGCAGTTCTTACGTCCCCCCACAGCAGAGGTTGTAATGCTCAGCGGTTTCCGGCTCTCGCAGTGGCACGTTGCGCATTTTTGACTAAACGTCGCGTTCTGTCCACAGTCTCGACGTCATTGTTCAATCCAGTACCTTGGTGATCCCAAACCGCACAGAGCAGTGCGTAGTTTGGTCCACACTATTCGTCCTCGGGGCTACTTGGTGTGGCCTCGAAGTCCCGTCGTTCTGAGCGGAGTACAAGTAGGACTTTGGCGAATCGGAAGTTGTGGTTGCCGCAATGCCGAACTTCGCCACAGTCACATGTCTTGGGGTTCGACTCGTGCTCCTGCTACAGTGCGCGGGGGGGCGGGTGCACACTTCCCTGGGGGATGTCGGAGCCTCATGGGTGCTTGTGTGGGTGAGCTAGAGCCCTTCTCAGGCGAGAAGTGGGTGGTGAACCGCTCAGTAACTTCCTTTCCCCATTCGCCCCCTCCTTGACCCGATGACCACCGTAGTTCGGATCCACTGCACGGTCTTTACGGGACTACGGCGGGCAAAACCGGCATGCTATGATAACCCAAGTTGCCTCGTGAGTGTTCACTAGTGTTTCCCCCGTCTTGATGTAGCAATCGCAATCATGCCCAGCCTTGAGATCCAGGGCTTGTAGCATTGTTCGGGTTGCAACTGCCGAGGAGCTGGCTGGAAAGCTCCAGCGGACCTTGGAGAAATATCGAGAGGAGAAGGCGCAGACTTGCCTGGCGGGAGCTCAATCGGACCTGGTCGATCGCCGGAGGCAAAGGCTTCCGAGCTGACCCGACGGATGGAGGAGGCGCTCAAAGAGGCGCCCGGCGGCCGGTGCCTTCCCTGGTTCCTCCGTCCTGTTGAAGCAATGAACTTGCAGGTGAATCGTGCTCGCGGTTTGGAAAGATCACTGGAAGAGCTGGGTACCGAAAGTGAGCGAATGACGGAGTCGGCCCATCGTCAGCCCAGCGCGCTCCAGGTTGCAGCAGGTGCACCTGGAGCAGAATCGAGAGCTCCAGCGCCTCCAAGACGAGGGTAGGCTTGGGAAGAGTCGAGTTTTCTCAATGATGGGCTTAGCAGCACTGTGCTTTTGGTGTGCTTTCGGAGAGGAAGTTAGACACATACCGGCAAACAGCGAAGACGCAGGAGAAGGTGTTTGTCTTAGTTTGTGGGTGCTGCGCGAAGGTATTTTCCTGAACACGATTGAACACGCATTTCGCAAAGTGAGGTCATTTCCAAGTTGGAGAAGATCCTGGAGAGCTCCTTGCAGGAGGCACCTTCAGTCTCGCAGCTTCGTAGACGTGGGTCAGTGGACCTGAGCTCGGAAGGTGCAGAAAGCGCAAAAGGTGCAGGCGGGACCTCGGCTGGATTCAACACGGTTGCGGCAGCATGCTGAACCTGATTCTCCACAATTTTCTCACTTTTGCTCGTCTTTGGGCAGATGCAGTCGCATCACCTTGTCTCCCGATCCCGACAAGGGCAGCTGTGCATGTGAGTCGGATAGAACCAACGTGATTGTGCCCAACAGCTTGCTCTGCAGGCATTCCGAATTTATTCTGCAGAAAAGTCGAGAACGTGACAGCACACGTGCGTACGAAGCCCCAAGTTCACAAGTACAGCTCTTTGCAGCTTGCTGACTGTTGACCATCAAACACGTGCACATGGCATCTTCACCATCGCCGCCCCCATTCCTCCACATGAGCATCCGTCAAAACTTCCGCACTTGTAGTCAAGAGGAGGGTGACCGTGGAATGTCGGATTGTGCCAATTTCCTTGAAAAGCGATAGGACCCCCCCAGAAGTGTTGGGATATTCCCGTGCAGCCGCGGCATTTGTGCCTAAATTTTCCGTGTGATATATGGCTAGGCAATCGATACCCCAATCGATACCCAATCGATATCCAATCGATACCCTAGTCGATACCTACTGGATCGTTTTATAGGGCCACTGCCCCATGCATTAAAGGGCAGCAGAGTGCAGTAAAGGGCTGTAAAGTGCAATTAAGGGCAGTAAAGGGCAGTTCAACGGCAGTAACAGGCAGCAAAGAGCGGTAAAGGGCAGTAGAAGGCAGGTAAAGGGCAGGTAAGGGCGGTCAAAGGCAGTAAAGGGCAGCAGAGGGCAGGGCAAGCTACGAGTAAGATCAGTGAGTCTGATGGTCTTCTTACTTTCACAAGAGCAAGCGATACCTCACAGACACATGTGACGGAATCCTTGTAAAGCGATAGGACCCCCCAAATCATCCATGGTCTAGCCATGAACAAGAAGTTTTGACAAACGCTCACATGTAAACATTCAAACCCAGGCCGCCGAGGCCGGACTCGGGCAAAGGTCAGAAGGCTATTCTGCTTAAGGAGAGGGCGGCGGGCAACATGTGTTACCCCCAAGTAACCGGCTAGTCAGCTGTGTCGAACCTCCCACGTAGACGGCTCCGTGGCCGGAAGTGACAGCACCAGGTGGACATCGAGCGTTTGAAGACCGAGAACCTGAAGCTCAGCAACTCGGCTGCGAGAGCACTTGGGTCCAGGGTCCAGATTAGCACTTGGCTGGTAGTCTTATGGCAAACAGCGCATCTTGTGAGTGCAACCGAAGAGCTCGCAGGGGAGCGATGTTCAAGCTTGCTCACACGAAAGAAGCAGCTTGGTAGCAAAGATGCGGTCGGATTATCTCCGATTGAGCCAGGGCCAGGGCCACCGCTGAGAGACTGTCGGAAGGTTAGACCATGTGGGAGACACGAGCTTTCAAGCCCCTGGGCGTTTTGAAGCTGAGGGAAGTTGGCGACGATGAAGCGCAGGCGCTGCGACCACGAAATAGAAGCGTCTGTCATAGCAGGTCGTCTGTTGCTTCAGAGCCGGAAAGAGTTTGCAGTCAGTCCTTCCATCGAGCGAAACTCGAGAATCATGAACAGGAGCTGCGGCAGCGGCTTGCAGAGAAAGATGCTGAAATTACCCGCCTGCAAAAAGTCGTCCTGCCCTAAGACTGGTTCGGGAAACAGTCCTTGGTTTTTTTGTCACAAAGCCAGTCAGCAAGTCCTTGGTTTTTTGTCAGAAAGCCAGTCAGCAAGACCGTATTGCTGCCTTTGGAGCAGGCAGCTTCTCTGAAGATGAACAATGTGGAAGTCGGTGAGGACTGGACAGTTGCCCTTCTCATGTGAATCGACCACATGCGGATTGGTCTGGAGTCAAGGAGACCGTCCTGCCTTCGTCTTCACCTGGTACCGCAGCCGGAATCCGATTTTTCAACACCATGATCCGCTCTCGAAGAGTAGCATTGTCGTCAGCGGGCTTCCTGCATGAGGGCATCTCTGCACCGAGGCCTTGTCGGCTGAAGAGCCGGGTCCTTTCGAGTCGCAGATCCACGGGCTGTTAGGGGCTAGGGATGGTTAAGACGAACCGCGTTCCAATTCTCACAAGCTAGGGGGTACGCACGGGCTGTTGAATTTTACTTTGCTTTCAGGCAGGAGCAGCTGGCCCACCTGGAAGCCAAGCGCTTTGTGCGCAACTCAGGTCACCGCAATCGTGAATGATCAATAGTTCAAATTAAATGACTGTTTAACAGTCGCCGAGCCAAGCTCTGTCATCTTGATCACGTTCAGGCAGCTTGGCTAGCTGGTCCGCTTCGTCTCTAATGCACTGCTCATGCTTGTAACAAAGAGGGTTCGGGCGTGCCTGATATCGAATTCTCGCGCGACTCTATTGGCTGATGTCGCTCTACGAAGAACCTGAGAAGATGTTCCAGCCCGTTTATGTGGCATCAAGGGTCATGCAGCCGTGTCGCGATTGAAGAGTGCGCTTAATTAAGCGCCATCGAAGTTTCAGTTTTGTTGCCCACATGCTGCGACTTGTGCAGCTACCGTCAGATAGTCTTGTCTTTCTGGTTCCGTCCATCGAGTTCGGGCACAATTGTGTTGTCTTGTTGAACTCTTGCATGGAATGTGTGCAACGAAGCAACAGTTGTCATCGGGCACCCTCTGTCTTCCCGACGCTTCACAAGAGCTCGACGGGTACACCCAATGTTTTGCAGTCAAGCAGGGGTTGAAGCTAGGCACATGTACTGAGTCTAATAATCTGACCTGCTACAGCTTGCAGTAGAGCCGGTCCCATTTATTTCAGTCAGTGTCGCGAAAAGACCTCGTGGCTGTGCATGTCCACAATGCTTGGGGGATCTTGGGGGATTTTTTTCGAGGAATGGGAGCAGCGATGCGCGGCCGCAGAGCAGCGGCAAATGCCTCAGACAAGACATGTTGTGAGGGATTGAGCCAGGCCTTTCAAAGTGCTGTGTTCCATCATCTTCTTGGCTGTTGTGGTGCTCTGCTTCTGAAGCTGTGGGTGGCCAACCTAGCTAGGCTTCTCCCATCAGAATGTCTACTTCTGAACATCGACAGCTGTGCTTCGTTCTGTAGCTGATCCTGCATGAATCTTTACTCATTATAGAATCCATGAGCTGTAGCCTCAGGCTGCAGGTGCTGCAGCAGCAGCTGACAGAAAGCTCAAAAAGGCCCGCTGGTGGGAAGTCAAAGATTCCGGTGTACCCAGCTTCCCGCCCAACAATGTCCCCGGTATTTGTGAGCTGAGAAACAGGGCGTCCTGCACGCCACCGCTCGGATCAGGTATGGGGCCGAAATATCGTCGTTAGAAGTCGAGATTGCGAAGAAGGATGCACGCATCAAAGAGTGCTTCACCCAGAGTGTTTCAGCATCACGCCATGTGAACCAAGCAATCAGAAATTTTGCGCCAGCTGAACACGCACCCTTAATTGTGTTTGCTTCGCAGGTTTGAATTTCTTCAGAGACAGACAGCGTGAGACTGCCCAGTAGCAGAAACTTTGCAGGTGGACAGTCTTGTCGCGTCTCTTGAGCTGTGATTCGATGGGCTGCAACTCCGGAAATATGGAGGGCGCCCTGTTGATTTAAATGCAACAGGCGTGTTGCTTCTGCCGAAAAGCAAAGAACTAAGTACTGCTTGTAGTGAATCTGATAGACCGCTTTTTTCTATGTCACATCACCGGCAGAGGAGATGGGAAGCACACGCTCGTTGCTGTAGATAGTCCTCTCAAGCTAATGACCTGCTTCGCAGCCTGACGGCTCGATAAACCTGCAACGCAGCAGGCATCGCAGTGTGACTGCCCAGGAAACAACATGTGTTCGGCATAGATTTCGGTATTTGACCGAAGCGGGGTGGTGCGCTGCATCATATTGCATCCATCGTCGCACCTATCGTTTCAGGTACAGTCCGGGCAATCAGACCCGAACATTTGAGTGCCCTCGCGCATGTCTTCCTGAAGATATCCAGTCATGCCCTTCCAAACTGGAATATGCACTTGAAGTTGGGCGGAGTTGTAGCAAGGGTGCTTCAGAGAAGCACGCGTGTGAGTCTAAGGTCAAACAGGATTTCTAGCACGGTGTCCATTGGGAGGCTTTCGGCTTTTGTAGTTCAGCCCCTGCGATCTGAAAACTGATGTGTTTGAAAGATGAGCAAAGTAATTGACAAGGAAAAGATGTGTTCAAAAGTAGAGATTTGCATATTCTGCATATTTAAGCATGCTGAGCCTGTCCTGACCACGTGCTACAGCAAGGTACTCCTCCCAACGATGCAGAGATTCCACGCAGTTCTGGTTCGGAGGCGAGTGTGCAGACGGTTTAAAAGCTGAGAGTGAGTGACAAGCTGCAAGCCCCCGAAGGTCAGCGCGTCCGTCGAGGATGTGGTTCAAGAGGCGAAACTGTCGTAAAGCGGGCCCTCCTAGAGGCTGCTTGTTGCTGGTGGTTTGCACTTCGAGTAGCGAGTGTGTGATCTTGCAGTACCACGAACCGGCTGACGAAGTGTTAGTGGGAACGCAGTCCGAGTACCAGTTGTGCAGTGGGCAAGGCCGCTGTTAAAGCTCAGCTTGGCAGCAAGCTGGTAGAGTAGATGTTCGAAGACCAAACAAGGGTTAACTTGACCAGATATCAGATATGGCTCTGTATGACAGCGTCAGGGTGTCGACTTGACCGTCCGTGTAAACGAGGGGAATCTTTGCTCCGGAGGCATCGGAGATCTCCAAGTTGAGCACGGCCGAAAGGCAATGGCTTCCTTCAGGTTGTAAGTCTTCACAGCATCCCCCGGAAGGTTTCCACAGAAAGGAGCGCGTGCGAAGCTGGTGGGCCTTAAAGCCAAGTCCATGAACGGGAAGGCTGGCAGACTGGAAATTCTTATGACCAGCAGGTTCCTGGAATGCAACAAGAATACATACGAATATCATAAGAATACTACTGATCTTCAGCATGTGTTCGCCTGCAGTACTTGTGCGTCTCTGCTCTGCTGTCTTACAGAGTTTCATTTTACGCTCAAGCCATCCTCACGATCGCATCCTGGAAGGTCGTGAAGATCACCAGCTACGAGAACAGCACGCAACGATACATCGTGAAGCTGCCAGACGGCTCCATGCGCAAGGTCGAGGCGAGGTTCACGGTCCTCTCACCAATAAGATAAGCCCATGGCCCTTGGTGTTCTGAATCTTCGCAGCATTTAACATGGCCACGCTGAAATGCACAGGCATCGAAGCTGCAGTCGACGGACGAGGCAACAACGTCACGGACTGCGTGTGATGCTTCGGAGCGACTGTCACGTCCAGGCACCGCGGCCACGGCTGTCTGTGTGCAATGCCTACAAGCTGCACGAGCCATTGAAGGCAAGATGCATTCCTGTCCCTAATTACAAATCCTTCACCGATCTTCCCCGCTCACGGGGAGACACTCGGAGAGAGTGCTGACAGTACCAGGACAAGTATGCTCATAAGCCGCGTCAGTTCCATGCAAACAGTCGCAGCTGCTGTCAAGCATGGCCGTGATTCCCCACCTACACACCAGAGAATCCTCGTCTTGTTGGCCTCGCAAAGTTCGTCTTCGCTACCATTCCAGACATTGCAACGTTCATCTTATAATCGGAGATTAGGGCTGAAGGGGGGCCGACAGGAAAAGGCCCCTGGGTCTCGGGCTGGTCAGGTCGTTTAGATTGCGTTCGCGCATGCCACTGCAGGGACGGTTTGGGCCCGGGGCTGTGGCTGGCGGGGCTGGACTGGGGCTGGATTTGGGCTTGGGCTTGGGGTTGATTGGGATTGGATGGCTTGGCTCGGCTTGTCTGTGTTCGAGATTCTGCGCTCGCGCCTGCCCAAAGCACGTACGCAGAATCTGGACTGGGAGCTGGGAGAGTTTGGGGCTGGGGGCTGAAGCTTGGGTTGCAGCTGGGGCTCGGAGACTGGGCCCGACGGAGGTTTGTCGGGCTGGTCGGTTCTGCGTCCGCCCCCAATGCGCTTATGCAGAATCTAGGGCATTCCAGGGCAAACCAGGCAAGAGGAGCTTTGGGGACTGTTTGGGCCTCGGGCTTGGGTTGGGGCTGGGCTCTTGGTGGTGCTGGATTTGGGCCTCTGGCTCGGGCTTGCGGAGCCCACGTGCTTAGAATTCAAACTCGAGCCATGAGGGGGGGTGTCGGAAAAGGTCACTGCCAGGACCTGGCTGGAGTCTAGATTCTGCTTTTGTGCTCAACCCAGCCCATGAACTCAATTGTTCGGGACGGTACTCGTACGGTTCGGAACGGTGCGAACCGTCAAATGATAGCTACCATGAACGTCGCAATCATGCAAGCGAGGATTCTACCGGTTGGCATGTCCGCAATGTGCAAGCTGTAAAATGGTAGCGAAGACGAACTTTGCGATATCAACAAGACATACAAGACGAAGCTTCTGTTGATGGCTTTTTCGAGTTTCAGCACAGTTTGTATTTCGCGCGGCTCGTTATTTAGTCAGATCATCTACCAGGACTTTGCCCCATTCCCGACATTTCACGACCTGTCAAGGTCGTCTTGAACAGCGAGACCGGTACATCAAAGGCTTTGGGCCGCATCGCCCCTTTGCCCTGCGAATGGTTGTGATCTGTGATGCAGGTTCTGGCTATGTTGGATTTTGCCAGCTGTGAAGATTTCGAGGAACGGCCGTGTGTCATGATCGGTAGGCATCTCGGGTGGAGTCAAACTGCCTGTCTAAGGAGCTGCCGTTCGACAAGGGCAGCATATCTTTGCTGTTGAGCTCGATGCAGGTTCGTGAAGAAGCGTACTCGCACACAGTTTGTGCACTATCTGTACTCTCGCTTCAAGCGGTCTTTGCAACATTTCATGCGGAATTTTGTGTCGGATTGACAGAAGCACCTGGCGCGGTTTCTGCGGCGGAGCCAGTCACTGCGTTAGATCAGTGAAGACACCGAAATAGAGAAGCCCATGGTGCAGGTTGCCAACGTGCCATTCGACCTCAGCGTGCTTGGCCCTGGGCGTGGAACAGAGCTGACGGCTCCGACCCCAACAGCACGCAACTGTTTCTTGCTGCTCGGGGACGAATGCTTCGAAGTCCTGCTTTTCAAGTTTCTTGCAAATCCAGCGTCAGGTCGCTCCGTCAGAAAGCACGGCGGGTAGGAAATCCAAGGCTCGTAGAGGAGTTTTGTGCATCAGATGCCCAATTAGCACAGCTGGTTGTCCTTCAACAGTTGAAAGACCTTCCTGTAAGCTGCTATCGACCTTTTGCTTTTCGCGGCCAGGCGAAGGTGCTCCAAAACATTGTCGAGCTGGATGATGGTGCCTGACATGTCTGATCACGTCTATACCCAAATCATGCCATGCCACTGTGATTACTTGATAATATGCAGTCGCTCAGATTCACGCATGCAGGAGGCGCCTACTACCTGCATTTGGTCAACGCGCACGTGGGATCAAGGCTGGGCTCAGGTTCGGATCACAACCAAGAGTACCAAGCGTGCTTCATTGGATTTGGCCGTGTGGATTGCCTGTGCCGGGGCTGGTCATACTGACGTCGAGAGCTGGATGTGCTCAGCAGCTGTACTTGTAGTGCATCTGCCACCTTCTTGCATGCGGCAGCATGTGCCAGATTACCTCTCTGCAGGTCAGTGCAACTTTCCGTTCAACGCGGACCTGTCGCAAAGGTTTTGCCCATGGACAAGTCGTGCGACCTAAGTATGGGAATCGGCCTGCGTGTTTCCTTATTTGTGGTGGTTCTTTGCAGCTGCTGACTGCGACCCTTCTGGCAGATTGCAGGTATCGTCTGGAGCGTGTCGAAGACATGTCCCTGACGCTCATGGATGGGGAGAGACGCTTGCGGCTCGTCGCTTGCTTAGCAATCGTTCAAGCCGCAGCAGGTTGTGACCTCGTGGTGGAGCACGCATGAAACATGTCCTAGGCCTTCAACCCGCAGAAGTCACGCACGTACTGCGCTATCGTCACAGGCTGGCAGACATGCAGCATCTCGCCCGCCTGCTGATTTCTCCATTTCTCTTTGCTTCGGCTAGCCACGCTAGCCGAATCATTACCCACTGTGCCTGTTCGGAAGCATGGGGAAGCTTCGTGAAGCCATAGTTTGGGTATGACCACCGGGCACATGTGTGCCACTTCGGTCGGGCCACTGGTATTCCCGAAACAGTGTAGCAACACTAACGGTTCCGCGAGCAACGCGGTGGCACGGTGCACATTCTCGACTAGACTGGTGCTCTGCCCCGTCCCCCTGGACTCTGATTTCGTCATCAAATACACTAGCTCAATGCTACCCAACTTGAAGCGCCGTGCTCACCTGTGCTCGTACTTTGGTCAATTTGGTGTGTTTTGCAGCCTCGTGCTCGTTTCGACCTTCAAAATGAAGTCGCTAAAGTTGCCACGCTTCTTCGCCTCCCGGGGAATTCTTGGTGGTAAGCAATCGCAATCTTCTGCGCAGACTTTGCTGCCACATGCACGGTCGCATTTTGGACTGACGAGGTGGTCTTGAGCTTCATGGATGCTCCTGGCATGGGTTTTGGGTATGTGGGGCTTTGACTGCTAGGTGTTTGTTCACTGTTGCTGGATGGTGAGGGTCTGCATGCGTCTCTGCTGGGGCACAAAGACCTTGTGATTTCTCCCGGTTGGGGCAGGATGCACCATTCGGGCGGCCACAGGTTATGAGTCTATGGCGTTAGGGAGGAAGTTCAACTTGTGCACAGGTGGCAGCGACGGAGAAAATCAAGATGCACAGAGGGTTGGTTTGGTCACGGCCTTACAGTACCAGACACAAGTCTCACACAATCCTTAGGCTCCAAGTGCATTCCACATCTGCAAGGTCTTGCACAAGCTGGGTGAGTGGACATCCGCAGAGCAGCTGGACAAGGAAGCTGTGTAACCGTGAGCAGCTAGTATCGGGTTCGCACATCGCTGAAAGGAGCGTGATGGAGCTTGTGTGTGTGTGTGTGTGTGTGATGTTTGTGTGGCAGCATGGGCAACCTTCCTCAATCGATTTCCGCTCGAAGCTCGAACAATACAATTCATCAACCCCTGCAAGCAGAAACCCTGAGAAGAATTCCAAAACAGGGCTTTCGTTGTCTCCGTTATTCCCTGCTCAATCAGTTCCGGAATTGATGTGTCTGGTGCTGAAAATGCTAGATGTCGTAGTATTTAAACTTTGCATTACAATCTTCCCACGATTCAACAGGTGCGGTAGAGCTGCCTTTTCAGCGAGGTATGTTAGCACTGAGGAACGAATAGTTGTGACGCAGGGTTTAGGGACCAGCATGGCCGCGCGCGCGGCGGGGGCTGGGCAGGAGTAGGAAGAAGGGCGGGAAGGGGGGACGTAGATGGAGGGTATTGGAGATAACCCCCAAGACACTGGGGCGGATACCAAACAAAAACCGCTCTTCGCGCGTTCATATCAACGTCGAAGCCAATAATAATAAGATAGTGGTGGAAGGTGAATAATTTCTTCTTATTTCTTTTATCTCTCTTCTATTATTCTCTTCTCTTTTATTCTTTCTTTCTCTAATTAATAATTTGGTAGTATTTGTACCGTCGCCGATATATATAAGAAAAATGAGAATAATAATAACATTAATAGGAATATTAATGATACTTATATATAACCTCAATCGATTTATCTTTCTCTCTTCTTTCTTATCTCTCTATCTCTTCTCTCTTTTCTCTTTCACGATAAGTATAGTATGACAATTTTTCTTGCTTATATATATAATGTCGATATATTTTCTATTTACTATAT